>JAWWEW010000078.1:37248564-37262478 GCA_035583185.1 Anabacerthia variegaticeps | reverse complement strand
ATAGATGGGGGTAGAATACACAGCTTTAATCACTCCCACACAGTGATAACTGGTCCCACCTACTGAACTAGGACAAGCTCTAATGCCATCACTAATGAAAGCACATGGGAAATGCTCAAATCACTTTTTTCCAGGGTGGAATTTCTCTTATTATTTTGTTGTGCCTTTATAGAGTGTGCATTTTGCAATTTGTTTTCTAGAATAAGATTAGAATGCAAGACAGATTCTGTATGCCAAAAATATAGATTCTCATGGTTTAGGCTATGTTGACTGGAACATTAGTGGGATGTAATAACATGCTAATACACTTAATTAAGCTGCCAGTTTATCTATGCAAATGTTTCAAAAGGAATTACAAATGTGTACATAGTGTACATTATTTGATTTACTAGATTATATTTGCTTACAAAATCATACATTTTGGTTGGAAAATCTTTATTATAGTACCCTCATGCCTATATAGCTAGCACTATAGGTCTAGAGAGATATTGTACTTGTAATTTTTAATTCATACTGCTCTCTAGTGGGGAATGCTTTCAATGCAAAAGATTCCATATATATTAATGTATAGCATGTGTATAAAGTGATATTACTGGAAGGTTACTGTCATCTAGAGCAATTCAGTAAAACTAGTGCTATTTTCTCAGCATTTTAATCTTTGCACTGCTTTGACTTGAGACTGAACTTATTAATTTTAAAATATTTTAGACAGATGAATCTATGGAGGGAACAGCATCCCCAGCAAACTCCCGAAGGCTGAGAGGTTGATAGGCTTATGCTGCTTCCTCAGGAGAAACCTCCTCCTTCCATTAGGAGAAATATTCTATAGATCTGCTATTGGAAAACCTTGGGTTTTCTCCTAAGCTTCCAGTCTCGTAACATCTTATGGAACAGTTGTGATTTGTCTGCAAAAGTTCCTATCATCACTGTTGGTATAATAGACTTACTTTTAGTAAAGAACTACTTTATGCTGATTTATTTTTTCTCTATTATTTTGCTTTTGAATGAATTGTTTACCCTGCTGTCTCATCCCTTGCTTTTGACAGGTACAATCCTAGATAAAAGTTAAATATACACAAACGCTGAACTAATACTGGTGGAACTAGTGGAGGGAGGTTTTAATCTACAGCAAGTGCAGAGCTTGTCTCAGTTTTGGGTCTGTACTTTTTTAAATTAAAGGGGCTTTAGTTAAAATAAAAGAACAAAATATAATTTAGATAGCAAACAAATCTGAAAACTAAGATTGAAACTGATTTGAGTATTGGTGGATTTTAGATTTGCATCTTTAGATAAATTTGCCTTTATAATTCCATCAGAAAGCAGTAGATGTCTTTAAATCACTGGAAGGTCCAGCAAAAAGTTTAGCTAATGAAATTGAAAACATTTGAAGCTATCTGAAGAACGATTTGCAGTATTTTGGTGTAATCAGACCCAAATCAGAAGGGTTGTTTAGACTTATTTTTAGATACTTAACCTTGTCTGCATCTGGCATTAAAAACATATGTAGCCCATTTTCTTGTGTTGCTCTAATAATCTTTTCTTTCTCTAGGTTGACTGATTTGTCAATTAGACACCAAATAGTATCATCTTATTTAAGGCTGCAGTAATTTTGTCACTCAAAGTATAGATTAGATTCTTTGTCTAGACATTCATTTATTCACTAAGTCTGGGTGAACAAGCACTTTAAAAATTTATATGATATGGAAAGGTCTCATCAAAATGCTAAATTGGTATAACATTTTACACTCCTTGAATACTAAATTAGGTTTGCAATGTGCAGAGCATTTATTCACCTGTGCCATTTCTGCTCACTTTTAATTGCAGAAGCTCATGTTTACATTGGTTTCACTTGAAGTTCTGCAGATGGGATTATCTTCTCTTTCTGTTGTCGTTACTGTCTGGTATTAGCTGAATCTAAGTTAACTATCCTTCAATTATAAACCTGTGAGGCTAAGATAAGAAACTAATGGAACATGTTTATTTGTCTTTGAGCTACTTTAGATGAGAAAAGTTATGAAATGATTAGACTAGGGCTTGAAAGCATCCACAGGAAGTGGAGAGGGGGTGACGCATTGCAGAATCCTTAATAAATTCAAGGGTGAGGCCTGTGCATTTAAGCTTACTGAACTGGTATTATAAAGGAGGTTATTTTTGCTTTTGTTAATTGTATCTCCTCCCCCTTTTTTCCCCACTGCCTGCAGAGCTGTTTCTGTCACGTTTTTTCAGCTGCTGCACAGTGTTTTTAGGTTCCTTAAATAAGTTATCACAGAAGTGCCACACCCATGTCTGATGGGCTCAGCTCTGAGCACTTGCCTGTGGAGTTACTCAAGTTATATAGCAGAACTAAAAAACATGAACAGAAAGCAAAATACGTGAATGGAAATATGTTAAAATATAAAAATACAAAATGCAAAAAAAAATTTTTCACCTTTTAGTCGTTTGCAGATACAGATTTTGTTGTGTATATTATTTTGTATTACTCATCAATTTTCTCTCTTATGTGTTTTCCCACTCCAGAAAATATGAAGAAGCCCTGGAGCCCAGATTTACCAGTTGATAACCAGTCATACAATTCAGACTTCACACCTGTCCCACACAGGGAAGGTGAAAAAGAATTAGCACCTGATGGCACTGAAGAGAAGAAGGAGAGAGAAAAGAAACATACCAATTTCACATTGTGTAACGTGTGCAACATTCAGCTGAACTCTGCTGCTCAGGCACAAATCCACTACAACGGCAAATCCCATCAGAAGAGGTTAAAACAGCTAAGCAACGGAAATCTCAAAAGTGATAATGGTGAGCACTATTGCATATATATATTTGCCATGGTCTGATCTGAGAATTGCAGCAATGTGCACTAATGCCAATATATACGAATCTAAATATTTTTTTTTATTCAGACAACAAAACCTTTGAAGTTAAGGCAAAAACTTTTTGTGTCTTCAGAGTGCCTGAGGTCATCCCTAGCATAAGCATCTGGCAAATCACTAAAAGTATACCATCTGCGTTATTAAAAAGGTTTTCATTTTTTAATTTGTTTATATGATGATGTTTATTCAGATTCTTTCTCATTTCATTTGCAATTTGATGGTTCTCAGCATAATCAGTGATATTCCAAATTTCACAGTCTACTAGAAAGGTTATACTTGTTAGGGTCATGTTTGCTTTTAATGAATGTAAGGTGGTTGTGAAATAATTGAAATAAATGCATTCCCAAACTCATTTAACTTTAACTTGCTTAATCAAGGTTCAACCAATAGCTAGCATAAGTTTGTTTAAAGATCATGACTGAAGTCGGAGATGGAGCAAAGCTTATTTTGATTTTAATCAATTTCATTGACAGTTTTGGGCATTTTGTAGTAGGTGACATATTTTGCTATCATCAGAGTGAATTGTGCACCTCAAAGAAAAACACATTTGTGGCTTTGTGTACAAAACTAGATTAGATAGTAGAGGCAAATGATGGTCCCTGACAAGAAAAAGCAGATTACTATTTTATAATTTTCTCAATTTCATAAGCTACTCTTCTGTACCATGTGTAGGATTGCACTGCATTGTTCTGTTTCTGTGCACCATGTCAGAGAAATGATTGTCTTAATATGATGTACTTAGGACTTCAAGACTTTCTTTCTCTGGGTCACATATGTTGCTTTATTTTGTGCCATGAGTTATTTCCTACCCCTCCTGCAGAAGAATATGCAAAACAATAATCTTTAGATAGAACATCATATTATTTTAATAATCTGTGCTTTGCCTTGGATTTAAGAGTTGGGGATAACATTCATATGTTGCTGAAATATGTTGGATGTGAGTGCATTTCTGTGTATGAGGTGTTGCTCATTTCCATAAAATAAAACAACCCACCCATAGCACTGAACAACACAATTCATTTTGTCTTTAAGTAGCAAGTCTATAGCGTTCGGCACTGTTGAGTGCTCAGGAAAAGTACTACTACCATTAGTAGGCACTGTGGAAATGCATAAGGATTGATTTCCTAAATGATTAAAGGTGCAATATGGTTATCCACAAATGCATTCTTTATAAAACCAAATAAACACAGTCTAATGTTATTGCTATCTTTGGTTAAGGAGAAATTGTGTTATGCAGTTCATTTTTCCACTTTAATCCATGATAATGAAAGAATTAGTAATTAAGCAATACTGAAATTAGTATCAAAGAGCTTCAATTATGCCTCAACATTTATATTCTGGAGAGGCTCAAACTAGCAGTGCAGCAGCATATTTCTTATTTCCTCCTTAAAAGTATCCCTATGTCATATGTAGCTGCATCTATTTGTAGTCAGCAAATAGCTGATTGACTATCTAGCTCTGAAACTTGAGAATTTTCAAATCTGGCAAATCTGGGAGTATCAGCAAAAGCAGCTCTTCATTGAGAGAATAATGTAGAGTGGGGCATAAGGAAGTGGTTTTTCCCATGTTACCAAGTTCAGTTCTTTTAAAGTCAATGTTATAAATGAGAGACCATTATTAAATACTTTTTGCTCAAAGTTAGATCTGAATTAGAATTGAATGTTTGAGTAACTATCCTCCCTGTACTTTAAACAGAGACCCTGTTTGAGATCCCTTTTCTAAGTCAAGTAGAAATCAGAACCTGACAGTCCTTTCACAAAAACGTGTTTTGTCATAACTTGCATATCTGAAATATGAACAGTGTTTTTCAGACAAATGATTGTTTTGCTGATGAGACCCCAGCAAGCTCAAGTAACATATGACCATGACTAAAAAAATTATGATCATTTCAGTTTATTATGTACATGCAAATGGTGCTTTTTGAAGGCCACTGTGGTAACTGTTAAACATACAGAGTACTGTTTATTCAATGTATATCAGTAGGATGCTTTATGAGAATGGTATTTCTTGTGTAGAAGTCTGATTGTTACAGAAAACAGCTGTTTTGCTCAGTATCCAGGTTAATGACATAATCATTCCTGAGGCTCAATTCAGCTGTAAATTAGAACTATGGAAAGGTTGTGCTTTATGGCAGATAATGTGTTTCATAGACTGTACTCTGAGTTGTATATGCCTCTGAAATGCTATGTGCTCACTTAGAACTAACGTGTAGAAAGGCAGGTAAAATACTGGAGTTGTGACTTCTTACTTTGTTTGATCTCCCACAAAGCAGGACAGTTTGTATGGCCTGTATCACAAGGGGGTAATAGAAATGGAGGATTGATTCATATGAAACAAAAGCCCATGTCTTGTACCAAAATAATTTGCAAGGGACTGCTGAAGAGAGTTAAGGTTCAGCTGTATCAGCCTTTGACTGTGTAATTAGAGCTGTCATGCTACAATCATAATTTTTCCAGCTGTGTGAAGTAACTTTTTTCTGCTGGATGTGAATAACAGAGCATTTACTATACTTGAATATCTCTGCCTAATTTCAGAAGGTAACTTTTCTTTGCTGCTCTGATAGTATCTGGACTGAATTTGAAAAACTCACCAGATGTACTTTAAGAAGGTTTGTCTGTTGCTTCTCTCTCTCTCTTGGCAGCTTTACTGTACAATACCCACGTGGTTCTTCCCTGGGCAGGGCAGCCTCACACCAGCACTCTGCAGTCACAAAAGCGATGTGAACCCAGTGTTTCTTGTGTTGTTACTTGGTACAGTGATTTGTGATGACTTAACAAGACATAGTGAGACATCAGCACTTCTGTCACTGAACTGAATGTGCTTTGGAGTAACACAGTTTTCCGTGTTCCTTCCTCCTAATAATTGCCTTTTATGTCACTTAAAATGACTTCTCGCACTTCCCTCATTACACCCTTTAGTATTTTCTTCCTACTGATGATTTCTTTTCCTTTCTGCTCTCATCATGCAGTGGCAAGGTGACAAGGAAGTCAGTGGAGATTTTGAGTGTGTTTTGAGATTAACAGAGGACAAAATGTGGCCTACTGACATTGACATTGCACCACTTTTTTTATAAGCAGCCTGGACACTGTGGAAAGAGGTGACCTCTTGAGGGAAATCATTTATTGTGACCAGTAGGAGCAAAACTCATGCTCCTACTGGCACAATGGAAAAGTAACTGTGGATGCAAATGTGTAGCAGCACCAGTGAGAAAGCCGATATTACTAAAAATTTTTGTAAACCAGAATTTCTTCTCTTCTTCCTTTTACGTAAATTGCTGAGTCGTCCTGAGTGAACAAGGCATGGTCAGGACAAAACCTAAAACTTATTTTCTCTGCAATACTTTCTACAATACATTAGATAACAAGTGGGAAAATAGTGAAGGAGAGAAGAAATGTCACAAAATTCGTAGAACTCCTTTCACTTTAAAAATTGATTTCTGAACCATTATTCTTTTGAAACACAGGAGCCAGTGAGGCATTTGATGGTAGTTTCTTTATCTAGCTCTCTGAATTCATAACCTAGACAAAAGATTATCCAATTTAGTAAGCTGGCCTACAATTTTTTTTTTTCACTGAAATTTCATTGAAGTAAAATTTTTTTGTATATTGATTGCATGGAAGAAAGAAGCAAAAAGTATCAGAGGATTTTTCCCCCCTTTCTAATTGCAAAAAGCAAATCTCTTAATTCATCACAAGATATTACTGAAGAATGAATAACAATTTGATTGTTATGGTTATGCTGAAATATGCACTAAAATATTAGCAAATTTTATTTCCCGTGTTTTATTCTTTTCTTCAACCTCATTCAGTGTTTGAATGTAATTTCCTACCAAAAACCTTGAAATGGCAATTTCCATAATATCTAGGCAGTAAATTTTTTGCACACTGGTCAGAGAAAATGCTTAATCTTTTACAACTTTCCTCTTGCATCTAAATCCTGAGTTTTTGCTGTTCTGCAGGTAGGAAATCCAGATGATTCACCTAAACAGAGTCTCCTCCCTTGTACTTTTTTATTGCTGGTTCTTTTCTGGTTCTGTGCTGCTGCTACAGTTTACACCTCTGCTGTCATGTTTTCTGATCATGAAAACTGGTGGCTTTGGGGCAGCCACATGCTTACTTTTAGGCGGTAAACTACCATGTTATGACTTTTAGGGAAATGGTGTCACCTGCTCTTTTCATTGTGTTAACCCTTCTTTCAGGGGAAGGGGATTGGATGGGGCATTGGGGAATGGAGGAAGTGTTCAGAAAAAGTGTATTTTCCTTCAGAAGAGGGGATTTTCCATTGATTTCCTTGGAAATAAGAATTGTCAGATCAGCTTGAGATGTCCTTGGATCTCAAATCTCCTGCGAACTTTTCTTTTTCTTAGTGTCATGTTCTGATGCAGAGCCTCTAGGCCAGTTAACAGTAAATCCAATATATGCTATGCTCTGCATTTAAGCCTCTAGTTTGTGGGTCATAGATGCCTGTATTTGGTAAAGCAGCACTGCATATTCATTCTGAGTATTCTGTAATACTTCCCAAATGTCAAAGCTGGAGGTCTATGAAGAAGTAGGACTGGTTGAGGGCAGTGTGTCGTACCTCCACTGCTTTCAGATGTAAATCTTCCTCCTTATTCCTAAGGACTTAATCTGTTTGCATCGTGTTCCTATTCCAATTAGTGGACTATTAATAGTTTCTGCTTTCAAGAGCACTTTTGCAACAAGGTGTGCTGTTAAAATGCCACTTGTGTTTGCAGAAATTTTTAAAGTTATATTCAGAGAGGTAGTATCACACAAAGTTTTATCACAAGGTGAATGAAGAGCTCAAGAAAGAGCCAGCTCACACCAGCCAGATACATGATGTTGATATTTCCTTTAATAAGCACAGTAGGATCCACTTAGCTCTTGTGAGAATGCAAAAAGGCTGAATGGATGGCAAATGTGCGCAAACTCTTTCCATGTGCACAAATATCCTTGTAGACTTGCTGTAGGTAGCTGTCTGCTATTACAAATAAATACAAATGGACATTACTAACTTTTAATACAGAGCAGTCATAGGTAAATCTTGGCATTGTTACAAGTTGTGGGAAGGCTATGGAGGAAGTTTACTGAGTGCAGCTAGAGTAACTTCAATAATGCCATGCAGTCACATAGGTAAAAGATATTTTAGCAGTTTCAAAAATGTTATTTTGGACTGGGGGGGAGAAATCCATAGCAGTTAAACAAGTTTTCATGTAGTGTACCTGGTAATTGGCCACCCTAATAACATGACAGGATTAAAAGAATATATATATATAAGCCTAGAGAACTGTGATTACTAATTATGGATAATTTTTCAGAGTCAGGGGGATAAGTAGAAACTTATGTCTAAATATGCTTATAGTATTTTTGAAGTTCCTTCTTCTTCATCAAATGTCCTTAAGAATGTGCTTCTATCTTTTTTTGAGGTGTGATTTTGGTCTCCTTTCTTTTCTACCATCTTAGGTGACACAACTGAATAAAATGTGACAGCTTATTATGAAGTAAACAGTTTAAGCTGTATGAGGAGTCTCAACCATCAAGAACAACTGCTCAGAGTCTAAACAAGCCTCTAACTGCAGGTTGAAAAAGTTAAAATAATGCTGTTTTCTGCCTGAATTTAAGGCTGCATAGATTCTCTTTTAATACCCATAGCTGAATAGAGTGTCCTCCTTTTGGTACCATCTCAAAGCAACATGCTTAATAAGTTGTGGTGTTTTTTTTTCAGGCTAGAACCTGCCATACACCCTGTTTACCTGAACTGGTTTGTCTCTCCATTTAAAAGCTAATAATGTTTTAGGCAAGTGATGTCTTCACATTTTATCTGCAGCAGGCAGATTGATAATCAATACTAAATTAGCTGGATAAGGTTCAGTTACTCTGGGAGCAATGTGTGTTGTTTCTGAACTGTGTGTGGTGTTGGTCTGCCATTCTTTGCTTCTCCCTGAGTGTGGCACCGGTCTCATTTCTGAGAACACTGGCATTTGATCTTGTATGTACAGCTAATAAACAGTTGAAACCTGTTTTGCAGGCTTTCCATTTAGTTCTGCTTATATCACTAGGTCCAATATAGATTATGATGACCATGGCTTCCTTCCAGACCTTCTCAGTAACTTGTCTTCTTTTAATATGATGGGAGGTTTTTCCTGCACTGGCATCTGGTAGGCAACAAATCTTCTATGAGTCATGACAACTCACTAAGTTTATCAACATTTCCTGGTATTAATTTCCTAAGAGCTAGCTTTCCCCATATTCAGTTGTTCTCTTACTTCACATATGGGTCTATTGTCCTCAATAAGGCCACAAAATTATACTTCTGTATCTCTCATGTAGAATGATTTTTTAGAATTTTTAAGATATCACAGAATTCAAGTGGAATTGTCGAGCTATATTTGAGTAGAAAATTGAACTGTCTTCCGGATAGTCACGTCACTGAAATCTCTAGTTAATTTTTTATCCTTTGACATCTTTCTCAGTAGGGGAAGTATATTTCAAAATCAGACTTTTAAGACTAGCTTCAACAAAATTAATTACAAATTCTGGTTGATTTCAGGAGAAGGAGGCAAGTTCCTCACTCTCTTGAAGAAATTAATGATAGCACACATTTATGCTGGTTCAGTATAAATCATTGAGGAAACCCCAGTTCTAATCTATAGTTTTGCTACTGTGGGAGGGAGTTAATCTGTATGATGTCTTTCCTTTGTTTGTCACATTAATGCTTATAGGTTAGCCTGGCTGGAGTCCCCACACAGACAGCATTGTAGATATATAATCAAGATTTCCCCACAACTTTTCCATAAATATGAAATTAAAGAGCTGGAAAGATACAGTAGTTGTAAGCAAAGCAGCTCACTTACTAAATTAAGAATTTGTATTGTAATAAAAAATCATATTTTAAAAATATTTCTCTAGAAACTTTATGTTAGGGTAATGTGTTTTCAAATGCAAGCCTCCCTAGTGGGGTGGTATAATTTGTTATATGGCATATAACAGCTTTTTGATTAAAAAAGCAATATTCAATGTTTCTTTTTACAGGCATTAGCAGCAAAATGACTGTTATAGATGCTGAGGCTATGAGTGATTTCAGCATTTAATGCATTTATTGATATTAAAAAAAAATTAAAAAAATTACTTATTAAAATAAAAAACGAGTAAATTTTATTAGAAGAAACAGTGAGTGATTCCAGCTCTAGTGATTTCAGTGTCCAGCTCTCTCAGCTTTGCTCCAGTGAGCTCAGCTCGTTTGGCAAGGAAGGTAGCGACACAGCGCATGCACATGGGCAGTACGCCGGGCGACCCCGGGAGTCTCGCTCCCGAGGGATGCACCGTGGAACTGATCCAAGAGCGCTATTTATTCTATTTTTGGTTGCTCGAACCTCGCCCCGTGTGAGCATGCTCAGTTCAGTTCTCAGTGAGACCACGCCTCTTCTGAGCATGCCCAGTTCAGTTTCAGTTTTGTCTTTGAGGTAGTAGGTTCTGGGAGCCCATGCTCCATTTGGAATCATAAAAATGGAGTGGCTTTTCCATTAAAGTTGTATCATCCTGTGTGTAAGTCTCTCTTGCTGGGTGGTGGGGATGCAGGCGGACTGGGAGCAGCATGGTTCGGACTCTCCGGGGAGGGGTGGCGGAACGGAGAGCGTCGGAGTGGAAGGTTGGTGAGGTGCTTTCCCGGGTGGCGTGTCTCCCCAGGTTCTGACGGCGTGGCGGTGAACAGGCTGCATGTACCTTTACGATCCTCGGAGACACCGAGGGTCCTAGGGAAAGGAGGGGGGCGGATGAGAGCCGGGGACCCCGGAGGGATTTTCGGGAAACTTTTTATTTAGGGGACCCGAGGGATTGGGCTACAGTGCGGTGCAGTACTGTCCCGGGCGCTCGGTGCGACTGCTGCGGCGGTGGCGGGGCTCCCGCGGCTTTCCCCTTCTGTGCGGCTTTTCCGCTACGTGCGAGGACCTTGGAGCGGCGGCGGCGCCAGCGGGCGCGGGGGAAGCCCTCTTTCGCGCTGTGGGGCTGGGTGCCCCGGCCTGCGCCGGAGCCGCCGGCCCTGGGACCCAGGCTCGGGGGCACATGGATGCCACACTCGCCCCTAGATTGGGTGGATCTCGCTGGAGAGGGCGGCTTGGGGAAAGGGTTTGCGAAATTCCCCGCAGCCAGAGGGGAGGAGAGGGGAGGGGGCGGCCAAAGGGCACAGGGAGAATGAAAGGAATAAAGAAATATTAACTGCGTCCTGGTGGGGCTTCTTTGTGCAGATTTCGGTTTCTTCCCATCCCAGGAACTCTCCCTGGGCAGGATACTGGGAAGAAACATGGCCGGGAGGGGAGAACATGGCTTCTCCTATGTTACTTCATGGAAGGGAAGGGGGAGAAAAGGCAGGGGGGAACGGGACAGCGGCGCGGGGGCAACATGAAATATGTAAAAGAAACAGGTTTCTCTGGTCCGGACGGGCAGCTCTGCCCAGGGGTGCCACCGCTCTGCTGGCTGTCCGGGGGGGGCCACGCGGTGGGCAAAGCTGGGGAACAGAGACGGGTTGGAATAAAAAGATAACTTTCCCACGGGGAGTCCTTTCTTTTGCAGTGAGGAGGGATCTTTGGGCATCTGTGGGTCTAATGGTTTGATAAGAGCTTTAGATGTCTCTCTTATCTCATCTCTCCCCAGCTGCAAGTAGGGAGTTACCAGATTCCTTTGTTAAGTACCCAGAATTTATCTCTTGGGAACTTTTTTACTGTGCTTTTTAAAAAGAAATTCCTAAGCAGTTCTACTTTTACATTCAAACAAAAAATAAAAATAATACAACTACTTATATTGTTTGATTTTGGCAAATTATAACCTATCACAATGACTACTAGACTAGAAGCAAACTCCAGACGTAGTCTCCCTCTGTGCTAAATTCTACAATGTTATAGATGGAAAAAGAAAGTTAATGAATAATAATTTTGTGATCAAACATTTTTTAAGTCTTAAGCAATTTAACCAGTGAAACTAAAACTGGAAATGTAAAAACTACCCGCTTTGGTGTTTTGAGTGCAGCTTGTTAGTAATTTTGTTGACGATCGTTCAGTAATGGTGAACTCAACCTGATCTAGCCTTGAAATTATTTCTACTTTGACTAAAAGGTTCAGTAAAGTAAATACCAGAGATACATTTCCACCGGAATTATTTTAATGTTCTTTAGAAAATGCACTGGGAAAACTTCAGTTTTAAAGATTCAGGGGCCTACTTCCTTAATTTACATCAGCCAAGAGCAAGTTATATATAGCCAATGGCTTGGGTTTTACTTCAAAGCGGTGTGTTGAAAAGAAAAATCAAGAGAATTTCACTTTGAGTGTCAGGGTGCTGATGTTATTTGACAGAAACAAAGCAAATACAGTAAAATCTGCATTCCTTGAAAGGCTCTGAGATATAAAACAAAGTGTTGAAGCCTTTTTTAGTATCTTTATTTTTGTTAGCGAATTGCCTGTAGCATATAGTCAGAACTGCTGTTGATCAGTGTTAGAGTCTATCTAGTTAAAGATCATAAAGATAAAATTCTTGTCCTCTACAGAGGAAATCTAGGAACAAAGCTAGTAGTGTGCATGGATTGCTTTTAGACCTTTCTTTCTGTCATTAGTGATGACAGAGGGAGGAACAGGTGCTGCCGGATGCAGTAAAGAACAACAGACACCATGTCATTCAGTGATGTATTAAGACAGATTTTGTCTTCATGGCAGGCCAATATTAATAGCCATTCAAACTTTTCCTTCTTAAAATAGATTAACTTTTAATGTAAACCATTGAAGATTTCAACAACACTGTCATGATCCCTGGAGTGATCAAAAAGCTCCATAAAAAAATTATCCAGTAATTGATATTGAATTTATTTGTGATTTTTTTTGTTGTTGTTGTTTTGTGTGGTGTTTTATTGTCACTGATGACATATCATCATTAAATTAAATTATGATTAATTAAAACTAATTTTGTTAGATTGAGGGAAACACACTTTTCTGCTTAGAGTCATCAAGGAAATCTGGTATCAAAAGTACCACACATCAGAAACAGAGTATTCATCATGTTTTAAAATCTTGAAATGTTTAAGAATAAAATATTGATGTAGTAATTCACTGTATTGTATTCGATTTTATCACTGACTCTTTTGATGTCAGTTACCCTTGCCACAAACAGATGAAATATGCTTAAAAAAGCCAAGGAAAGGATCCTACAACTGCCAGGCTTTAAAAAAAAAATAAATAAAAAAAAGTGTATTATTCATCATTGCAGTATTGGGATTTAAAGACTTACTGCTGTAAAATAAATTCTTTCAGGAACAGTGACAAACTTCTTTTCAAATTCTGGCTTTTTTTGCAAGCCAGTAGAATTTATTTCAACAGATTGACTGTCTGAATTTTATCTGTGAGATTGTACTTATGTTATAAATTACTTGGTCTTTTGGAACAGGCTAAAATTTGTAAAGTAGGTTAGTTTAATCTGTATATGCCTGTAAAAATGTGCTAAGGAAAATAATACACTTCTTTTGTGATTCCTTTGACAGAGCCCACAGCCCATCCTACCAAATCCATTGACTACATTAGTAAGAATGCAAGAGGGTCAGGTTAAATTTGAACGTGTGTGCTTCTGAGTATGGTGATTTGTCTTGCATGTTGAAGTAATTGAAAATCTGACAAGACATTCATACACACATACGCATAAAAAGGCAGTTTACTCTTAGTCTGCACAGAAAGTTGTTAGCTCTTGGCTATTTTGGCAGAGAATTCCAGTGCTGTGCTTAGTAGGGAGTGCACTTGTGCACCATCTGCTGATTAGCCCAGAGTCCTTATGGTAGTCAGGAGTGAGTTAGCTTTTAATCTTGGAAAATTATGGTGTTGGGGTTTTTTTTTCCCTTCCCTAAAGAGCTGCAGTAATTTATTATTTAATGGAATTCTCCAAACAGCATTCTATTTTGTCAAATCAGAAGTCATATTCATGGTGATTTCAAATGAACAAATGGCTCTGGAAAGCTGAGTTGCATTTCTTCTAATTCAGTTTTGTTCATGTCTGCTGCAAATTTAATAGTCCAG
>JAWWEW010000078.1:37213445-37248554 GCA_035583185.1 Anabacerthia variegaticeps | reverse complement strand
TCTTTCACAGTTTGGGGTTTTTTTTTTTTTTACTTTCCTTAAATCTTTATATTTTTCGATTCAATAAACTCAAGAAAGTGTTGTACACATGTAAACCAACACTTGCCATGAACAGGTGTTATTACCTTTGACAGATGTTTAGGGATTATATTAGTTGTTGATAAGGTTAATGAAACGTCCTACGTATATGTAAGAATTTCCTTTTTCCACTGACAATATGCAGAGGTATAATTACTATTCTGTGCTATTAAGATATCCCTGCTGTATTTTGGTAAAAGTAGGTATTTCTTTCTAGAGCTACCTTTCTTAAATATTTCTTTGGAGAATGATCTTCATAATATTGTGTTCTTAATTTGCCTGCTGACTGAATATTTTATGAAGTATCATCACAGAAAGCTTGAGTAATTGAGCTTAGCCAATCCCCCAAGTTACCCAGAAAGAGACTTGTCACCGTGATTTACTCTGTGTGGATATCCAAAGGATTTCTGGTTAATGTGTTCTGACAGAACTCTCTGTGCTCTGCAGTTCACCTGCTGTAGATGTTATGCCATTAAAACATGCTGGCTGAAGCATCATGTGCAAACACAAAATGGCACAACTGGTGAGTTTAAAGAACAGTTTCTTCAGAAAGGCAAAGAAGGGGGAAAATAAATGGTATTTGCTTCTTCCTTTATATTCCTTTGATAGTAAAGCATTTCATAATGTTTTTGAGACCAAAGTTGACAGAAATATATACACAGAGCTCAGCAGGATTTTGAAATGTGCTTAGTTTGTTTATTTTGTGTACAAAATGAGGTGCCTGAGGCTCCTTTTCTCTTGACATTGTGTAAGGTCGAAAACCACCCACTGTGACCCAAAGAAGCCCTATGGAAAAGGCGACATGTTACACATACTGAGGGCAGTAATCAGGCCAACAGAAGCTTTCTACTGGACCATTTTCCTGTACGAATATGTGAGGTTAGACTCATACTGTTTAATCTCGTGGAAAACTTTAGAAGGCCTTGGTTCCTGTGGAGAAGTGTTCTCTCTGGTACTACAGTGTCCTTCATAGCCCCCTGTTCGCAGTGGCACAAACCTTTGAACAAACTCCCATTTATGCACGATGAAAGGGGATCAATGCTGGGGCATGAGGAGACTGGCTAATGAGGGGACAGTAGGATTCTGATGGGGCTAGGCCAGTGCTTTTTCACGATTTGATGGGAAAGTCAGACAGGGAAATTCATTTTTATAGGGTGGATTTAACTTGCAGAGGTAAAAACAAATATAGACAATTGTTACAATGAATAAATTAACAACTCTGGGGATGACTACAGGACAGGGGAAGGAACTGTTTGTCTTGCGTGTTGGAGTAATTGAAAACCTGACAAAACAGAAGATGTATTTTACTTCCTGACCATCTTGAAGTCATTAAAGAAATTAGCACAACTTTCCATAGAATTCCTATGTCACATTTATTCGAATGCCTGGTGCATACATTTCCTACTCAGATGGTGGGCTCCTTCTGCCAGATGCTGCCAAGTTGGTGTAAATTACCCAGTAGAAATTAACGTGTTCTTTCATTGCAGCCTGACAAAGTGAAAGAAATATGCACAAAACCAATACTCTTCCCAGACCTGCCACCCTCCCATTTCTTCCTCCTTCTTCTTCAAGGAACTCTAGAAAAAGAATTCATGTTCCCTGTCTGACAAAAACTGAAAGGAAATGCTTATCTGAGGACTGCTTGATTTGGAGCAGGTTAAAGTCTTCAAAGTTAAACCTGGCATTTGTCAACTTTTTGAATTTATGTGATAGTTTAATTTTCTGCTGTTTGTAATCCAGAGTTTAAAAATAATGTTTCCATGTTACAAACCTTAAAAACAAAAGTGAAGTTCTTAATAGTTGGAACTATGTTTCAAGAAAAGACACGTCTGCATTATATTTTTAATCTCATATAAATGCTAGCAAGATGATACAATGCAAAAAGAGCCTTTCTGCCTGGCTCAGCACAAGAAGGATTTATCCCAATTTAGTTAACATGTTATTTGAACAGTAAAGTACTGAGCAGTGAATCACACATTTCCTCTGATGAATCCAGGCTTCTTTGCACAGAATGTTAGTTGAGTCTTGGAAATATTCTCATGGAAATATACCTAATTCTTTGTTCTCTTCTCTAAGAGAAAAAGCTCTTAGAGTGTAAAAAGAGACCTACAGCATACTTGTTGTGCTGCAGTATCATCAGTTGTTCTTCTATCACTCATTTAATTAGATCATGATGTGTGTGGAATTATTTAATACCATATGGTAACTTTATATTTGTTATGTTGGCAATCCTCAGGATGGAGATTCTATTACCCTTATCACTATGTAATGCAGAAGGAATGTGAAGACTCCAGAGGAATACTAGAAATAGCACAAAATACTGGTAGCATCAAAAATTAAAATTAAGGTTTATAGGGGTTTTTTTTGGTGTAAATTCACTTTGTAGTGTGCAATCATTTTTCCTCCTTGCTTTTCTTTATTGGTGAACCTTGCTATTCAACATTGCTTTCTATCAAATTAAATTGTAAATAAAGTATTCTCTCCAAAGTTCACTTTCAGCTTCATTCCTTACTCCCCCTATGAATACTGAAAGTCTTGGAAGCTGTATTTTCCTGATGTTTACAGAATTGCTCAGAAGTTTATAGCCTTTTTTTTTTTTCCCCCTTTTTTTTCTTTGCCAAGATCAGAGTAACAAGTTTTCATTGTTCAGCAGTTGTTAACATACAAGACCTAATATTCCCACAGCTATACTAGGTTCTAGCATCCTTGGATTTTTGCAATTAGGAAAAAAGGCCTGGTGGATATTTAATTTACCTGGCAGTTCATTGGTGTTTGAAGCAGCTACTGCCAAATTCTGGAAGGGTTTTTTTTCTGAGAAAATGCTTGGGGGCTTGATCTGTGATTTTTTAAATGCCTTAGGGAGGTGAGATCAGATGCATAAGAATGTGATTGTATTTATTTTTTTTTACATGAATCCCACTTGTAGAATCCCTCGGGATTTGCTGTATCAAAGATATTTATGAGAATATTGCCCTTGGCTACAGTTTGAAAGGGAGCAATGTAGGACAGGGACAGATGAAGGGTAGGCAAGCTGGTGACTCTGTTCATAGAGAATTTTGAGTCTCCTACGTCTGGATAACCTTTCTTATGCATAAAGCTCAAGCAAAATAGGTGACTGTGCAATATTTTGTAGTCACATTTCCACTTAAGAGCTCTGCTTGTGTATTACAGTTCCTGAATGTTCATCATTTCGGAAGCAGCAAAGCATGACCAGGATTAATCATGCGGTGGATGTATGGATTCACAATATGCTGTTGTCTCTGTATGGTGTGATCTTATTTGGAGAATAAGATCTTCAGGCATGTGACTGTTATATTTAGTCTTTGGTGTGAAACGAATATTCAGTGTTTGGACACTTGACCTTCTCTGTTCTTACATTTTTCCTGATGAAAAGGAAAGAATAGGGCAAGAAGATGGTTATAACATCTGGCAGCCTTTTCATACAAGTTCCTCAGCATGTCTAGGTTTAGGTTTCCCACAAGTGGTAGGTAATAAAAATGATGAAGCAAGAAGAAAAAGAGGAGAGTTATGAAATCAAGTTGTCTTTGAAGTTTCTTTCACTGCGGATCTATTGTTCTAGTAAAAAGAAGGAATTATTTGCCCTCAGTTCTGCAAGAGATCTTGAGCATTACGGAGAACTGTTGGACTCAATGATCTTAAAGGTCTTTTCCAACTGAAATCATTCTATGAACTAGCCAAGTACCATTTAAACAAATTAAGAAATCTAACATTTATATTAATTTTGCTGACCATAATCTGTTAGTAATACACATCTGCTGATTTATAAAAATAAGTATATGTATGCACATGCATACAGAGGGTTTTTATTAGTTGCTGAGGCACTGTATAATTCTCTGCCCCTTTAAATTTGCTGATTGAAAAATTAAGAATTCCTGCCCTTTAAATGTTCAGCTTTCACAGAGGTTACAGTAAATCTCTTAATCTCCCAAGCACTTATTCTCTTCTGTGTTTTTCACAGACATTTATCCACAGGATATTCATTTCCAATCTGTATTTAAATGCAGGAATAACTGTGTGGGCTTTGAGCTATCTGCTTTCATGCACTACTAATGGGCTGTACCAAAGGAACTCTGGATGGGGAAAAAAAATAAAAATATTCAAGCCCAGTCATATTTGGTTTCCATTTCATCTTATGCTGAGTCTCTCTTTATTCTTAGTGAAAAGATCATTAAAGAAAGCAATTATTTGGGGGTGAGGGAAGGGCAGAAAGGATCCACAGTAAAGGATTTATTCTGTCTTTAAAGAGAACACCAGTGTATCAGATTTTTAGTCTTATAATGGGAAGTAGTTGAATTTATCTGCTGAATGGGTTGTGAGGATTTGAAAAAAACCCATGATTTTTGTCAAATACCCTCAGAAATTTTCTTCATGTTCCTTACAGAATTTGTAGTCCAGAATCTGGAATGTAAATGGTTATGGTTAGAGCATGGTGCTAATAGCGACAAGGTTGTGGATTCAATCTCTTTATTGGTCATTCACTTAAGGCTTGGATCTGATGATCCCTGCGGGTCTCTTTCAAGTCAGAAGGTTTGTGATTCTGTGTGATTCTGTACACCTTCACATTGTAAATACACAGTAACTCACAGTAGCACGTTTCCCCATTAGTTAGTAGATGCTTTGCAGTCATAATGCTGAATGGCCCATTTCTGTAAGAGAAACTTAGTCTTAAATATTTTGTTGTAAAAGAAAACACAGAAACAGTGTTCTTTGAAGTAGCTACAATGAGGTTGCCTCTTGACCTCCCGCACCTCAAAGAATTCGTTTCAGTTTCATTCAAAGCACACTTACAGAGGGGACGTGAAGGAGATTGAAACAAAATGTGCTGAGGAGACTTTTAGTTCTGTGTTTCCAGCCTATGTAAAATAACCCAACTATGCTAAAATGTATCCAGAATAAAATGTGTACTATTACCAATGAACATAAACCTTTTAAATAATTTTTTTCATCTTTTGTTTTCTTGCCATCCTCTTTTCCTCTCCAGTATTGTTCTCTTCATTATTTCTCGGTCTCTATTCTCTGAGCCTTTCCCCAGAGTACAAATCCTTCCCCTTTCTGTGCACTGTGTTTTCTGAGTGTTCTTTACTGATACAGGTTTGCCTTGCTGTTTTGGTATTATAAATGTACTATTTTATCAAAGACAACTAAATAACTTTGGGTCAATAATAGCAAGATGCATTTCTTCTTTCCTGATTATAATATTATATGTTCTTTCAGTATTAGTATTATAAAGGTTTGGAGCAATGCTCATTGTCTTCTGGTTAACTGTGCATAAGGTTTGGAATTTTGACCTTAAAAATATTTTTACTAGGAAGTGATGATGAATTGTTCTGGATAAGAAAGATTTTTTTATTTCTTTCTTAATTGTCTGTCTTGGTCTCGTGTGGATTGACAAGGACAAATAACTGGGCTAATTAAACTGTGATGCTTTATTAGATCGGCTAATTCACTTAAACCCTCTTTTCTGGTGCTGGAAATGTCTAACTGAAATTGTCATTCATAGCACAAGTAAACGTCTGGATGGATGGAGATTAGGAAAAAAATTCCGGTCAAATCTTGGGAGATGCTGCTTACCTCCTTCAGCTCAGATTAAAGAGCTCAGGACAAGAGTACCTTGAAGGGAAGTGAGGGACTCTCACCAGTATCTCTGCCTCTTGTGATAGCACAAAAAGGGCATTGGAAAGGAATTAGTGACTTGTACCAGCTTGAGGTTGGACTTCTTAATTTATTGATATGCATAACCTAAAGAACAGATAATAATATGCTCTAATTAAATGTTATTGAGCTATTTAGTAGATGATTGCCAGAGCAAATTTACTTCAAACCCTCTGGTGAGTAGGAAAAGAATAGCAGAGTCTGAAACTTGGTTTTTATTTATGTATTTATTTTCCCTCCTTAAGGGACCAAACCTCTGTCAGCAATTCTAAGTCTGTCTCTGCCTCAATAAATTTATACATTAGGGGTTTTCTACCTCTGTTTTCTTGGCAAGCTAAGCACTTATAAGAGAATGCAAAATGTTTCTGTAATCAGGAAAGTATTACTTTATTAGGTTATTTAAATGTGAAGTTGTTACATTGGTCTGTGCGCAACAACCTGTCCTCACACTGCAGATTCCTAAATAAAACTAAAAAAAAGAAAGCCAAAAAAACCCAAACTCAAACAATAGAAATGTTCAAGGTAGAATAAAGAGAAAACCTTGGGAAAAAAGTAATTTTAAAGTTAGATAACTTTGAATTTGGGAGTTTTCTAAAGCTGGAAATAAGCTCTTTAATGAGTTAACGTTCAATGTCTTCTTTTTTAAAAACAATGAGTTTTAGATCACACCAAGTTCTTGTTTACTGTAGATTGCTGCATGTTGCTGATGTATTATGTGCTTCTTAACTTATCATTTCTTAGTAGAATTGACTATAGCAATGAAGTGAAATTGTGTGTGAAAGAAACTTGTTTGAACTAGCATTTAACTTGCAAATCATAGAGGTTTATGCTGATGAAGGGCCCATTTAAAAATCAGGTGGACTAAAGCTCAGAGGATTCTCCCTCTCAGCTTATTGAATTTAGCCTTAATGTCTTAGGCCCCCGGAAGTTACAGCCTTTATTTTTTATTTTTGCAAAGTAAATGTTAGGAACTGTGATATAGCTGTGCTCTTCAGGATCTGAAACCTTCACAAAACCTGATTTTTGTCTCTCTTATTGTAAAGCTTAGAGATTGAAACAGAAGTTTCTGTTTGTCAATTAGTTTTCATATTTAGCATTTGAGCTTAATTAATTTTCCCAACAATTAATAACTGCATTTAAGTGAATCCTGTTTTGATGACTAATTACTATGAATTTATTGTTGTCTTGACATTATGCCAATGATTACAGTAAAATCACTTAAAACACTTTAGTAAATTTTTAAGTTGTTTTCTTATGAACAGTTTATTCACCCTTTTTTCGTGGGAAAGCACTGTGGCAGTAGGGACTGCAGGTACTCAGTGTGCTGCTGTAAGGAATCGCTTACATCAGCTTCTCATGTGGCAAATTATCTGATAGTCCAGCAGGCATTTTCACCTACTTGTAATGCCAATGGGGAAATTTAGTATCTAAATAAAACTTCTCAGCCAGCCCAAATGCAGGTGTGGAATACTAGACATGCACACTTCCTGACTTGTTCAAAATCTTGCCATGAGCTTCTGGCAACCAGAACTAGAAGGAAGGATATCTGATTCAAGTTCCAGCTGTCATGGCACACCCCTTGTCTGATATTTGTACTCTAAATTCACTTACCAGTTTAGGTATTTTCACAAAAAACTGTGATACCTCTTTTTCTTTATCCACAGCTCCCTGACGACAATTAAATATAGATTTAATTTAATATTTTGAAAAGCAAGATTGAAAAGTTTACTTTTGTTCAAGAATTTTTATCCTCTAATAAGTTTCCTCTGGTAATAATTTCTGATTCTTTGGCTTGTAATATATATTAGACTTTGTCTTCTTAGCACACCTGCTGTCATCAGATTCTGAAGAGATCTATGCTTATTTTGATGTATTTCTAGGATTGCAAATAGAATAGTCAGCTATGTTTCTTTCCTCAAACCTTGACACAGGAATGGTTTGTGAGAATAGCTGCATATCTGCTGAAGCTTATTTCTATCTGAATTTTAGTTTGAGATTTTTTTATTAATTTGTTAAAATACCCAAACAAACAAAAATCAAATAAACAAACCCCAAAACCCAAACACACAACCTCCTCCCCTCCCCAAACTGAACAAACCCCAAACTAAACTTCAGATCCCTTTTTTAGCAGGAGAAAATAAGACATTTTAATCCTCAGGAGATCAGAATAACTTACATCATGAATGTTACTTTATGCTATGTACATCATGTTAAGGATCATAACAAAAAATAACAAGTAGTTTCACTGAGAACAAGAACAGAAATTTGTAGCTACATTTGTAGCTTACTGTGCTTAATTTGTAGGATGTAAAGATAACATTATGAATTGGAAGTTAGGCAAGTTTTCGATACCAGCCAAACTCATAAATTATTTTACTCCTCTGAAACGTAGTTGAACTCATCAGAGGCTGAAGTGTACATGCCAAGAAATCATCAGGCTCATGCCAGTGAGCTGTGGTTCCACTCGCTTCCCTCAGCCACTTGGAGCTCTGGTCTCTGAGGATCTTCTGAGCTTCCAGAGGGCTTCTCTGCTGTTAGTGCCTTTCTGCTGTTTGTTTTTATCATTACTTATACGTAGCCCATTTAGCTCTAATGGATGGATGGATTTTAAAACCATCTGCAGCTGCTATTAATATCACTCTTCAGTGTGTGTAGTTCCACAAGCATTTGGTAACAGCTGTTTGAGCAAAACACTTTTTGATTTACTTCCTTCTATTTAATTTTACAGTACCACTTCATTTTCTGCTCATTTTAGTAATATTTGACTACCAGAAAATGTCAATCATAAAATTTTAAGAAAGCTCTTTGCAAATGTCCAGTGAAGTATTTGAATTTAAAAATAAATACTTTGTGTACATTTTGTGTCAGCAATTTAAAATAACACAGTCTATTTTAGTGGTATTTCTGGCAATAACTTATCAGAAGTTTGAGTGTTACTATAAAGCTTCCTTATTTAAGGATATGTAAGTATGTTCTTCTGGCAAATAACTTATTTACTGTAAAAGTTCTACTCAGCATGTATTTATTTGAAAGATCTAAAAATACTGTTGTATTTTAATGATTTCCTTAATAGTCATACAGTGTTCTTTCTCCTTGATTACTATTTGATGTGTGGTGTGTATATCTAGGTAGTAGAAAAGCTTTCTAATTAAGTAAAAGATTATGCAAACTTAAGGATATATAAGTTTTAATGATTGGAGATTCTTTCTGCAGTTATACGTCTATGGAGAATTATCTTGCCTGACATGAATCCCTCTTCTGTTCTGCAGGACATGCCTTCATTTAATGTTGTTAAACTCAGGATGTGCAGAAAATTTAAATACAGTTGAATGAAAATAATGGTGCTGCTTATGTTGGGGGCAAGAGAATATATTTTCCCCTCTTTCCATTCTAGAATAACATCGTTTCCTTTGAAGCGACTCATTTTCCAGACATTTCAACCAGAGGTGTGAATCCACAAGAGAAAATATAGGTTTCATTGTAGTCTTCAGAACCACAGTACACAACAACAACAAGTTTCTGCAAGTTTAAAGATTTTCAGCAACTACTTTGGTTCTCCAAGCATCGTTGCTCTTGTTTCACTGAAACAGGATTCCTGTGCTCTAGTGGATGTAAAAGTGCTTGGTTATCATTATGAGCAAGGCACAAAGATGTTTTTTATTCCTTTTTGTTGTGTAATATCTTTAGATTAATCAATCTATTTTCCATTTATACTGTGTTAGGGAGTAATACAAAGTTTTCAATTAAAAACCTTCATCTTTAGCAATGATTGTAACAGTTATATTAGTTAATGTTACAAATCCAATTGATAGTTATTAAAGCTCTTAGGAAATAAAGTGAAATCCTTTTTTTCTTGGCTCTGTAAAGATGTTTGGTGGCTCTGCCAATAGGGTCGTACTGAATCCTCTTCCTGTGTGTCTCACCACTTGGTCAGACTGTTTACAGAATATCTGAAGTTCCTGGTATTTTGGTTTTGGCATTCAGGAATTTCTAAATAGTACACTGATTGGAAAAGTCTTGACTCTGAAAAGGCAAGCAATGTGGGGAGATCACTTTCTGATTAGGCTTTACAGACATGTTTTTAGAGCACGACTGTGTGTCTTCTGGATTGTACTTGGAGACAAACTCTCTTTAAAGCATATGATACTTTTAATGTTTTGAGATAAGAATATATGTTTTTCTTCTGCTACCTTCAGTGTGCTCACTGGGTAAGACAAATTCTAAGTCAGTCTTAAGGATGTAGCTTTACAGATCAAAAAAATGTTCCAAACAAATAGGGGGTTTCTGTGATAGGTGAGTTCCAAAATAAATACTCTGGGCCGTGCATTCTGGTGAGTAATTTGTTTAAATGGCAGCACTACAGACAGAGTTTGGGGAGGAAGAGAAACCTGTTTTACCATCAAGCTTTGTAGGATACAGCCATGACTCTGATAGGCATTGTACTTCTTCAGCTGGGGAAATGCTCCTGCTGCTTTTCCATTACCATTGGTAACAAAGCTTCTGGACTTAGTACTCTTAAATTTACTTTTAATGCTAGTTGAAAGACAAAGGAATACAGGTTCTTCGTCTGAAGCCATATTGTCTGTTCTCACCACAGGAGAGTTTGGATCTCTCTGAAAACCAAGCAACAATTGTGGCAGGGTATTTTTTGAACATACTATCTGATGTTGCCACTTCTCTTACCATAATAATCACAGGTACAGCTAGTGAACACCAACGCTGAAGCAAGAGTTGATTGTTTACCTAAATATGATTTTCAGCATTGCTTGTATTAGATGCTAACTTGCAGTGCTTCTTCTAGCATGACCTGAACTTCGTGGGGATTCACAGATGTATTATATTAAGTCAGACCACATTAAAATGAAATACAAATCTAGCTTTTTTTGACAGGTGAAGTGCTTAACAGTTCTACTTTTCAGTCCTATCATTTGAAAGGATCAAAAGAAGCTTGATAGTCTGAAATTTAGCACTATGTTGCTTTGAGGAGAAAATAATCTGTTTTCGTGTCATCTAAAGCCAACAATCTATGACAAAACTGGAGAGAAAAAGTTTGTTTCTTTTTTTTTTTTCCTTTACGTGGAACATAGAGAAGGATTGCTGAAATGCTATTTGAAAGGCTAATTGAAGAACAGGAGATGCATTTCTGGAGCATAAGGTGGCAGCTTGAAAATGCTGTCTTGGCTAGCTTTGGCTTATGTAGCAAAAATGTTAAGCCCTTCCAAAGACAACCTTTGATGAACCATATGCTAATACTTCCTGGCCAGCATTACTCCTGATTAGAAAGGAACCTAATAACCTTCTTTGGCAGAGACTGCCGTCTTCTCATGTCACCAGTGGTCTCTAACACCAGTGCTGAGTGGGTGGCTTCATGGGAGTCTTGTATGTTTTTGCGTTCTTCCACAAAGGTCTGCCTTGTGTGGTTTCATTCAGAGTGTGTTTTTTGGGAACATGATATCATTTCTTGCCTCAGCAAATTTCAATACAATATAAGAATAAATATTGTACTTTAAATGTTTCATCTTGTTCACTAGCAGTGACTTTTGTGTGACAGTTGCTCTAAGGGTTGTGAAAATGGATGCACAAACACATAGGAGAATTTCTCTCTCTGTAGTCATAGTTTAATCTTGTGGCAGGATCCATTCACATGTTTGTTATTCCTGCTAAATGACTATAGCCTTTTTTTTTTTGAATATTCTTATATAATTGTTTTAAGAAAAGGCTTTTCTGAAATGTAGGCTATACTTAGGTTTTTGCTGAGCTGTGATATCCCAATTAGTACATTTGGAAACTATCTTCTAAAAGTATTGCATTCAAGAACTATTTTTTTGTGTGTAGAATTGTGAATGTCAAAATTCTCAGAGGTGGCACTTAGTTTAGGGACAACCCCCCACCCCTCCCACCCCCTCACCTCGAAAAAACCCAAAGATAACACAAACCCAACCCCCCAACCTCCTCCCCCCCACCCCAAACACAACAAAATCTCTGTATTTGTGGAATTTAAACTAGATACCTTGAATATTTCCAGAATATTTCTTCATCTACCTCAGCAATCCCTATAAGTTACACTACAGGAAAGTGAACAGGCTAAAGAATTGAACTCATAGCTATATTCTGAGAAGAGGAACTCCCTGCTGAACTGCCTTGCTTGTTTTTGGTTTTGTTCTGGCTTTTTTTTCAATACAAGGAACATGTGAAGGCTAGGTCATGGTTTATGAGAAGTCACTTGATACTTTCTCTCCATGGAGTACTTGAAAGGTTTTTCCAGAGTATCGCTTGCTCTATACTCTTGAAGCTATTTTCAAAGTTATCTTTTATGCCACAGCATAACATTTACCTTAAATGCTTCCAGTAGAAGATGAAGCTGTTAATTTTGCAAGAATATGTTTTCTTGTGAAATTTAGTTTTAAGTAACCTCAATGAGACATTAAGGGGATCTGTATTAAATCTGAAGAATTTTAAAAAATTTTTGCAATCTCCTGATGAGTCTACTGGGTATAATTTTTTGACCTAGAATCAAAGTCCATTCCTGTGTTTCAATTAAATTTCAAACTTAATATGTTCATATTGACCAACACTTGACATAAATGTTGCTGTTTTCTTTAGCTTCAAATTGAAATGTAATTGAATGCAGATGCAAGATGGAGTAATATCTTTAGTGCTCTGTTCCCACACAACAAACCCTCATGTCACTTATAAGATATTTAATGTCTGATGTGGCTTCCTGTCTCTTTGTGGGAAATGTTTTCCTTAGGAATTAATGTCTTATGGAGAACCAGCTGAGCTCCAATATCTGCCACAGGTTTCAATCTGTTGTCTAGTGCTAGAAATCTGATCCCTCTGTAAGTGTCGCCTCTGAGTAAATACTGTGATAGATACTTAAAGAACAAAATTCATACCTATTTGGATTGTAAAACATTCTTTACTCTTTCTCTTTCATTATTTTCTATCTGTTCCCCCATAATCTGCAGTCTCTCAAATCCGATAAGGTTTCTCTTGCAATTCATTGGGACTTCCTTGAATTAGTTTTGAAGAGCAAATCAAAGACCCCCAGATCAAAAGAATGAAAACTCAGATAGATTCTGAGATTCTGTGTATGTGGAAATTACTTAAACTTACAGTGCTTTCCATAATTTGATAAGAAAATTTTTTGTTGTTTGATTTATGAAAAGGAAAACTCTGCCTAATGTTTTGTCTTGTAAGCATGTGTATGGCAGAGAACAGTCTTAATAATTTTTCAGTAATTTAGAAATATTTCTACTCAACTTGGCTACTTTTACTATACTTTTCACTAGACTAAAAAGGTTTTTTTTTTTTATCTGAACTTTTACCACCTTCCCTGAGCCTGTCTCCAAGAATGGTTCATTTTCATGCAAAGCAGAGAGAGATCTTGTAATTGCAGTTAGAGAGTCTGGTTTTGGCACCTGAATAGAGAATTAAATGAAAGACTGCATTTTAACTTCTTCACTACGTTTTTACTTACTTTTTAGCTGCCTGCTGTAGACTTTTTGTATTTGAATGTAGGGAACAGAATCAGCGCTTAAAAAGATTTCCAGAAATAGTAATGTCAGAGCAGTAGTTGTAATTTTCCCACCTCAAGTTTGAGATAATAGATTTTTTCATGAAAATTAAAATTCTCTTTCTTAGAGTAATGATAGTTCAAACTGTTACACAGGACACTTTTTAATATGAACTTTTTGCTAGAAAGTTATAGTTCAGTTTCCCTATCTCTGATGAACTTGCAAAATATATGTTGAAAGGAAACATAACATCAAGAGCATCTTGTCCATATGAAAAAAGTTTAACGGTGAGATATACCAGTCCTGTTTTTCAATGAGTCTAGAAGTGAAGACAATTGACCTTCTGGTTCAAACTGTAAATATTATGTTCCTGTTTCTGAAAAATTTTGCTATATGTTATGATATTTCACATATTATATGCATGTACAAACACAAATGCACAAATATACATGTATAAATGAAAACCATCTCTATATATGTGTTGCTCTAACTGCACAATATGCCAAAATGGAAATTAGTACACTGAATAACTACCTGAATTTGCATGTGCTACACACTGAGAAGAGCCTACGTTGTGATTAAAATATATTGTATCTTTGCTGCTGTTTGTCATTGCACAGCCTGCTCAAATGGCTTAAATTTAGTCCATTGAATGCCAGATGTTCTGTCTTTAACTAGGGGAATAATTTGATCTATTTCTGTTATCCCGTCAGAAACTTATAGGTTCCAAAAAAAAGTTTTAAAAATACTTCCAGTTGTGTATATAATGAGAATTGCTTTAAATATTCTGCATTGAAAATAGGATCCAAATAATTGACTTGCAATTGAACAGATCACGTTTTTCTACCTGCAGTGGCACCCAATTGTTCATGTTTTTATAATAATGCAGATCACAGGAAAAATTATGAACTATGGAAGGCTGCTTTATCATTTTCACTTCTATTAAGTGCTTATTACTTTGCTCAGAATCTGTAGTAGTTGGTTCCTAAAGCATTTTGTTCGATTTTCAGTGAAAAATTATGTTGGTGCTCTCCCTTTGTTTTGTTAAATGCTTTGGAGCTTTTAAACTTTTTGTAACTAAATCTACTTTTTTGTAGAAACTGATTTATTTCAATTCTAAACTCTTAACAAAACCATTATTGCATTCTATCCAAAACTGCAATTAAACACTTTGATGTTCATTAAAGGTGACTCCATCCTGTTGATACCCTGGTGGTTCGTGACAGTCTAGGGAAGGGGCCAAACCAGTGTTTGTCTGCTACTTAAAGTCTGTGAGCTTTTATGCAAATATAGCTTTGTTGTGGTCTAGACTTACTATTAAACTTAAAATTTTATTTAAAGGCATCAGCCCTTTACATGATTATTTTGGCTGTGTTGGGTTATTTGTAGATTATTGTATGTTTTTCTCATACACGGATCTAAAAAATTCTACTTAAACAGATTTTCTTCTCTGAATAAAATAGTATTTATCTATATGTTGAATGTCCATCATAAATATTTGCAGTTTTGATAGATAAAATTATTTCCTATTGAGTTTGTTAGCTCTTTTATTGCTTTGAGAAGCTGAATTTTAAAAAGACAAATCTTTTATTTCTCCAAAGTAGTTGTAGCTGTATAACTTGCTGGCAGCTACTGTGGTGTCTCCCAGCAAAGAGCACAGGCTGTTGTATTACACTGCCTGCGAGGGTGAAATGACAAAACTGGAATAGCTGGCACTTGAGTGTAAAATAACGTAAGAAATTTATAATGATGAATTCAAAACAGAAATAGCTGAGAGGCCATGAATCAGTACCCCCAGAACAATTTTGAAACTTTATCTAGAATTCTGTGGGTTCAGTAATGACTGTGGATAGAAAGTTGAACATTTGCAGTAATGACTGATATCAGTTAGCAGTCAGCTGCCTTTATGAAATCTTTCCCTGTTGTGGCTTTCTAACTAACCTGTTAGGTTTTGGATGAAATGATACGATCACACAGTTTTGGTGGTGTCACTCGATTTTTACCCTGTTAGGTGTTTAGTGTCCATGCGGGGGCACTGCAGCATATATCACAGATGTGGAGAAAAGCTCCAAGGAGAGGCTGAGAGAAGCAGCACGGCTTTAAAGACGTAGCTGAAAGATAAATCTACTAAGTATCTTGTTATTAAATTTCAAAACCAAGGCAAGCTACATTTATTACTTTAGAAATATGAACTAGTGAAAGTATGCTGAGACTTCATAGTAATTTAATACTAATACACACTTTGCAAAAATTAACAAAAGAAGATAATAGAGATTTGAAATACCACCTGTTTTGTATTGCTGGCCTCTAAAATTATATAGGCACATCTATTTAAATAGTTTATCTTAACGTGTCAAGATTGGGAGTGGTGTGCATTTAGGGGAGTGAAAATGAAACAAATGCATTAAATAGTCCCCATCCCCACCACTTTATTTCTTTTCCCCCTAACTCACTGCAGAATAAAATAGTGATTTTTACTCTTCCTTAGTCTTTCTGAATCCAAGGAAACAGTCTTAAAATGCAAAAGCTAAAATTCAGGCACTGTAAGTTCAAATTATATCAGCAGCTGCAGAACTAGCTTTTCTAGATGGGCAAATTAAACCTAATAACATGTGCCCACCCCCGAGGGGCTGCCATGGCAGCACCAGGCACAAGCAGTTTCCATACTGTGGTGCTTTAAAGAGTTCTGCTGAGGTGCAATTGAAGCCAGTACTCGGATTTTTTCCTGGTGCTTTGCTATATTAACTCTCCAGAGAGTATGTTAAAGTGCTGAAGCTTAAAGGCTTCTGTGTTTTCAAGAGCTGGGAGGCTATCTAATATGAAAGTGTTATTTGTGCACCAACCCAACAGTTTCAATAACCAATTCATCACTGGGGAACAGAAATGGATTTTGAAAATTTGAAGATAGATCAGCACTCTTACTGTCTAAAAGAAAATTCATGATTCTATTAGGAAGGTGGTGTAGATACTGGATGGTTACAGGATTTAACCCTACTGTTTTGGGTGGCATTTATTACCATGCTTTTATAAATCCTATTAGAATTGTAATATTACCTGGTCTGCTCTATTCTGTAGTACAAAACTGAAATCTGTGTAAAAATACTGGAAATTTCCTTATTAGTCTCATTAGTTTAATATAATAAAATTGTCTTGTCCCTACCCTCAAACTCACAGTCCTTTGGCGGACTTAGTAAACTGCCATGAAAGCCCAAAAATCACATTATTGTCTCTCAAGAGGTGAAACAATATCTGTGTTTGTAGTGCATGGTGCCACTCTTACTCTGTTCCTGTCAGTTAATTTTCTGCATGTTTTTATATTAATTTGGGCAGAGCAGAAAGTATTTAAGATAATTGTCTGAAAAATCTGAAATATTATGTTACCACAAATCAGTGTAATAGGATATTATTTTGGAATTTCTTTTGGTAAAATAGCTAATTTCTATTAACTTAATTGCAATAAGGAAATATACTCTTTTAGCGCTGTTTTTCTTACCCAGAGCACTAGGAATTCACAGCATGTTTCAAAGGCATCTAAAATATGCCAGTCAGAGGAATTTAATGCATTACTTTGAAATTTTATAGTTCCATATGGAGTGATAAGGGCAAGACAGAAGCTTTTATACTCAGCACAGTGTGCCTCTCACAGCTGGGACCATCACCCACACCAGAAGGGTATGAGGCTGCTTCTAGGTTTTCCTTACATGGGTTTGTTCAGTCACCTTCTTGTAGATCTGAACTTCTTTTTGTTTCTCCTGTTTTTGTTCTGGGTAATTAAGGGAGTTTGAAAAGGTGGGTTTTAGTTTGTTTTTCTGTTTGTTTTTTGTTTGTTTTGTTTGGTTTGGTTCCCTCCAAATAGATTCCTCATGTCAGTTTTCCTTTTAGTTTCTGTGGACTGTTATTACATTGGGATTATGGAGGAACAGCTGACTGTGACTGGCTTGCTGTAACAGCTGGATTTCTGTATAGCCTGTCATATAGCTCTGTAGGGGGATACCCAAGATATGCTTTGTTAGTGCTGCTGCAGGGCTTTTTAAATTATAATAGTGTTCTCTAGAAGGCTGATGAATTTTGGTGACAACTTCACTAAGTTAGACAAGATGTTCTCAGCTGTTCTTCTAAATTTGATGCCTTATTTTTGTGGGCTTTGGGCATACAAAGCACTCTTCTGGAGGGAGAGATGTGGCTGCAGTTCCACAATTCACAACATTTACATTAAAAAAAAAAATTACTGGAAGGCTTTGTATCACTGTTTAAGACATTCTAAAATCGTAGATTAGATTGGTTTATGAAGCTATCAATTCCAGGATGCCAATAATTCAGGGAAGGGAGGTAGGGTGAATTCTTCAATATGTCTCTAATACTTATCATGGATCACTTTGTTGGGCATGTCATGCAGAACATGAGCTGTAGAGCAGCCTGCTGACAACAGTTCATGTGTAGAGCCATGTGGCTTAGCAGAACTTGCCAGAGAGCAAAAATAAAAGGCGGATATTTTGTGTTTGTTTATTTTCATTTTAAGCATGAAGGGATTTAATGTCATAACTGCTTCATTCTGGTTAAAATAAAATGGAGTGAGTGCCCCTAATGGGACACAGGGAATTTATGGTATGGTGTTGAAACCAAGATCGTGACAAGCAGCACTTCACACTATGTCTGTGGAAGCAATTATGTTTTCAAAAAGGATGCTATGCAGAAGGTCACGTCTTTGCATAGATTCTTGTACAATGCAGAATGCAATTTTAAAATTAGTATCAAATGTTGACTGTCCTTAAAGTGTGATAGCGGCTTTAAAAATGATTACTTCAGTTCCTGTTTTAGAAACAATTTTTCCATAGTTGCAGACTCCTTGAGTCATACTGCCCAGATATAAAAGTTTATGCATATACTTCCAGTTGGTTGAACTGGAAATATTTCATGATACTATACAATAGTTTTGTTTTACACAAATGATATTGTTTACCTGCCATAGTCTGCTGTGTGCATCCTCATTGCAGCCTATGTTAGGAGATATTGGTAAAATTATGTCCTTGATTCAGTATCTTATCCGATCAGTTATACTACGTAATTAAGTCAGTAATTTCCCCCAGATAAATGGCTGTCATGGTTTAATCCAAGCCAGCAACCAAGTACCAGGCAGCAGCTTGCTCTCTCCCCCACCAGTGGGACCAGGGAGTGAATCAGAAGGGTAAAAGCCAGGAAACTCATGAGTTGAGATAAAGACAATTTCATAGGAAAAGCAGAAGCTGTGTACACAAGCAAAGCAAAGAATGAATTCACTGCTTCCCATGGGCAAGCAGGTGTTCATCCATCTCCAGGAGAGCAGAGCCCCATCACGCATAACAGCTATTTGGGAAGACAATTGCCATCACTCCAAATGTCCCCCCCTTCCTTCTTCTTGTTCCCACTTTATAGACTGAGCATGATGCCTCAAGATATGGAATATCCTTTTGGTCAGTTTGGTCAGCTGTCCTGGCTGTGTCCTCTCTCATGTTTATCCCAGTCTCCTTGCTACTGTGGCAGTATGACAAGCAGAAAAGGCCTTGACTCTGTGTAAGATCTGCTCAGCAATAACAAAAACATCTCTGTATTATCAATTCTGTGTTCAGCACAAATCCAAAATGTAGCCCCATACAAGCCACAATGAAGAAATTAACTCTATCCCAGCTAAAACCAGCACCATGACTTCATAAATATTTTGATGAAAATGAAAACAAAAAAGCCCAAAAACCTAGGGAGAAATTCATGTCTCCATTAACCAGAATTTCAGTTTATTCACATTTGAGTTCCTACACTCATGTCAAGGCTGGATAAGTATGTTTTTGCCGATTCCAGCCCCTTGTTCTCACTAGTTTTGGGGTAGATATAAAAATCCTTTGCATCCTTGAAAATAGTCCAGTTTGGTTTCTTGACCTTCAATATTAACACCAAATTCTGACCACTTTAATGTCTGAAAATAAGGCTTTGATTCAGTGGATAAGTTTCTTCCTGTCACAAGGCTCTGAAGATCTTTCAGTTCCCAAGTCTGAATTCAGGAAATATTTTCCTAGTGTGATATATTTTAGACCTTTTCCCATTGATATTGAATGGATTCTAGCATGGGATAATTCTTCATCTTGTTCATACTTACTTGTCCTATATGATACTCATAATTTCTACTTTAATACACTGAAATGTATTTATGTGTAGGAACAGTTCCATTTCCATGTTAGATATATAGATTCCATATTTAGAGAAACCTTTCAGGGTGCTTTCTACACATGCAGGGGTTACTTATAGTAATAGAGCTTTTCTGAGATAACCATTCAACTAAGCCTAGGAATTTCTTAGTACAAGTGACAAATATGTGGACCTGCCCCTTCCCTTGTATTCTAGTAAAATGACTGAGAAAATATTTTCTCACAAAAATGTTATAGACAATTTGGTATGGGTTTTTTTCCCATTTCCCCCTTTGTCAGATGGTTTCATTTCTTAAATTTGAAAAATAATTACATGATTGTGCTACGTACCAAAGGCCCTTTCTATTCAAGTGAAATAAAATTCCTTTTCCCTCCTGCTAGAAAGTGAAAGGAAGTTTTCAGTGGTCACCAAGCACTCTGAATTTGCCCATAGTTCTATATCAAAATTTAGGAAGTTTACAAGTTGATTCAGCATGATTATATAGTGCTGTATGTCCTTCCTGAATTTGTTTCTTCCTGTATGTGCCATGTATGTGCCTTCATTTATTGTTTGATCCAGTTATAGGTTATTGGATATCACAATATCTCTAGTTCAGTATTTTATTAATTGTAGCTGTGGTCTGCTTTTTGCTCTGACACCTGATTTTATTCTGTATCCATTGCAGGGTACTGTTGTGCTCCTGTTCTTCTGTGGTGTTTGATGTGCTGGGGTGCTTATCTAAGATCACTGTTATATATTAGCTTTGGCACAACATCATTCTTTTCTTAAAAACCAACCAACAAACAAACCAATCCTAAAATATACTTGAGAGTTTTTTCTTAGGTTTTCCTAGGATTCACATTAGTGCAGCGGGTCCTGCAGAGCCCTAGGATTTAGCAGCAGCAGCGAGTTGAAACTGCTCTACAGGCTGGCAGAAATAAAGCCATGAGACTGCCAGTGAAGTGCAATGTGCTGTGATTCAGAGGTCCTGTCATCACCCAGTGGTGAGTCCAACAGCTGAAGTGATACAGAGGACAAAAGCATTACATCTTGCTGTGAGAGGGTAGTTGAATTGATTTAGGTGTGTTCCCAGCTGTTCACTCTTTAAAGAAAACTCCAGAGAGTGAACATAACAACTCCCAAACCTCAAGCAAACCTGGATACAGGATAAGAGTTCTTTGTTTACTGCAGTTTTAATTTTTTTCCTAGAGAATGAAACCAAAATATTCCAAACCACATATTCACAGATTTTCGTGTATATAATCACTGGTGTATTTTTTATTATACTTTGTTCTTTGTGATTTAGTTCAACCTGTTTCATGGTCTTTGCCTTAACATTTACCAAATAGAATACAACTAGAATGAACTGTTGTATCCAAATATATGTTAAATAAAAATCATTTGGAGTGGAACAAATCCCTATATTTTTACTTGTAGACAAAAACTGTTCATCTCCTTTAATCTTGTGATAAGATTCTTAAGTGGGAAGCCTAATACCCTAAAAGAAGGCGTCTCAGTGTTTTTTGTCATATTGACTTGAATTAATAATTATGAATTGATGTATTTTTTCCAATTTGACTGTTATATGTAAGATTTTTTAGTTTGAAACTTTCATTGCTTGTCATACCATGTCAGAGTGTAACTGTAGTACCAGAAATAATGATCAACTAAAGTCAGACATAAAGTCGATAAAATCTAATTTTTCATTTGGTTCTAGTGTTTCTTTTTAACTCAATGTAAGCCTGCCTGTAAACAGTAATTTCATGTTACTAATGGTGTAAAACCTTTGGAGTCGTTCAATAGACACAGAGTTAATCAATACAAAACCATGGCAATTGATCTGTTCTAAAAATATCTTCAGAGTCATCATTTATATATACCTGAATTTACATCATTTTATTGGTTTTTGTTGTTTGTTTGATTGGTTGGTTGGTTGGTTTCTCAGGTGGGTTTGGGGGAGCTAGTAGTAAAGCAAAGAAGAGGATAACTTACAACCAGTGCTGCTGCAATGGTAATAACTCCCTTTTAAAACAGTTTTCAGTGTTTAAAGGTACGCAGATCAGAAGGACCAAGTGCAAGTATATGCAGGATATGTAGGAATCAAGGTAATGTAGCCATTTGATGTGCTGTAAAAATATACATTCATAACAAGTAGGAGCCTTTATCATCTTTAGCAGTTCATCAGAGCCAGCTGCTGACAGCTTGTACCTTGTGCTTGTGCCTCATTGGTATACATTGTATGACACTAACTCTAATCTTCCTGAGCCTATGTTTTGTTGTTGTTTTTCCACAGGGCCCTTGCCTCCTTCACAACATCAGGATAAACAGTGCTCGTATTTGAAAAACAACTAAACCTTACTATGTTTTTTCCCTTTTTACAGTATTCTAAAATTAACATGCTCAGTAATATGTTTAGACATTTTTAAATTCCAAACCTAATGGCAATACCAAGATCAAAACACGTCTAATTCTTACCTTTAATTGATTACAATATGTATCATAATACCTTTTGATGCATCTGTGAGTTTACAGTAGAAATGAAAAATTTATGAATTATGGGCTCAATTACTGTCGTTGGCTTCTGAGAGACAAATTACATTTCACCGTGGTCAGTTTGTGATGTAAAAATATTAAGTGGGTCTTTGATGCAAAGATTTTCCAACAGTATGACAACAAAACTCAGTTAGTGTTAACCCAGACTCAGATCTAGCTTTGAAATTAAAGATGTCATAAGCAAGGCATAATGGGCTTGACTGGGCACCAGATACACTTCTGTTGATTTCTGTAAGTTTTGTTGCAATTTCTGCTTGCAGTTGATAAGGTGAGAGGAAATTTATGGCTGCTTTTACTTGAGAAGCGAATGAAAGGTACCAAAAGTAATCAGAACAGGTTGAAAAGAGAACATGTTCATGCTTACAGCACCTTATGCTGCATTCCTGTGTGGCTGTAGGGGTGGTCATAAGACTTGGAGGCTTCAATATTCCTTCCCACATGTTACAGTGAAGAAAAACAGGAAGTTGCTGAGAGCTACTGCTCTTCCATGGAAACCTAGGGACAGCTGAAGAGGCTCCAAGCACATTTGTGTTCATTACTCGTCTCTACTGACCTCCTAGTTTGATTGCCACTTTTAGTCTACTGTCCTTCAATTCCCCATGCTATTAACAGGATGTGACCCTCTATTAGTAAACTGTAATGATCTTAAAGAAGAGGTGGCATCAAGGGGTGCATAATTTACATCATATTCTGGAATTGTTAACCTCTCTTTTGTTTCTCTTTCTCACCATGCTTCTCTGTCTCCCTGCACAGTCTTTAAAGCATGACATTGCTTATTTTTGATATACAGGAAACAGCAGAAACAGGCAGGAAGGGGAACAAAAGTGTAAAGATCCAATGCAAAATGGTTGAGGATTTTCAAAAATAAATCTGAAAAATTCTGTAGGGAAATTAATGTTTAAGTTATTTCCCATGGGTTACATTTTTTACTTGGCAAGAAACATGAAAAATAAGTGTAATTTATTGAATTAGACTGGCAGTAGTACAGTGTAAGGAATCTGATTCAGTCATTATTCTTGTGTCTGTAAGGTTGTTCTCATTTGGAGTTTAAGGGTTAAAACTGTAGTTACATAACCAGCTATCTGAACAACGGGAGCCAAAAATATGGATGATTGATTTAGTACCTGATTACATTAGATTTGTTATAACCTTCCTGAAAAATAAGTTCCATGCTGGTGAGAGGTGCCAAACTGACAGCTCTGGAATCTTATTAATCTATCAAAAGAGAATGTTTCTGACAGCAGGAGTTTGAAATCTCTCTTACTGCCCCGAACCTTAACCTTGCAGGACTTAGTGCACAATATGAGGACGCAATTTTGCCCTCAAACCATTAATGAGTTTTTTCTTAGCAGAGATTAGAAAGATTTTGCACTGCATAGGGAAGGCATGGCTGCATGAAAGGTGTTGAAGTTGTGTGATGGAAGAGCACCAGATTATTATTGTGCACATGATTGCTGACTGTGCAGCAGAGTAAGAGACAGTCCAGAGCTGTGCCTGCATCCCGACCCATGGTGACTTCCCCAGTCAATGCAGAAAGGGGACCCTTCACTTGCAGAGATTCCCCATGGAGTACCATCAGGCTTTGGAGAGGGTGAGGGGGAACAGCTGGGGGATAGAATAAAGGTGAGGGGTTGCCTATCATTTTCCTGTGTATGTTGATGCTTTTGTGCTCTCAGTACTATAGAGAGGAGGGCCAAATCCTTCTGCAGATAGTTCACTGCAACCTTTGCTGGACTTGCCTTGGTTTTAAGAATAACCATTTTCATTCTTATATGCAAGACAGTGTATATGACCCCTTTTCTAGGGTAGTATATTTTAACATCATAGTTACTTTAATGGCAGAAAAATGTTGGTAGTCTTGGCCTAGAATCTCTGGTTTGCTTTTATGTCTCCTAGTGGTTTACTTCAGCATTGTTTTCTACTTGAGATTCTTCAATTTTGTGCATATCTTTTTCAATGTATTTCCAGCCTGAACAGCTCACCAGTGTGGTACACTGTAAATAGGAATCATGGCAATGCAGTCTTCAAAATGCATGGCTTCTGATCCATCAGCATTCTTGTAGATGAAGACTATTTTCAAAATGTGCAGAGAGATTGTCTTGAGTAGTCTGTGTCCCCGCATAGCCTGCTGCCGTACTTTCAGAATTGACTACTGGCTTTGAGTTTTGTATCCCTCCAAGAAAGATAACACAAAAAAAAAGGTGCAGAAGGAAATAAGATTTCCATCAGTGGTTTTATCTGAGCAGTTAAAGTTTGAAAGAAGTTCAGAGGAGCCTTTAAGATTTTATTTTCAAATTTGAATGATTGAGATATGCAGATAATGTGGACTTCAGATAAAGCTCAGATGGACTGAAATGTATGTAGTTCTGTGATAGTACTAGAGGAAATGGATGGCAAATATTTAGATTAGATAAGAATTAGATAAAACTGCAAAATATATTAAGGGTCTAATCTTAAACTGGCAGAATGGAATAGATGACTATGGCTGATAAGTTATTTATTGGATCTACATACCTAAAATGTGCAGAGAGTTTTATAAAATTTAATTTTGCATTTTTCCAACAGGATTTTAAGTGAGTGCTCATTTCAGCTGGAATATTCTCATCAAGCACATCCCAGAACCCTTGACATTTCAACCTGAGCTTTACTAGCACTGCAGTAGTGACCAAGTTGTCCATAATAAAAACTTGGTGTTTGAGGCAATGGAGAAGAAACACCAAATTTAAATCAGAAATTAGTTTTGTAATAATCTCCAATAAAGAAAAAAAAAATCCCTTTTTTTTTTTTTTTTTTTTCCTGAAATGTTGGCTTCTTTATAGAGGCAGTCTGTCTCTTCCAGAGCTGTAGTAACTTCAAAGGGTTTGTCAGCATTAGCACAGCTTGGATAGAAACAGCCAACAGGATATGGAATGTTTGTACAGCCTTTCTAATTCCACAAGGGACTAAACACATTTGCTGTTTTATATTGAAATACAAGAGATGATGACATAAGATGAAAAGAAAGGCTAATATAAAATATATTCTTCATGTCGTTTGCTGGAATATGTCAAAGCATTGCTAGTCATAGCTGAATGTAAGTGCAAGACTGAATAAAAGATTATTGGTTAAATTCAAAGTTGAATGGAAGCCAACCAGACTGAGTTTTTTTAAAACTTTTTGTAGATTTTTTAGCTTTCTTTGCATTATAATGCAACATGCTATATTGTCATAATGTAATACAGAAATTCCACGGGGTCAAGAGTAAGATTATTCTCTATGTGAAAAAAATGTCAACGTAGCCTTGAAAGCTACTTAAATAGGTTTTTGAAAGGAGGAATACTGTAACAGGAGTCTGTCTATATTTTTTTACTGTATTCTGCTAAGGTTCATTATAATTGGCTTATTTTTCAAATTTATGAACAAGGTAAAAATGAATCTCTTTTCCTAATCAAAAAAGGGAAAGCAATTGCCTTTCTTAAACATTGTTTTCCCCCAGGCATTTTCAAGGGGATGTCTCGAGTCTGCAAAAATCTGCTGTTTCTTCTAAGTAAGAGTTTAGTAACTTAGTGTAGTAAGTTGTTTCGATGCCAGCCAGTGTCTTTAAACATTGTTCAGTTATACTTCAAGGTTTTTTGTGTGATTTCTCCCTAAATAATGATTTCTATACTTATGAAGTATGTGTTTTGGGGGTGGTGTTGTTTTTTTTTGTTTGTTTGTTTTTGTTTTGTTTTATTTTGTGTGTGTGTGAAAGGAGACATTTGTTTCAATACATTAACTACTTTATGGTCATTATTATATGTAGCGCATCTGGGCTCTTTGCAGTCCATAAATACTCAAACTTGCACCATGTGAGTGAGATAGGAGAGGAGTATTTCCACTTCTTTACAGACTGTGGAATGAGGCATGAAGAAATAGAGAGATCGCTGTTAAGGAAACTTTCCAATCTGCCCATTCACGAGGCTGTGGCAGTCATACTCTCAACGCCAGAGACTGCCACTGTTAGGACTGAAGCCCTTTCACCCCCACGGGTGCCCTGCTTGACTCCCTACAAACCTCACACTCACACAATCAGAACAGGTTTCCCATGGCAGAGTCTCAGATGGCTCGTTCCATAAATCCATTTACTCATAATGCAGTGACACAGAAACAGCCCCAGCTGGTCCCCCTGAGGAGGACCCCCAGCAAAGGAACCCCTGGGTTTTTATACCCTCGCAGTCTACCCGTGGGCCAGTCTCACTTTTCCTCCTTAGTCTGAGGCTTCCAGCCCCCTCTCTGTGTCCATGCACCTAGCTGGTGTCGCCGGTCTTTTTTTTTTTTTTTCCAAAAGGTTGGCAATTCCCAGCTCCTCCCATGTCTCAGCGTTCACTCACCTGGTTGGCATCACTCATCTTCATGCCCTTTGTCATCGGAAAGGTTGGCAGTTCACAGCCTCTTTTCTCTGGCTCCCACCCTGAGTTCAATCTGCGCTTAATTCTGCATGGCAATCAGGAGCTTGTGAGCCCAACTACCTGGATCAGATGTATTCTTCACCATAGCTCCTTGAAGGGATCCCGCTACCCGGATCCCATTGATTTCACAGGGAGATAGCGCTTAAATCTCTCTGAAAATGATCATCTGGCTTACTGTGAGGGACTCACAGCAGGTCTGTGGTAGACTGCTGAGTTACAAACCCGTCTTCTAAATCTCGTCCCATTTCCCTGACTGCTGTCTTGCCTTTCTTCTAGGGAAGTTTTAATGTTTTTCTTTTGTCTCAACTTTCAAGACAAAGACAAAAGGAAGGCTTTAGTGGTATCTATAGCACAAGTAGCTGGGGAGATGGGTGGGATGTGGGGGGCGCAGGGAGAAAGAAATTCTTTCATATTCCCCATTTATTTTAATTCTAACACAGAAGTCAAACTGGTTGTTATGTGCAGAAGTGTATGCCTGAATACTTCATGCCTATCTTTGTCAGAGTTCATTTGAGTTAAACCTCAGGGCAATGCTTTGCCAGCAGTTAGTATACTTAGTATTTCTGTGACTGTGAAGCAACCTTCTATAAATATCTTATAGCAGTTGTACATGGCTGTCTGAAAAAGTCTGTCTATGAAGATTTATTTGCAAATGCCCTTTTACCCTTTTCTTAACAAGCGACTTTCAAAGGCTGTTTATATTTTTGGCAGAGCTGTGAGCTTTCTCTCAAGGCTGCTCACATTTCAGTGGACAGGTGACTTGCATACTTTTTCTTTATAAATTATGAGTAAATTATATTGCTAGTCCAATATAGAGCAATCATAGTTGATCATGCTGTTTTACGGTGCTTTGAATTTCTGGTTGGTGTTTGTGGTTTTTTTTTGTTTATTTGTTTTGTGTGGAGTTTTTTGTTTTCACTTGGAGACTTCAAGAGTAATTTTACATGTTTGTTTTCAAACACAGCTTCTCACTTCATGTCTTTTTTTTTCTTTTTTTTTTTTTTGTGTTTCATATGTATTATCTGAAAGGGATAATTCTTCTGTATTTGCTTAAAATAATGTTCACTAATTATTTCCTGCTTCTAAAGGAGAACACACAAAGTTTGATAACAAATGATACATGCAGGAACACACAGGAAATCACAAAGCATCTCATCAATCCAAGAAAATGAACTCATTTCTCAGCTGATTAAATGCTGTAGAACTGAATAATTTTAGGATAGTTTTTAGTTTGTATTAAATTCTGAATTATTTGGATAGAACTTTTGGGGAGCAGGGTTAGCAGTCTGCACTGTTTTGTGGCTCAGTAATGGAAAGAACTTGCCTTGTGGGGCCCAGGGCTTGTTTCTCTGTTGGAATCATCTGCTTGACTTTGTTGAAATTATGCCAGTGGATAATTTGGCACCCTGGTATTCCAGGAAACAGAAAAAATGATGCTGAAACCTGCTAAGGTCACTGGACTTTAACCAAATATCCCTTACTAAGGGAGTGGAGAATGACAGTATTTTTTAAAGGAGTGATATGACTAATTTCAAGGCCAGGCAAACTATCTTTTTATATTTGAATGCCATAAAGTCAAAACTTTTATCATAAAGGGATTAAGACACTGTGTCGTTTAGATAACAGTAAGCATTAGAACAACACAATTACATATAAATAAAAAACCAAGTGCTTACACTAAAACAAATTTGAAAAATTACTCTTTGTACAGTCACCTGAGAATTCAGATGCTTGCTTAAGCCTTCTCCAACTCCAGAACTTTTGCATTTCCCTTTCACTGTCCAGACATACACCTTTTTTATTCCTTGCTCAGCCCCTGACCTCTCTTGATAGGTGTCGACTCCTTTCCATACTGTGATTAACTTCACTGCTCCTGACCTGATTATGCACAAGTCACATTCTACACAGGAAATGTGCCGATGGCTGTGGGGAAAATCTCTGTGCATTCGTGTCCAGGAGAAAGCCCTTTACAGTCCCTTTCTCTTTCCGTTTTTCATGATCCTTGGGCCTGACATGGCAGGATTCTGCATTTCCCTTACCCTTTATTGTGGTGGTAGCAACAGAAGCCAAAGTAGGCAGGAGCTAATCCAGCAGTCCTGGCAGTTTCTTCTCTGGATATCAGGGATCCTTCTCAGCAGACGCCTCTGTCTAAGAGGCCTCAGTGAACTCTCAAGGCTGTTTTATAGCTCTTCTCCCTGTCTTCAGTTTCAAAGGATGAGAGGCTGTGAGACCACAAACTGTGTCTGAGAGTGTCAAAAGGGCATAGGGTGTTCAGGCCATTAACAGCATTGAAGGTTATAATCTTAAAGCAGAAACACACACATATATTCTGTGTATGCTAATATTAGCCTTGGTATGGTCATGAGAGATGAGTATCGCATAGATCCCCAGACTATCAGTTTGCTCAGAATTGCTTCTGTTTCCCGTTCAGAGCTAGACTTCCTTATAACAAGAAGATAATAGCTATTATCCTGCTATTTATACAGTAGTTGAGATACCAGTGCCTAATGGAAATCAGCCAGCATGCTGGCAGCACTAGATTTTAAGATAACTGTAATGGAAGCTATCAGTGTCTTCAGAAACTTGGAAGGGGAAAAAAGCAAAATTCTTTTTATGAAGAAAATTTTTATTTTTAGACTACCAAAATACCCAAAATAACATCAACATTTTCAGTATTCAAGTTTAGAATACATGTAGCAAGCATATTGATGAATCTGTTAATAATACATAAAAAAGTCCATAAGTAGCCACTGACAGTGTACATCATAACAGCTTGGGCATTTTATAATTACATCTCTTGATAGCACACAAATGCACCTGGTAGAAGGGAATGGCTCTCAAGGTCTTTATGCAGAGAAGCATGAATAAAGCATGTGTTTTTAAAAGTGTGCAAAAAGTATGACCTGAAAAGATAAGCCACAGTAAGGCTAAAAGTAATTTTCAAGTATCTGTGGGCACAGTCTTCTCACAATAGTAAGTGCATCAAACTGGTTAGCAGGTAACAAATCCCGGTGCTGGAAGGCAAATCCAAATGTCACTAAATTCTGTTTTGAACTTTGTTTTCACGTGGGTGTGTTGGAGAGTTGCTCAGAAACAGCTGCACGAACGGGTTTAGAGCAAATCAGTAAGGCTAATGTTTTGTTCTATCCTCCAAGCACACATGCCCCTGGTCCCTTCTGTGCATTAACCTTGGAATATGCTGTCAAAGACCATGGGCAAGTGCTTTGTGTTTGACTCATTGAGATCGAATCCAATAGTTGATTGGTGAGCAAGTGCAAAACAACATCTCTTCCTGACATCGTAAACAAATCTTGTATTTCTTGCATCCATGTATGTTCATAGGATTATGGGGCTTCTCACATTATCTTGAGTCTGTAACTTCTCATATTTTTTCCTGTTGTCTGTCACATTCTTTCCTATCTGTTAGGTCAGTCATTTAAACTGTCAGTTCCTTGAAGTGTGTACCACCATATTTTGCTGTATGTGTACAAATTTGTAGTGCAAAGGCACCTTGATCCAGCTGGGATCTGCAGTCTAAGTAGCTATTATGCAAATTTTAGCCTTTAATATCCTTGAATAATTGCTTTTCAGTAATATTGATTGGCAGCAGTTATCTGTGATATAGTAGGTTTGTATGCTGTGAAAAGGAGGAGAGTAATATTTAGACAAATCCTTTAAAGCAACCCTTTGGATTTGTGGAATACATACAAACAGCAAATCCAACATATTGCTGAAATGCAGTAAAAAACATTTGTGGTTTCTTTGGATGACTTGCCATCCGTGGCCTGCTGTTTTCTTGTCCAGGACTGGCATTCTGAATGCTCTCAAATTCATGTGACTAATATTGTAGGTCTTAATTTAGCTTGTAGTGTATTTATAACTTAAAGGGAAGTAAAACTTTGTTAAAGTTTTGGCAGAGATTTCAAAATCTAGAGAAAAGGATCTGAGTTTAACTGCAGCTTAAATATCGTGACTTACTCAAAGCACATCAAATCCTATAAAAGTATGTTTTCTGCTTCTGTGCGCCAGGGCCATCTTGCCCTGGCCTGTGCTGAGCTCTCTTATACGGCTGCATAACTTTATAGTTCAATTTTTTATTTCAAAGCTTATGTGCCATATGACTTTACTGTTGAAAAGAACAGAAGTGTTGTGGAACTGTTCAGGAGGTGAATCCAGACTGTGCCACTTTCCAGTGCCTGCTTATTTCAGCACAGTGTTTAACATAGCTTCCAAGAGGTCCCCTGAGCCTCAAATCAGCATCAAACTGAAAAGCAGCATGGTCAGGGTAGCACACTATGTTTTCCACAGCTTCAGAATACTTATTTTCTTTTCATCTTATCCTCCAAGCAATTGAGTCTCTAAATTGGCCTCATACTAGGTGACATGCTTAGGAGGGTACATCACTAATAGCATTAAATTGCTGATTTCTCTTAAAAGAAACACAAAATAAAAAGAAACTAGACAAAAATACAAAAGTTTTCTGGTGTTCATGGAGACTAGAGATAAAAAGTGCAGAAATAACTGCTTGTACAGTCATTATCAGCTTTGACTTTCCTTCACCTACCACTGTTCTTTGGACACAGTTAGAGCTTGTGGTTTCCTGAGAAGTTGTTTATATGTTATGGAAGCAAAAGGATACAAATGGTCTTCTTGAAAGTCCTTTAATGCAGTACCCCATGAGATTCAGCTTCAGCCTTTTAGCCCCTCTTATGGTTGTGTTTTATCATACAAACTTTAGTCCTGCAGTAGAGGGTGGACACAAGGTCTTCTGTCAGAACTGTTACGTGCAGAGATTGTCCTAATCCAGACCCTAGGGACCCAATTTCATTTTCATTGTCCAGTACTTTAAGATTAGGATGTGATATTTTCCTATGCCTTAACCTCAAACTCGTATGTTTATCTAAAGGTCTCATTTCCCATTTCTCTTTACCATTCTAGTCTTCTCACAAAAAAATAAATGAAGGATTGGTTTCAGATTCACTTCAGGTATAACAAGGATAACCTGACAGTAAAAGCTGAAATGAAGAAATGTCTTCTTCTAAGAGAATTTTGCAGTCAAAGTATTGGAAGAGAAATAACCCACTGGAGATGGATTAAACTTGATTGAAAATTTGTCTGAAAGATGGAATACAAGAAAATTTTGCTTAAATAACTTAGAAACAATGGTGTCTTAGCAATGTTTCTGAAACAAGTTTTTTTCCATGAGTTTTAGTGGGCTTTGGAAAAGTATCCTTGTGAGTTAGGACCTCAGAAATTTTGGGTTGTCATTTTTTCATACTTGCCAATATCTTATTGAGAATTAGAGAACTAGAGGCCTATCTGTTTAGCCTCTCATTGTATTCCTCTTTCATATGTACACATTTTTCAGTACAGTAAAATCTCTCCCAGTTATATTTTATTATTTTACTGATGTGATAATTTCCAGTACTCATACAACAGTTTTGGTTCATGTCCCTTGAGTTTAAAAAGCAAGTAGCATTCTTGGAGATACAGCAAAATATGAGTAGCAGTTTCATGGGGAAGCCCCTCCTAAAGGACTAAAATAATCCTATCTGACCTTGCAACCTGAAAATCTATAACTTTTATGTTAAGGTATGTGTACCCGAATCATTAAAGTCAAACTAAAGCTGTAAAAATTAATCCTCTAAATTATGTCTTAGTATCCTTTCCTTGATTTCATTGGGCTTTTTTTTATAGTATTATCTTTCATGGATTTGATTGTTGTTGTACAAAGAGTTTTGTGATTGTGTGGATTCTGCAGCATTTTCCAAATGTTCCTATTTTTTTCCCCCCCCTTAATATTTCTCATTTTATTAGTTACTTTATTAATTGCTGTGCTGTAAAGCTACTCTGTGTCACAGTAGACGTACTCTACTCCTTGTATTTTGAGACACAGCAGATGATCATCTGTGTGCAGACAGCTGCCTGTACTTTTGTGAACTCAATTAAAAGCAATTCACACTGTTTTTTCCTGCTGTGTCCATTGTTGGCAACGAATTCGGTGCTGAGATAATCCAGTTTCAGTTGCCAAAGTGCCTAATTTTATCTGGTATCCTAATTTTAGTATGTTTATCACAGCGAAGCCAAAAAATGGATGTGGCAACACTTAGATTTAGCAAAATAATAAAGTCAATATGTTTTTATTTTTATTTAGAATATTGAAGTAGAACTTTAAAGGGGAAGATGAATTGGCCTGAGCAGAAAAGATTCTTAATGTGTGTTAGTTATTTTGTACAGATATATAGCAGTTGTTATTGTACATGGGACTGAAGTACTCTTTGACTAAATGAAAACAAATGCATAGGAAAATACAGCAAGTGTCCGCTTTCATCCTCTGATACTTGACAGCTCAGGGGTTGTCAGAGCCAGGGTTGTAGCACCTTTCACAGAAACCTTTTTCTTCTTCCCTGCTGGTCTTTTCAGCCCCCTTTTGAACCTGTGAAATCCTTAAACACCCACAACATTTCTAGGCCAGGAATTTTCAGCAGTTTAACTGTGCATTGTAAGAGGCACCATTTTCTTTTCTTTGATTTTGCTCCTTCCTTCCTTTAAAACGTCTTAATATTTGTGGTGGAAAAGCAGTCAAACATCTAGCACAATATTTTAGGAAGGACAAGCTCACCTCGTGCTATTTCATAAGTTGTACCTTGGATACCTGGGATAGCTAGAGAGATAAATACCCTAATCCTTTATGAATAATATGTCCTTGCAATATCTCTCTGAATTAGGTTGCTATTAAGAAAGGGCAGAGACAGGCTGTGTCACAGTTTTTAGGATGGCTAGAAACATGGATTATAATAATGAATATGACTTCCAAAAGCACAAAATCATCTGATTTTACCATCTTCTCATTTTGGTTTTCCAAATACTGATGTCTTAGTTGGCCATAAAGTATCTTGCTGGAAGTTAACAGGTATTTGGTACTGCAGCAGAAAGTTAACATGAGCTCTAGGATGTCAGAGTTTCATCTGCAATACTGGATCATCCTCTGTCTTGGATATAGAAACAGGGCTCTTTGACCTCTATAAGATCCAATTCCATCTGAAAACAGATTCTTGCACTTCTCCCCCTTAGGACTGCTTTTTCAGGGTGCCTCCAGCATAACTGAAGCAACATCTGTATCGTGCAATAGCTTAGGAGTACTGAGTGAAAATACTTTATTGCATTTCTATGTGCTTTTCCTTGTCTGCACCATGACTTGCTATGCAGGTTCACATAAGATGTTCTACTGGCCACTGTGAGCATGAACTAGCAAGAGGAGGAGCTGGAAGTGTTCAGGTGCTCTTGGCAGGGGAGAAAGGAACACATGTTGTGCCTGCTGGGGAAAGTACATTGGCATTTTTCAGGGCCCGGGTGTCACCACCTCGTGTCTGGGGCAAGAGACTGACTATTCCTTGCTTGTTGTTCAGTGCAATGTTGTCAGGCAGGGAGCAGTAACAGCTGGGAAACAGCTGGGCCACAATGCTCCTGAGATAGTCATGCTTTTCAAACTTCAAATCTCCACAAGTGCACAGTAGAGAGTATCTCTGCACATGTCATTTTCCTTCTGGCCCTGATAGGTGAGGAAGCTGATGCTGCTGTAGTTTGATGTGTTCAGTTATTGCAAAATTCTATAAAAACAGGGCTAATTTTTTGTATAATCCTGGAGCATGAAATAAACTAACACTGTGGTGAGTCAGATCTATGCTGTTGTAATAAAAAAAATCTTATGTACTTAAGTTTAAACAAGTGCAATTTGATATACATTTTGCAGTCCCTGTGGCTTGTCTTAAAATGACAATTCTGTCAGTCCTTTGAAGTGTTTCCTTAAAAATCTCTCCAGTTCCTGTAGTGGTGATGACACTTTATTGATTTAAATGAAAACCAGAATAATCTAACTCTGTATGTTACAGTGAAACAAAAGGTACCCTTTATGAATGCTAATATTCTTTTAATCAGAAACATGTTCTATGTATAACCCATCCCTTCCACTAGTTCTATAGGATCATCTAATTTTTTAAAATACTTTTAAAATGTCCAGGTATCTGGCCTATTTCTCATGTAATCTGATCATTAAATGTTATTATATGCTTTGAGACCTTTATTCTAAATTCACCAGGACTTCAGCTCCTAAATTACTAATGTGGCATAAATGATATAATCCTGTGTTCAGCTATCTTAATTCAAAATTGTGTTCAGTAGAAGTAACAGTAACTGCTGTAGTGAGCACAGTTGTTTTACAGCTGTAGTTGTCTATCCCTTGTTCAGTCGGAATAGTTCGGAGCTTTGTTTCTGAAGAAAATATTTTAAATGTAAATGGTTCATCTGCTTTCTATTTTGAACACTCTATTGAATGAATCCAGGCTTAGCTTGCTCATGCATGCAAGAACACTCTGGACAGAGAAAGGAGGAGGTACATTAAGTATTCACAAGGAAGGAATAATTAAGAAATTATTAAGTAGGTGTCCTAGTTCAGCAGGTGGGACCAGTTATCACTGTGCAGGGGGGGGGTGGGGGTGATCAAAGCTATGTATTCTACCCCCTCTATTCATTTCCCAAGATCAATGGACCATTTGCAGCAGCTGCCTAGGGAGTCGTTAGCACCTTCACACCCAGCCTGAGGGGCCGTGGCTGCCAATGGGCCATCAGCGGTTCAACAATACCCCATGACTCACAGTTAATCACCCATTGTGTGAGTCCCCGCCCTGGGGGAGGGACTGGGTGCT
>JAWWEW010000078.1:37139699-37213345 GCA_035583185.1 Anabacerthia variegaticeps | reverse complement strand
AGCAGGACCTCGTCAGAAGGAGACCACCACTCTCGACCAGACTACGACCACCAGTCCTGACCAGACCACAGCCATCACCTGCACCAACGGGTTCTTCACTTCCTTTTGCTTTGGACTCTGGGGAACCACACGGGTCTCAGCACAAGGGCTAACAAACCCCTTTGGGCTTGTGCCCCGGGACACTGGGTTATACTGCTGGGTTTGGTGAGTTGAAAGCAGTTTTCTCTTTGTGTCAGAGTATTTATTGTAATATTTTTCATTAAATTGTAACATCTTTCATTAAATTGTAACTCTGACTTGTGGTGGGTCCGTTTCTCCTGCTGGTTTACCTTTAAACCAGCACAGTAGGGAAAGTGGGTTGTATACCAAGCCTAAAATTCCTACATTTTTAATTTTAGTACCTTACTAAAATGCTAAATTATATATTTTGTTTAGGTGCTAGTATACAAATGGCTTGATTCAGACTACTATATCCAATAGAGCAGAAGCTAAAAGAGAGATTTCATGGTCTACTGTGGAGAAAAGTGCTTACAAAACACATGGTGCTCCTAAGCATTGCAGGCCACGGAAAGGCAATGAAACTGTACCAAATATGGAGAAAAGAACTTTCTTCTTCTGCTCTACTCATCTTTTTGTAAAAGCTGGCAAATGGCAAAATAAGGGTTATGCTGAATTAAAGACCAGTTCCAAAAGGGGAGGGTGGAAAAGACTGTCATGGCAGACTTAAAGAAGGAATAGCGTTAGGGCCTGTTACAATTATTAGCTAGAGTAGGCTCATCCAGAAGTTTCATTAAGCTGAACATATAGTTTTCTTTTTAAAATAATCTACCATTACATTATCAGTATCATTTTCAAAGGGTATGGAAGTATCAGATGTTTGTTCTGTGTTAGACTCTTTAAAAGAAAAACTGCAAATACATTTCCATTTCAGTCTGCTGTGAAAGGATACTGGAAACTGAGAACTCAAAGTAAAGGAACATGATTATTTATCTCCCAAAAGCTGACACTGCATTTTTGAGGATTGGTGAAGAGTATGAATTTTCTAAGGCTAGAAAAACGCATGTCTGAGAGATTAGAGAAAGAATATAGTAAGCAGCCCTGCAGCTACAATCCACAGCAATTTAAATTTGTAGAACAAGCACTTCCTCATGCATGCAAGGATACTCTTCACATAGAAATGAAAATGTTCATGAAAAATTCCAGAAAAGGGAAGAATTAGAAAATAGTGAGTTAATTCCTAGTTCATATTTTTGTGAAGAGAACAGACAATAAATTCTAAACCAATGAAAGAAACATTATTTAACAGGATTTGAACTATTTTAGTTCTCTTTGTGTGTGGGTAGCATTAGCTTTTTGACTGTGTCCTTGATCTTGGGCAGTCTAAAGCCATAAAAATCACAAGATATTTTCCTCTGACAACTACACCATGAACGCTTTTCTTCACTCCCTCCAGGGCATTTCAGCCTTGGTGACTGGTCCTTCAAACTCAGTTTCTGTAATTTGTCAGAGTTTGCTGCTGAAAGAAAATGTCAGCCACATACTCTGTTGAGGTTCGTGACTGTCGTATAATATTAATTTCTCAACAGTAAGTAAGGACACTACAGTTGAATATAAAGGATAATCATTTTAATATAACATCCTTCTGTCATAGCCAACAAACCTAGATATGTGGAAGGTTACTTTTTCTGTTCATGGGAATAAGAATGACTTGGGCTTTCTCTGGTGAGCCACCACTTTTAATACAGTATTGCCATGGGAAAATATGTGGTTTTAAAAACAACTTTTGCTTATCTTCACATCATGTAGGTTAGAAAAGACTTTTGAGATAAACAAGTCCAGGTAATCAAGTCCATCAAGTCCATCTAATACTGCAAAGTCCACCACTAAACCATGTTCTTAAGTGTCACGTTTTATTAGGTTTGTGTGACAAGGTTTTGGTAGTGGGGGCTACAGGGTTGGCTTCTGTGAGAATCTGCTGGGAGCTTCCCCATGTCTGACAAAGCCATTTGCTATGTTTTCTCTCCCTCATCCACCTGAGTAGGGGAATGATAGACCAGCTTTGGCGGGCACAGGGCATCCAGCCAAGATCAACTTGCCACACACATCTACATTATTTCAAAAGTCATATTTACTGGGCATTCCGTACTAGTTTTTAGAAAGTATTAATAAAGTAATGTTTTCCTATGAAAACAATGTTACAAGCAAGCAATGTTACCAAATCATAGAATCATTTAGTTTGGAAAAGACCTTTATGATCATTGAGTCCAACATGTTAACACTGTACTGCCAAGTCCACCACTAAACCGCATCCACACATCTTTTAAATACCTTCAGGGATGGTGACCCAACTACTCCTCTGGGCAGCCTGTTCCTATGCTTGATTGCCCTTTCAGTGCAGAATTTTTCCTAATATCTAATCTAAACCTCCCCTGGAGCAACGTGAGACCATTTCCTCTTGTCCTATATTTGTTACCTGGGAGGAAAGATTGACTCCCACCTCACTACAACTTCCTTTCAAATAGTTATAGAGAGTAAGAATGTCTCCCTTGAGCCTCCTTTTCTCCAGCCTAAACATCCCCGGCTCCCTCAGCTGTTCCTCATCAGATTTGGGCTCCAGATCCTTTACCAGCTCTGTTGTCTTTCTCTGGACCAGCTCCAGCACCTCAGTGTCTTTCTTGTGGTGAGGGTCCCAAAACTGTACTCAGGATTCAAGGTGTGGCCTCACCAGTGCTGAACACAGGAGGACAAACACTGTCCTGGTCTTGCTGGCCACACTATTTCTGATACAGGCCAGGATGCCATTGACTTTCTTGTCCAGCTGGGCACTGCTGGTTCATGGTCAGCCAGCTGTTGACCAACACCCTCAGGCCCTCTTCTGCCTGGCAGTTTTTCAGCCATTCTACCCCAAGATTGTAGCATTGCATGAGGTTGTTGTACAGGGTCCAGCACTAGCAGAATCATCTTGGATGGTAGTGGTCCCTAAGGGATTGTTTTAGAAGTACAGGTGAGGTTGAACACCAATTCTTCGGACCCTGTCCAGGTCCCGTCACATGCTGTTGCTCAAGCTGTGGGCTCCTGGAGGGTCTCTCAACTCTCCCTGGTTTGGGAGACCCCGCTGTGCATTACACCAGAGCTCTCTGTTGTGGATTGTGCTGGCTCCAGAACTGCTTGCCTCAGTGACTGACTGTCTATAAAGTCCTTTGAAAACCCAAATAAATATTTATGGTGAAGTCTGTTTTTTAAATTGAAAGCAATATAATAATCATTGTTTCAGCTTCAGATAATCATATAAGGAGAGGAAGAACAAATTTGGTCTTGTAAAGTCTTAGATGAAGATATTAAAATCCACTTCAATAGCATTACAAACTCTAAAATCATGATGAAGGAGAAAGAGTGACCTATTGACCTCTAAGGGGTATTAGGCATTTTATTACCTTCTTGCTATCCACTTGAGTTGGATATCTTTATTAAAGATTGTTTGCAGATGTTTTTGAATGCCACTGGTTTTATTTTTAGAGCACTGACAAGATGATATTAATGTCCCTATATGTAAAAGAAAGGAAAGAGATAAATTTTAAAATCATGATCAAAATGGAAGAGTAGGAAAGATAAATATAAAACAAACTTCTATGCTCTTCCTTGCCAAGAGTCTTTTTATATGCCAACATGTTTGCCATTACTTTAACAGCTTCTATCAGAGTAAATTGCAGAGGAAAAACATTAAAAGAGTAATTCTCTGCACAAAATGCTTCTTAAGAGTCACATTAGGCACAGCATCTGAATATGATCTTTGCTTTCATAATGTATTTACTGCTTTGATGTATTTTAAGGTTATAAGGATGCTAAATGGGGATGGAGTATTTTTGATTTTAGGCATCATCACTCTTGATGAAACACTCTAGGTATGACTTAGGTTTAGTGATGTTTGTTATTTCCTTGTATTGATAATTCCTTTCTCTTCATGGCTTCTGCTTTTCCACCACTCTGTTCATAATATGAATGTGGTGACTTCACATGAGCTACTTCAGTTCACTGAAATGTTTTAATTATAAATTTAGGAAAGTATGTGTAAATGAAAAATAGCCTTAGTAAGCAGCAAAGGTCAGAAGCACAAAAATCTGTTTTGTTTTTTTTAATTGTCATTAAGAGTTCGTACACCTTGAAAGAAATACTTACATCCATGGCCGGTGTGTAATTTGGAATCAGCAATCTATATTTTGATCAGGCAAATTGAAATTATGATGTTGGTACTGGCTGTTTGTGGCCTGAATGAATTTGAGATTATCCATCTGACAATAGCTAGCATTGGGTTGGTAATTTTCAATCCAATTCATTGATCAGTATTAGTAAATACTGATTTTGGAACACATTTTGATAGGGGAGCTGGGTGTGAAAATTCTTCTTATTTATTTCAAAAAGATCCAGTTAATAACCGTTTGGGCTTAACAAACGGTCTGTACTCTGTTTCACCTCAAATAAGTTATAATTAGAGTGACACAATAATAGTTTTTCTCAAAAATGAATTCTCTTACAATTATTGTTAGCAACAGATTTTAGACTGTAACTAAACTATAAAAGTTAGGGGGTTTTGTCTATTTTGTTGTATAACAGCATTCTTGAAGTTTAGTTTACTACTAGGTCATTGATTTCCTCCAAACCATGACAAATGAGAATATTTTTGTGTGCCTTGGTGAAGACTCTTTTAGTCCTCTTGTTGTAAAGCTGCTATGAAAATGCTTAATCAAAGGATTTCTGTGCCCTTGGGTACAATATGTCATGAGTTGTCTTTTATTACAAATGTATGTGGTGCTGGAACATCTGCTGTATATTTAGAGAGGTGTAGAGAAATTCACTATTCAGTAATTGGATAATAAAACTACTGAGCTTGAGATAATTGCTTGTGCTAAACTCTAAATTTCTTTTGCTGCAGGCCGAATCCTCGTTCAGATCCTTGACCCATCTTTCTGATCAATTGAATCACCTTGATTTTTACTATATTGCATGTTAGTCACTGTTGCATTTTGTTTTGATAATTTGCTAATAGCCTATGATTTGTGTCAGCCCTATTTGTTGTTATTGTTTCCTACGAAGATGTAAATTGAACTACATTTGTGTTTGTTTCAAATAGCCAGTACTCTTACACACTCTCAGTGTGTACAGTATTTCTGTTTGGTCCTCAGCAATTTTTTTTTGTCCATAAATTTTACACAGATAGATGCCAGTTCTCTAAAATTATATTTATCCTTCATTAAAAATTCAGTAAATTTTCAGGACAAAGTGTATAAGGTTGAGTTTTATTAGCAAGCTGTTTACTTTCCCTCTACACATGAGTCAAAAATTATTTTACTGGTCTTATGGCAAATGAAACACTTTTGGAATACCAAATAAAACTATTTAGAATCAGTGATAAAATTCGTAGTAGATGATGGACTTCCTAGGTATTTTCAGGAATGCTAAATAACATTATTGTGACTGAAGAATATCATAAGCCCCCATAGAGCAATTTCAGTTCAACAGATTGATCTTAGAGGAGGAACTGTTAATTCTTCACTAAATGGTCTGTGCTAGCAATTAATATTGGGATAATACAAAGTTTGCAGTATCAAAGTTTGTTTTAAGCAGACTTCAGTGTTGTTTCCTGCAGGGCTTCTGGGAAAAGGAGACAGTGAGAGCAGAACAATCCTGTGGAGAAGAATAAGCATTCATTAGTATAAAGTACACTTTGTTAGAAAAGGACTCCCTGTTGTAGCCCACAGCAATATTATATAAATTACTTTGTTCACCGGAATATATTGAATTGTTCTGAGCATTTTTGTCTCTATTTCTTCCCTGGAGTGTGTAATGGGTGTTTCTGCTTTCATCAAGACTGTCCATCCCTATATGCTGCAAGTTTCTTTCGCCAATGGTGACTCACTGACCATGCCACAGATTTTCCAGCTTTATCTGCCAAGACTGATAATTATTTTAGTAACAAGTGTTAACTCAATAATACTTAGTCACTAAGGCCTCCTCCCTCATTATTTTTTTTTCCCTGGGGGCAATTGATCTAAATTCTCTCTGTTCTCACCTGGGGTTTAAAGATATGAAAATTCATCCAGCTCCCAGTTACTTTTCCTGCTATCTTCCTTGATTAACAGTATGGTGAGCTGAACTGAAGTTTACAGGAACAGTTGGCATAAATGGTTTGCCCACTTGCAGCCTGCTTTGAAGCCAGCTTGTTATCCTGCTTGCATGAGGCAAACAGAAAAATGGAGCAAGAGTTTTAATTGCATGTACACTTCAATATCATGTTCTAAATATTGTTAGTAAGCTCCATTGCTGACCTTAGTCTGAGGAATGTGCAGCCAGAACTGATCACTTCTGTTTTTTCTCATCTCTCACCAGGAGGCTTCAAAAGATACTCCAGGAGCCCTGGAGCATCGAGGGTATTCCCAGTTCATAGTCATTACTGTCACAGCCACTAGGGAACACAGCTATGGACTACAATAGTTTTGCCCCAAAAAACTTATGGAAAAGTGGTGAAGTTGCCTTAGAGTAGCCCAGTATTAATTAAAATCTCAAAGGGTAGGGACAAGTTTAGACTTCTCAAGATCTCACTGTCACTTCTTCAGCAAGACAAATGTGCTATTTTTCAGCCATCATTCAGGGTCAAACAGTCTGATCAGCTAAACATTGCAGAGACCCATGGTACATAACATTGCTAATTTTGGAGGCTTATGAGAGGAACATTTTCCAGTATAATATTATTAGTTAGTATGCTTATATTTGAATGGAAAAAAAATATTTGAAAATGCAGCACTTCAACACTCTCATTCTCTGGTGTGAAATATTAGTGTCAACAGGATACTGGATTTACATAACTGTTGTAATGAAGTGTGGTAAATCCAACAAATAATGCATCGAACAGGAAGGAAGAAACTGTTCTGACTCTGTTTGAAATGACAAATTCCCAAAGAAAATTTTGGTAGCACCAGCTCATTTCACAGGGATTGAAATAGAAGACCTTTAAAGGTCTCTTCCAAACCAAACTATTCTGTAATTCTAAGAAGGTGTTGGAAGATGAATGGCAATGCTATTGATGTCAATATGTAGCTTAAAAAGCTGTACATGTCTGAAACATATTTTTTCTACAGTAATTTTAAGATTTTGATAGCATTTCTTAGCAGTCCCTTAGGGTGAGAAAAATGGGTGCTTGTGAAAAAATATCTACAAGTCTACTTCAGGGCAAATCATTTAAACCTATACCTACTGAGGGGTGGCTCACTGCTGGAAACTGTTGTTCCAGGTACATGTTCTCCTGGCTAGACGAGTGAAGAAATCGCTCCTTGAGCACCATTATCCTTTTGAAGGTGGAGCTCTGATCAATACAATCAGCAGAGCCAAAGGTAGAATTCACCTCTGTCAGAAGACCATAACATGAATCAGGAATCAGATTAATAAGCTATGTAGATCATCCTTAGCAATGAAAGGGACCCATGGTGACAGTTTATATATATGTATTAGATATCTAAAGCTAATGAGACCTCTGCAAAACTACTAATGAAAGCAAATCATACTCTGTGTTGCTATTTTCCAAGGCAACTTTAAATCAGGGAGGAAATAGGAAGTTAAGTATGAGGCTTCAGATCCCACTTGCCTATTTTGCCTCAGACTTTTTTTTTTTTTTTTGTTTGAATCAGCATAAACTCTTTTACTCAATTGAACATTTGGAAAAACCCCAATGTATCTGTTGTCAGAAGTGATGAGTGGCGGAAAAACTGCTTGTCAGACTCCAGCTGGCTATGGCAGTTCAGTCATACTTGGTTTTAGCTGACCTGGATGTCCTGTAAATAAAGATACGAAATTTCCTTCAGTGCATTGAAAGAACAAAACCACTTCCTTTATATAAGCACACTGACATGAAGTTTGGGGGAATGCCAGTTCTGTATGAACAGGTTTGGCTCCCAAGGTCTGGCATTTATAAGAGGTGACAGAAACTTCTCTAGAAACATATATATTAATTTTTTTCGTGCTTATCATTATAGTACTGAAGATCATGAACCTAAGGCTGCTTGGTAATCTCTTCATAATATTGTATTGAAAATGCTTTCCTGAGATCAATTTTAAGCTTGTGCCTGTATGCTTTTGCAGAGAACCTTCATATTTCTGATTTCCTTTGATTACAGTTCTCAGCCTTGCTGTAATCTACCTCTACCCTGCTGTTATAATGTCTTTCTCAGATTGAGCTCTTTCACATAAAATTTGCCTTTATGTGCAGTTTTATCAGCACCTCTGATTCTTTTTGAAAGTCTCTAAGTGTATGGCTGTGTTGTCCTAATATCTTCCCAGACAAAATATCTTTAGACAGTAAATCTCTTTACGTCTTAAACTTGTATATCCTCATAAAAGCCTCTGGTTATTTTTGGTCTCAAAGAGAGCATGCAAAAACATATTGTTTTCTTGTTACAATGGGATATATAATAATGCATGTTTTATATTTTTAGCAGTGCAAGCCAGAAACCATATTGTAAAAAACAAACAAACAAAAAAAAACCAGTTTGCCTTCTACTACCTATAGCTTTCCTTATTTTATTGTTTGCAGCATTGCATTTATTTGAATATCTGTGACCAAAATACAAATCTCATTTTTTTTTCTAGGTTGATAGGACTGCATCTCTGTCATTAAGGTCTTTTTCATTGTTCCTATGAGGAATTTCTCTGAGCATATGGCAGTTGTGTTGTTTTTTTGTCTCTAGTTACTTAGCAGTAGAGAAAATATATATTTTATATATATTTTATAATGACTTGCCAAATACTGATTTTCTTGCTAACAGATTGCTCCTAAATTGAAACAGGATCCAGAGTAAATGAAAAACTTCAATCTTATTTACCTTCTGTCTGAGGCCTCAAGCATAAATTTGAGAGGTGTTTAAGGTTAATAAAAATTAAGATCCAAGAGTAAAAATAGTATTATTGGATATCAGCCAGTGAAACTGCACAAACCTGTAAGTTGGATTTCTCCACCTAACTCCAGAGGGTGCACAACCTTTTTCTGCACGGAACTTTGTCTTTCTGTAGTAGTTTTATGACATGTAGCGATGAGTCCTTGTTCATTTTGCTATCAGTGCAACAGTCAGATTTTGAACAGTCTGAACAGTTTTCAAATGACTTATAACAAGGAGAATGCTTATTTTACTCAGTCTTTAGGCTGAACTTGACAGATATTAGAAAGAATGAAAACAAATGCATTTGTTTTCTGTATGGGGATAGAAGGAGCTCTTTACATGTGAAAATGACTGGCCAGGATGCAAGCATTGAAATCTAAACTCAATTGACATCTGCATGATTTTCTTATATTGAAAAATAAATATAGGAATTCAATTTCATATATTTTATATACTAATACATATTCATATAAATGAACATATGAATTCATATTCACATATGAGTGTATATATTTCTCTGAGTTTAATTCTAGGGCCAGCTCTCTTCAATATATTTATAAACAATTTGGATGCTGGAGCTGAATGCACCATTAGTAATTTGCTGATGACAGCAAATCATGAGGTTCTATTTCTTCTCTTGAGGGACAAGATGCCTTGCAGAGCGATACAGTTAGATTGAAGAACTGCACAATGATTAATGGGGTTAAATTCAACAGGTCCAAATGCTGGATCTGCACCTGGGACAGAGTAAAATGGTTTCAGCCTTGCAGAAAAAGATCTGGGGGTGCTGGTCTCAAGAGGAGCCAGCAGTGAGCCGTGGCAGCCCAGAGGACGGATCCCGTACTGGGATGCATCAGACACGGCATCACCAGCCGGTCAAAGAGCTGATTATTCAGCAGTGGGGCAGACTCACCTGCAGTACTGTATGCAGTTCTGGGCCCCACAATTTAAGACAGTTGTGAAGGTCCTTGAATGTGTCCAGAGGGGGACAACAAAGCTGGTGAAAGGGCTGAAAGGAAGGTCCTGTAAGGAACAACCTAATACTTTGGGATTTTCTGGTTTGGAGAGTTATAGGCCAAGGGGTGCCTTCATTAGTCGCCGCAGCTTCCCGAGGAGAGGAAGTGGAGGGGGAGGTCCTGATTCCTTCTCCTTGGTGTGCAGTGATAGGATGCATGGCGATTGTCCAAAGCTGTGCTAGGGGACATTTCTTTACTAAGATGAGGGCCAAATACTGGAACAGTCCTTCTAGAGAGGTGGTTAATGCCCCAAGCCTGTTCTGTGCTGGTTTTCATGTCTTTGTATTTATTTTTTTAATGCAATGTAAGTCCAGATGCAGAGTGCTGTAGCAGATCTCTGTATGAGTAAAGACCTTCAGGATCCAAATGAGTGGTTGTCGGGATTCTAGTTTCTTGGCTGAGTGATATGTTAGCTGTCAAGTTGTAAGTTGCTTTATTGAGTTTCCCAGCAGAGAAATAAATCAGCAAGGTTTTTATAGCATTTGCAATGATTGAACACGAGTGGCTTCCAGCAGGAGAAAATATAAGCAGATCGTAGAAGGTTTAAGATAACCTGAAATATTATTATTGGACTGCCTGTAATACAGTACCATTGGGATCTCCACAATCTACTTTATAATGCACAAAACATATTGGATTTACTTTGGATGTACTTGGATCAGAGATAAGCAACTAAGTAAATATTTTCTCAGTATACAAACTTTAACCATTCTTTGCATATTGTGTAATTACACAACCCCCACATTTTTTTCACTGTGGAGTTTATATAGGACTATATAAAACATGCTTATATTATAATGAGAGAATGTTCCTCCAAGTCTAGAGCCCTTAGGAAGATAACTGCTCTAAAATACTTCATGACAGAATTCAAACCTTTTTGTGGTTATGAGAATGCAGAGGTTTGATTTATAAAACACTCAAAGATTCATATATTTGGAAAAATGAATCACAGTTTGAATAAATATTTCCATTTTGTTAGCTCTATGGAAATATGGTTGCTATAGTGCATTGATTTTATTTCACTCCTTCCTGAGTATTGAATATAGTGTCTTTGGAAGTGTAAGCTATGTATTGCTTTTGCAATATGGTTTGTGCCATCTTTGGCATGAAATGTATCGGTGACTTGAGAGAAAAGTGATAGAAACTTGAGTCATGGACATGCACATACATAATTATTAACAATTCTCTTTCTTAAATGTTTTTGTTAATCATTCTACTTAAAAAGGAATTGGAATGAAAGTTGCCTATTGTCGTCTTCCAAGCTAGTATCCAATGAAAAATATTTTCTAAAGAATATGTCACAAATCCTCTGATCCTCTTAAAAATACTGGGTTTTTTGTTGTGGCATGGGAAAAAGCTACCTTAAATAAAAGTGTGTGATCTTCTCATGGCTCTGCATTGAGGAAGAAAAAAATGTGATATACAATGAAGTTCTGTTTTTCTTCTGTTATTCCAGAGATCACACTTCTAATTGAGGCAAAACAGCTTTCAGTCAAAGCTGAAAGTTAAAAAAATTGAGAACAACCTGCCTTATATCTTTTGACAGAGGGAGAGGAGATGATCTCTTATTCTTCTAGCAGTAATGTGAATTTATTCATCTATTTCCTTTGCTCTTAATACAGGTGTCTAGTATGAAATATTACATTCCAGGTCAAGTAAGTAATCTGATCTGAAACACTTTTTTTCTTTCCAAATTGAAAGTAGGAAGGATTTGTGTTTTAGACTGATGTGAACTAAAGCATTCTTATTTTTGTCAGCCCCATGTATTCTCATCAACCCTTTATATACCTATAAACACAATTAAGGGTGGGTTTTTCCTTATTTGGACTAGTTATTGGCCTGTATTAAGACAGTGTTATCATGTTGCTGAATAAATATTTACAGTCCACTTTATTCTAGCTGGCCAGTACTTCCTCTCTTGTTCTGGTATTTTCTCCTTCCTGGAGCACCATATCTGTTTGGAGGGTTATTGAACTAGTCTTCTCACTGGTTCTTCTCTTTTTGATTTTCTTTAAGCATGTGATTAGTGTTTTGCTTGATTTATTCGTTTTGTTATGCCACAGGGTTCTGTCATAAGATATAAAAGAAAACCTAAAAGCATTCAATTAGAGAAGTCAGGCTATCCGGCCATGATATCTCTCAGTCTGAGTTCAGATGTATTGATGTAAGGTTACAATTAATATTTCTTAAGTGTTTGCTCCAAATAGGTTCTTCCAAATAAAAGGAATAGAATGACTCTCAATTTTTTGTTTGTTTGGTTTTGTTTTTTTCTCCCCCAAAGAAAGACTTATCTATTTCTAAGGTGAAATACCCATGTGTTCTAGATAAGTTTTCTTTGTTGGACTTTTGAAGATGCTACTTGTAAAATTCCTACTAATAAGTATATTACTATAATTTCTTGGTTGAGAACAGGAGCAAGTTGACAATGCTGGAAACCTTGGGAGCTTGTGAGTCTATTTACCTTTTTTTTTTTTTTTTTTTAAGGTGGTGTATGATAGTGCTTCAGAGGTATTATTCTATTTTAAGCGTAATGAAAATTTAAAGAAAAGAAAAATTTTTAAAAATTCACCAAGGAAAAAGTTTTAATAAGCCAAATTATGATAATTTAAATACAGGTCAATGAATTTGAAAGACACAAGTAGGTGGGAGTCTCTTTCACATGACAATGCTGTCAATGATTAACTGGTACAGTTCCAATGGAAAATGAAATGAAGCAGGTAGAAATATAAAGTGCAACTTATCATCTAAATGCATGTTTGAAAAATAATTCTTTGGGTTTTAATGTTTTGTTTATTATCAGAATCCATTTCTTTGTTGCCAGGATACTTTCAAACAATAAAAGAAAAAAAAAAGGCATCAGAAAAGAATGGAGTATTCCATACAGTCTAATAGATTCTTGCAGTGGGGTCTCTAATACCAGGCTTCATTGTCACTATTTCAACATTCAGTGCTTGTTATAGTCTGTCAGGTGCTCTGGCAACATATGTGTCAAGATGAGTGACTGAATATTGAAAACCTTTTCCTCTCATCTTTTAGATACCAAACATTTTAAACTATTACTTCTTTTTCAGTAAGAGAGACAGTCTGTGTGTATACAAATTGTATATCTATATTTAATGTGTGTATGTGTGTGTCTGCATATTTATATACATGTACGTAAAAATGAGAGCCATCCCTTATTTACAGGAGCTAGGAAAATCTTACCCTTTTCTTAGGTGTTTTTCCAAATAGAAACCCCATGCAATTAATTTATGGATTTCATGTTTTTCTCCTGTGGAGGTGAAGATAATTTTTGTGTTTCTTTTCTTCAGACTATCAGAAAATCTGGTTTGAAAACCAGTCTTTTTCTCCCTAAATGCCTATTTTTCATACCAATAATCAAGTAAATGTTATTGCCAGAAAACCTCTTTAACTTATTCCAGCAAAATCAAGGAAAGAGGCAAAAAAGGTTGCTATCTCTTTGTATGATTTGGAGCTGATATCTATACCTGCATTCCAGTGGAAGCTTGGATCTAGTCATTATCCTCTTGAAAATCAAAGCCCATTTATTTGCCTCAAAATTTTTAAAAAATGGAATTTGTAAGACTTTTCCTGTAGGACTTCATCTGTGAGCCATCACCGATCCACAACATATAATAAAAAAACAGTGCTCGGACTACTGCAGACATGTAGTTCTCCCTCTGCCCTAGTGAAATGTGAATAATTTTACAGGACAGATGAATCTCCTGTAAAAAGAGGCTAAATCAAGTCCCACATGTTTCAAGCATTAAATCATGGGCTTATATCCCACATGATTTTCCTTTTCTGACTGTTCTTTTCCTCTCTAGTCTGTCTTCTTAGGTCATTGTTCCATAGTGGTTCAGGACATAAAGAAATGCCAAAGCTTGATCATAACTTTTTTGATTTATTTGTTTCTGGATTGCTAATAAGTGTAAGTCATATTTAGGAAAGAAAGTGTGGAAAATTTTCTTTCATCCATTAAAATTTATTTTTCCTACACTGGGGGAAGTTTTCCTGCTTTTGTGCAGGAGACTGTCCTCTTCCTGTTCCTTTGGCACTGGAGAAGTAGCCAGCAGCTTTGAGCTGCTTAGTATCAGGCATTGTGTTAACTGCAGTTTTAGATGGGGAGGTTCTTCTTTATTGACAGGTCAACTTGTGCACTTCGATTTGTCCCTCACCTTTTCTCTGCAGCCCAGGGACCTGTGAAGCGATTACATTCCTCTGCCAATTTTCTTCCGCTTTTGGAGCTCCTTTCAAGGCCTTGTTCAGTAGGATGTTTAATACCCTAGTAAGTCAGAACTGAAAGTGAACTGGCAGGTGGCATTTCCTGGAGGATATCAGAAAGAATCTTGTATTGTAAGTACATAACTCTTCTATCCTTTGGCCATTAGCCAGGGAAAACACTGTGCTCACAGGTGTGCAGGAGGTGTTTGCCTAAACTCTGTGTTGATGAGGTGTCAGGCTCTTCTCCCAAGTAACAAGGGATAGGACAAGAGGAAAATACCTGGAAGTGATTGCACCTGGGAAGATTTAGATTGGCTATTTAAAAAAAAAAAAAAAAAAAAAAATCTCCACTGAAAGGATTGTCAGCCGTTGAAAGGAGAGGCCCAGGGAAGTGGTGGAGTCATCATTCTTAGAGGTATTTAAAAGATGTGTAGATGTGGCAGCTGGGGATGTGGTTTAGTGGTGGATGTGGTAGTGTCAGGTTAAGGGTTGAACTCTGTGATCTTAGAGGTCTCTTCCAACCTCAACAATTTTATGATTCTATGGTTATTAACATTGTGTGAGCAGGTGGAATAGAGAGACTGATGTTGATTGCAATCTGTGCTGTAGTGTTTATGGTGTTGTCAAGTAGTATGGATTTGGTTTAATGATGGATGTGGTAGTGCCAGGTTAAGGGTTGGACTCTGTGATCTTAGAGGTCTCTTCCAACCTCAACAATTTTATGATTCTGTGGTTATTAATATTGTGTGATCAGGTGGAATAGAGAGAGACTGATGTTGATTGCAATCTGTGCTGTAGTGTTTATGGTATTGTGAAGTAGTATGGATTACAAAAGAAGTGAGAGTTGTATGGGATGAATTGCTGTCAGCTTCAATTTCAGTCATACGGGAAGGTGTGCTTTTATGTGTGCAAATCACACATGGTGTTCAGCTGGAGGCTTAATGCATTCATGCCTTGGTAAATTGAAGATAATCCATACAGAGCACAATAATGGCTATTCTTTCTTCTGAAGTTTTAGTCTTTCCATATTTCTTACCTCCTTACCCACCTGCCTGATATAAAGAAAATACTTTAAATGGAGGCATTGTTTAAGATTACTCTAGTTTTCCTTCAGTAACTACTACATTAAGGACCTCTTGTTCACCTAATGTTGATTGACAAACTCAGTCTATATGTGTCTTCTGCTGTGAATTGGTATTTCTTCCCTTATTTGCAGCTGTCACCTTAAATGTAGTTCACAAGAAATTTTAATGTATTTCAAGATAATTTCTAAACTGCACCATGACATTTCTATTTTTTGTCTTTGTCTAATTTTTTTATACTTATATATATCTAGGAAGAGAGCATTAGAGAAATACAATTTTATGTAGCTTATTGAATGGATCATAGTGTAATTTTTAATTCAGATGATAACCAGGTTGATACTGAGACTTCATAGGATACTGATCTGTAGAAGACCTCATAAACTGTGATAAAAATGTGTAATTTTAACAGACATCTTTTAGGAAGGTAACTGCAAAGAATAATGTATGGCTTTGGTATGTATTTGATTATCTACAGCATTCATTTTTAGTAATTCACTGAGTTAAACTAATAAAATGGAGATTTTGGAATATTATGTTCTGTTATTTTAGAAACTATAATTCATGAAATATTCTTCTCTTCAGAGGCATTGACTCAAATTTTTTCTTCAGTGTCTGTGTCAAAGCTGAACATCACTCCTCTTGAGACCTTTTTCTCTGAGTTTTCATGTTTTTGCAAACATTTATCATTAATGCATTGCCATTAACAGTCAAATTAAAATCTCCACAAAAAAAATAAAAATTTGTTAGGTCAGTAGAAGAAACAGAGCTATAGAAGCCTAGACAAGGTGAATAATAGTTGTCTTTTAGAACTAAAGGTTCACAACTGTAACAAATCCTTGTTTGAGTTGCATCAGAAATGAAAAACTGACTATTCTGGGTAACACTGAACTACAACAGTTGAACAAGGAACCTCCTCTTTTAAAGCTGGAGAGAACTATAATCCTGTAATTTGCAATTTTGTAATGCTTATTTCAGGCTTCATCTTTGTTTTAGAAGATTCAGTGTTTCATCTATGGGGAAGCTGGCAAATTGTAAAAGTGATGGGCTCTAAAAGGATGATAATTCTGCAGTAGTCATTCTTGCACTGCCATTGCTGTTTTATTGCTTAGCTTCTACCACTGTAAACCAGTTGTCAGAATTTCGGTCTTCCCATACCTGCTGCCCTTGGAGAATTCCACTACCATAAATGCCAGTTACTATATTTGTAGGTGTATTAGAATAGTTAATTGTGGGCACGTTTCATCAATAGAATGTTTCAGTTGTTGTAATTACCAGCTGTACTTGTTATTATAGTAACATTATTTTTTTTTTTTTTTGGTGCCACTTATCAATGTCATTCACTGCAGTATAATGGGATTAAAGTAAGGAGAATGTTGTCATGATACAAATCATATCTCTCATTCACAGGATATAGCAGTATGCTTTAATAATTAGCTCAAGAGGGTGAGATATTTGGTATCCTGGAGGATAGCCAGAACAGGCCACAGCTCATTTTACAGTTGCCTTGTTTGAAAAGATTTGGGCTTTCAAGTTGAGGAACATTTCCACTAGCAGGTGTCACTAGACCATATGACAGTAAGACAAAAATGGGGACTTGAATGATAACTGCAATATTTGTATATTTCTTTTTCTTCTTGTAATATTTTCATCCATTTCTTCACAAAGTTTAGTCATTATAAAGTAACTGTCTTTTCCAAATTGTTTTCCCACTGTGATCCTCTGTCTTTTTGGTTCTTTTCTTTGTTACGTGTGCTTGTTTTATAAGCATGGATAGACAAAATGGAATCTCTCATAAATTATAGCAATTTCCAATGAGAATAAATCAAAACTTGAAAAATATTCAGTGTGCTCTTGGGAACAATTTAGATGTGATTCACTGTTGAAACCTGTGGAAAACAAAGTATCATGACTGTGTTGGAAATTCAATCTTTTTTTAGTACAAGCTGGAAACAGAAATATTCTATTTAATGTTTCTGTCTCTTTTTACCTTTTATAAAGGAACAAATATTTTCCTTTTAAAAAGAAAAACAAGCACATCTCAAACTCTGATTCATTGGAAATAGATGTCATATGTTAAAACCAAAGTAATTCATCTGCTGATGGCTACCTTTTTTGTATTGTGTCCAGGGAACATGTTTTTAACTTGCTGTCTTCCCTTGTGTGCTTGGCTGTTAACTCCCATTTGGGCTAGAAAGTCTTATAAAGTCTTAATAAATTTTCTAACCCCCAAAGACAAAAGGGTAGATTTGGGCTGGTATTTATCAACCTACCTCTCTTGGAATCAGTGGAATTAGAACAGTTTGCAATTATGCAGAATTTGACATGAAGGATATGGTACATGCAATGCTGTGGTTGTGTAATGAAACACTCTAAAGACTAGGAAATGACAACTAAAAGGCTTTGATGCTACTGGAATGATATTTAAATTCCTGCACTAAGGTAAGGGGTGTGCTTAAATATGGCCTTGAAAAGGAAACCTTTTATCAAACTCTGAATTGTGTGTGTGTATGTTTATTTATTTATTTATTGGGCTAGAGATGAGGAAATTATCACTAGATGCAATTCAGAATGGTACATGTGGAGTTTCTTAGTGCAAAGCAGGCAGTGCTGCTAGAGCAGTCATTCTCAGGAAACAAATGATACAAGCTGGAATAATGTGAAAAACAGGGTAGGAAAGAGATGAGATTTTTCCCTTCACAATATTAATTAACATTCATGCTGGTACTTTGGGATTCATATTTTCACCATTATGCCTAATTCAGTCAGGGTTTGTAGTGAATTAGCCATAGATATTAATTTAGTTCATTGTTGTTTTTAATAAAGTTCTGTGATTTATTTTCTCTATAAAAGTCTAAAACAAAAACTAAACAAGTATTCCTATATTAAAAAAAAAAAAATAATCATGCTTTGAACAGTTACTATATCCTAAATGTTTACTTTGCTGTTTTGCTGATACTGCCTCAGAGAGGCTTTCACAGTTAGGAGTGCAGAAATAATTGTAGATGCTCAATTTACACAGAGCACGTTGAAAAAGCAGATCTTTTTATAGGACTCCCTGTGTTTCTCTGGCTTATATGGCTACATTCATTTTAGATGTTGTCATAATAACTACTCTATGCAAATCTGTGTATTTGCTAAATCTTTGGATGTACTGGTGGATCATAGTATGTGTGATATGAATCTTAGTACTTTGTTTAAAGTCTACATTATATAATGTATGTACCACACTATATTTTTTGGTATATGCATATGTCTTTGTTTATGTACATGCACACATCCCCTGTTTTATGTACATATTTTGTTATGAAAAAACTTTGTTCCTATAACCTGTAATAAGGACTATTGTGATAATATTTCCAAGTCAAAAAAACAAAACAAAACCCCAAACCTCTGTGCACTTGTTACTATGACAACCTCTTAAAATACCTATACTGTTTTAAAAAAGGACAAAGTACTTACCAAAAAGAAGAAATTGTAGTATATGATTGAAGTTTTAATAAAAATGTCACCCTTTAAATAGGGAATTGTTTGCATTTTGATGTCAAAATTATATGTATTTGGCATGCAAGAAGCATGGGAGACATTGATAAACATAACATGGAGTTTTACTTGCAAAAAGTCAGGCAGGCTCATGAGAAAAAGGTCAGTGCGGTGTTTGGTGAAGCAGCTCAGTGCTGTGGGCTCTACGAGAAGGGAGGCAAAAATGTAAGTGGTCCTGTCTCAAGTATCTTCTTACTCTTTAATTGAGCTTAGTTTTCTGTCCAGATCTTGGAAAGAATAGACAATGACAATTTTCACGTGTATTTACTGATAAAAGAGCCATGGAAGCTATCAAAGTCTTTTGTTTGAAAGCCATGGCTGACCCATGTTTAAGCAAAGGCAGAGCCTGAGTCGACAGTCAGATACCTTTGGAAGGGTTTTCATTACTGTTCAGGGATTGGAAACACTAGAGCCACTTCCAAAAGACATGGAGCAGTTGGGTCAAAAATTCATAAGTCACATTAATTAAACTGATGTGCTTTTTGTCAAAATTGCTGTTGCATAATAATGTGTTGACAGATCTTGGGAAAAGAATTTCCTCTGTGGCTGCTGGGGTCACTGTTAGGATTTTCTATAAGGACTTTTTCATATCCCTCCTATAAACATAATTTAAAAGAGCATTAGGAAGACTTTTCAGGAGAAATCAATAAATATGCATTTGAAGGTGCACTTATTGGAGCACACTAGGAAGTGATAAAAAGTAAGTTCTCACAGAAGGTCGACACTGTAGTTTTATCCATGGTGAGAAAACAGCCATGTTACCATCTTGTAGAAGTCTTGGCCATAGTTTTAGCTTAGCTTTTTCAGGTGTGTGCCATAACATGCCTTCTGATAGCAGCTGCGTGAGCTGCAAAAGCTGGACTGAAGGCCATTCTGCTTATGGCTAGAGAACAACTATTAAGACGAAATGATTTCTTAGGAAGAACTGGGTGCTCTGTTCACCAATATTATTTTCTAAAGTCATGTTACTCCTGACATTCAGGAGGAATACTTTTCCACCAGAATTTAGAGAATTGATTTTCTTTTATGATTTTAAAACACATAAAATGAGATTATTGTCAATATAATTCACAGCTCCTAATTATCTTTTCTTATCATTAAATTACTAGACAATTACCTAACTGTATGGAGTAGGAAGTGGAATATGTACCATTTGCTTTTTAAGGTGTATAACTAAAAAAAAAAAAAATCAGCTATATGGTAGAGTGAATTGAATACATGCCTTATTTATTTTTAGAAACGGTTTGAAGGAAATCTTGATTTCTCATAATTGTGTGCTAAAACTCTGAAAAATGTTTGATATTGCTTGTATTTTTTAAATAAATCTTGTGTGGGTTTCATCTGCTTTAAGGAGAATACCACATGCCTTTTTTTTTTTTTTTCCTGTGATTCTTCATTAGAGGAACAATGGCCTAATCTTATTAAAAGTTACTGTCCAGGTTTAGAAAATAAGGGGGAAATGCAGAAGGAAAATAGACCAAGAAGAAAACTAGAGATGCGACATCCCTGACAATTTCTTCTTTAGAGAAAGCTTTAGACGAGGCTGAGTTAGTTTATTTAGCTCTGAAAACTTCCAGCTACTAGTACAAAAAAGTTAAAGTAAGGTTTTCTTGTAATCATTTCAGCTTTACTATCATTGTATTGAAAATTACATTGCATGCAAATCTTTTGAGAGAAAAATTAGTAACACAAATACATTTTTAGTCAAACAAGGCAGGTCAGGAGTCACAATCAGCGTAGCTAGGGGAATATTCCAAGAGGGGAAAAAAAGGCTCACAGATATATGGGAAATCTGAAGGTTAGACTGCATCAAAAAAAAAGGTGTTTAAAGCCATTTGTTGACAGGGGCTCATGTTTCACTTGTGAATGCTGACAGGTTCAGAATTTATGGCACTGTAGTATTACAGTGGTCATGGTGACAATTGCATTGTGAAGACAAACCTAAGTATTTTCTCTGAAATTATTGCAGTAATTTTGATTGTCATTTTGTGGTGGGTGAAAAGTGATATTTATTGTAACTAAAATGATCGTTTTAATCATCTAGAAAAATCAGTAGTTAATATATGCAGCAGTTAGTCTTTCAAATGGAGGGAAATAATTTCTTTCAAAAACAGGCTTGATTTACAATCTTCTTTGAAATATTTTAAGGATTATATTGATGCTGTAGTGTTGCACAACCTCAAATCATACAATCCATTTGAGTATTGAAAAGCAAAGGAGGTCCCCTCGTGCAATCATAAAAAGAAATGCATGGTTTTGTTCCTTAAAAAAACAAAACAAAACAAAACATTGGGTACAAAGCAGCTGATAATTTAAGCCCATACTCAGAAATGAAGTAGAATATCTGTCACTTGAGGAAAAAAGGGTGATTTATTTTTTTTTGTCAGCTGAACTGCATTTTAGTGTAACAAGAAGAATTATGATGTATTTTCTCAGAACTCTGCAGTTTTTCCCGCCTAAACTTCATGCTTCCTTCAGGGCTTCTGGTATAATTTACTTGAATTTTAACTTTTCTGTTTGATATTATACTACACTTGCTTTCCTGATCTCTTTTATTCTTACATTTTATGTGGAGTAAGAAAAAATACTGGCACTATTGAAAGTGGAAGGTGTTGTAAAGAAATAAATTGATCTTATCAAATGTACCATGTAGTGGATCTAAATAGTTTTCTAAACTTTTCTTCCAATGACAGTTTATTATAATTTAAGTATTACCTAAATTAAGATATTTCAGCTGCAGAACTGTGTTCCATGAACTTCTCTGTTCTGCTGTTCACCACCTTCAATGAATGAGGAAGCAGTGCAAAATAGTCCATTAGTATGATATTATTTATAGCACACTAATTGGGAATCTACGTACAAACGCTCTTTTGCAAATAATTGAGTCATCTTTACAGGTGCAAGTCAGTACAACTGTGCCAAACCCCCGCTCAAATTCAAGAATGGCTCTTTGAAAATTTAGCCTCCTCTTTTAAAGAGTTTGTGCAAAGGCTGATAAGTCAAACTGTAAAGGAGGCAGCTGACTTTTATATACTAATAAATATTTTTAAAATAGTCACAGGTTAGAGACAGAAATATCTTCATGCTACACAAATGACACTTGAGGATTTAATTGTAACCACAGTGGTAAAAATTCAGGATGATTAAGTCTGACTTGTGCAATGAACCACATGGAGCAATTTATAGTTGTGTTTCCTGTGCTTTTATAGTTAGATTTATTTGCCACAGTCCTTGCTCAAACTCAATGCTGTCACTTATGGAAAGTGGGAAACCTACATCCTAAAATATTTAATGATTATTTACAACTGTATGAATTCCAACTGATTCACTGTCTCTCTCTGTACTTTGATTTGATATCTGTCCATATCTACCCTGGACATGTGCATAAAACACTAAAGGAGAAGAGAGTGACTCTTAGTAAAATAACTAACAATAACAACTTTTTCATAATTATGCAGGCCTGTTTTTGCTGCATGTTTTACGTTTTACATTGAAAGTTGTAATAATATGACATTACTTGTGTTTTAATAATTTTTATCTGAACCATAATTTTTGTCTTTCTAGTCTTTCAAGTTATACCTGCTGGTATAGATTGAGTAATTAATATGCTAAATTCAGACTACCGAGTGGAACTATTGGTTGGTTTGTTTCTTGTTATTTGCTGTGACATACTGTTTTGGAAAGGAGACTTAGGGGCTTATCTTTTATTTTTTTAAGTGGATTATTTTTTCATGATGGAAGCTGATAAACCTCAGTTTGCTTCCTAAGATTGTCACAAATATTTGTTAAATATAAATATGCACCACACACACATAGACAGATCTAATTTAATATCAAAACCAAATAAGGTTGCAGTGAGATAGAAATACTAACTTGGCTAAAAGTTACAAAGTTCCTGTTGAAAGCAAAAATTAGAATAATCAACAAGTGCTTGGAATATTGTTTGCATTTGATAATGTCCACGGTGGTCTAGCAGTGCACAGCATGAAAAATTATTCACCTTATTACAAAGGCACTGCACATCAAAAAGAGTGCAAAAGACAAAGACTAAATCTGGTGCCCTATAGGCCCTCAGGTCCAGGGCTTTTACTGTCTCCTGAGACTGCAGTAATCCATCAAGTGGGATCATGGGAAAGGAGTTTGAAGAGATCTGCGAGACAAGCACCTTTGTATCCTGGGAGAAAGTAAGTGTCCTGAGACAAATGCCTTGCATCCTAGGTTTGCTCAAGTAAAGAAAACACTGCTGCATTTCAGGTAAAAGTTAAATTTGCAGTTATGACATAGTTCATAAATTCATTGAAGATGCATTGATCTTTCTACTTTTATAGTCTTTTACACTGATTTGAGCCTAAATTCTTCTCTCCAGAAGATCTGCACAGTGAGAACCTAAGAGCTTCTTGGAAAGCTTTATTCCCACTAAACATTCACTATACTTCCTTACATGTTTACTATTTATTCTTTGAGATTATTCATCTATATGATTGCTGACTCTAAAGATTCTAAATCCTGGCCTCTATTTCCATCCCTACATGTGTTTCTTATTAGCTTAAATTTAATATTGTAACCCTTTCATCTCCAGTTACAAAAAGTAATGGCTCTTCCTTCAACTATTGCAAGTCTTTATTTTAATCATGAAACCAATTTCCTAGTATTGTTCCTATTCAAACTCTTCACCTTCATTATGGAGGTTTTTTGCAATAATTAGATATTCTCTACCTGCTCTTGTCTGCTTGCTTAATCATTTGCATAGTTCTACCCACCTTGGATGCCTGTATTAGTTTTACACTTACATCTGCATCTAACTGCAAGAAGTGCTTCAGCTTGAAGTGTCATCTCAGAGTTACAAAATTTACTCTGATCCTCCTCCATATTTTTCCTCAACACCTTCCAGAGCTCTGAAGGAAGCTGACTACAAAGGAGATGTCTAAATTGAACAGTCTACTGGAGATAGGCAGGCTTGTTTATAAGAAGGTTTTTAAAAAGAACAGTTGAACATTCAAAATGAACATGCATCTGTGTTACTATGCTAGGCAATCACCGTTTGGTTTTTTCCTACACCTGTGCTATCATACTCCTCTTGCTCCTTGTCTTGTTGATGCTTTGTCTCAGATCATAGAATATGGTTTATGTTCGTTCAGGGCAGAGACTGCCTTTATTTACAGACTCACTTCCAGTAGACCCACAGCCTTGATTAAAGACATTAGATGATAGAGCAATACAGACAGTAATTACAGTTAAAGTCCCAAACCAACTTCTTAGATGGAAGAATCTACTGAACTACCAAGTCTTTTGTACTTTTCCTTTCTGCCACATTACAGATTCAGTCCTGCGAGGATATGAACTTTCTGCAGCCTATCGAACTTCTGATTTGCACCTTCCAGAACTCTTCACCACAACAAAGGAGAAAGGATCCTTTTTTTTTTTTGTTTTGTTTTCAGATAAAAACTGCAAGGTCTGAAAGTCATATTCTAACGGACTTACCAGGGTAAAATAGGAGTGATTTTTGGATAAGAGGTGTTAGAATATTAGTAGCACTCATCCACGGGGAAGGAGAAAGATGCTCACCTTTTTAAAAAAAAAATAAAAATAAATAAAAGTCCAAGAGAGTAATTTTTTACATGGCATATGTGTGGAGAGAATTACAGCATAGTGCAGAGTGGTAGATTACAGTGCATCTTGTTAATGCTTCAGTACTTAACCTCTATGAATCATTTTCAATTAGAAATGAAAATGAAGATATAAAAATTTGATGATAATTTTATCAGATATCTGAAAGGTCATTTGTGATGTTCTAACTAAACCAGCAAATTCTTTTCCTGGTATCAGTGACAGTAAAAACACGTTCCTGTTAAAACAATTTGACAGCTTTCATCACAAGAAGTGACAAGAGCTGAGGCAGGAAAGGGAGAGACACTCTTGTTATTTAAGCAGTAATAGTGAAGGCAATGTGGTGTAGCTAAAAGAAGGAAAACACTTTAATATACAATAAATTTGCAACACTGACTTCATGTCGTGTTTTTGCCAACTTGGTGGATGTTAGACTCCTATTTGAAGGAAAATATTTTGAATGTGGTTGTTTCTTAAAGGTTCTTTGGGATAGAATAGTTTTAAAATCTAGTAATGTTTTGATGCAGTTGTAGGATTTTCATTTTGTCTAAATAGGATTTGTATAATCAACTCAACATAAAAAGATACAAAATATAAAATTGCACCTTTTATAAATAAGCACATCTGGTGGAGGAGACAAAAATACAAGACGGTCTAATATTTCCATTAGCTTACCAAGCACTAGAATGCTGCCAGTGTTACTGGTAAAATTCATAGCTTATGTTTATTGATCAAATCCTAAGAGTACCTTTTCTGCAGAATATGTGCACTTTTCCATTTGCATTAAAAACATAAAAGTAATTTTACATTCTGTGAATTTAAGTTCAGATTAAATCTGGCTGGAGGATGCAATGGGATGAATTAGGTAGACTGCCATTAACCTTGCGGGTGAGATGAGGATATGAAACAGTACAGATGACCACAGACAATATAATAGAAAGGACCTCGGATGTAATTCTATGTATTGTCATTGCCAGAACAAGAGGTCACCTCCTCTGCCATGTTTCTCCTGCCTTAAAAGGAACAAAATTGATTTCAACTGTTTACCAGGGAAAAGAAGAATTTTGCTTATACTCTTTGGTTTTATTTGCATTTGGACCAAATATTACTTGCGTTCCTGTATTATTTGCTACCACATTTTCTTCTTTGTATATTGGGAACTTACCCACTTGCCATGATTAAAAGGAAAACTTTTTTATGCGCTTAGATATGGAAACAAATGTATTGCCAGCAAAGCTGTCACACTGTGTTAGGAGGGCATGTTTTACTTTGGTTTGTAAACATCACAGAATGTAATTTTTCATGAGTGTCAGAAAAGGCCACAGAAGAGTAACTGACTAATGTAAATGTTTTCGGCTGTATGTGCAGTGTAGGCACTGCAGTGCAATTCTTATGCTGGTACTGCCTTACTGGCATACAATCAAAATCCTTAATGTTGCAAAAGACCCCTAAGATCATCAAATCGAGCCATTAACCCAGCACTGTCCAGTCCACCCCTAAACCATGTCCCGAAGTGCCACATCCACAGATTTTTTGAACATTTCCAGGGCTGGTGACTTGACTGCTTTCGTGGGCAGCCTGTTCCAAAGCTTCACAGAGCAATGAGGTCCCTGATGAGCCTTCTGTTGTCCAGGCTAAACAACCCTCAGTCACTCCTCACAGGACTTGTGCTCCAGATCCTTCACCAGCTACATTGCCCTTCTTTGGACACACTGCAGTACCTCAATGTCTTTCTTGTAGTGAGGGTCCCAAAACTGAACACCAATTTTCTCTCTTTTTATGTATCTACCACAGCAAGTGTAAGATTTTGTCACAAACTATTTCAAACTAAGGGTTTTTAACTACCAGAATGGCTGTTTAATTACGCAAACTATTGTAGCTATGATGTTAGTCAGCTTCTGACACTGTAAACCAAATGGAGTCTAAGCAAACATACAGATCCTTCTTTTTCTAAGTAAAAACAGTCCAAACAATTACTAGGAGTCTATTCCTTATGTAATACTATGTGTAGGATAGCTGGCTTGAGAGATTTGAAACAAGATTTCTTCTGTTTCTGCTCAATGTCAGACAGCCTTTCAATCATATTTTCACTAGAAAACTAGTTGAAGCTTAAGACACAGACAAAAGTGTGTAAAGGTTGTGTTGTATCTTGCAAAAACTCTGCAAAAGTGGTGTTTTAAGCATAAAGAGTCAGCATGATAAATAGTTCCTTTTTTGAGAAACTTAAGACATGCCAAATTATAACTGCAGCTGGTGCAAGTGAAGCTGTTACATAGATTGCCTGTCAAAAAACCCCCAAAAAACAAAAAGCACAACAAACTTATTTTGTTTCATTTTAAATTTCAATAAGCACTTGCCTATTTCAGCAAGTTAAAAATATAAGTATTTTAATGAAGTGACTGCTAGTTTAACTTTCAGACACTTCACTTTTCCACAACAGAGTTTTTCTGTCCCAAGGCAAGCATCATCCCATGTGAGAGATGAATGAAAAACACAAGTTCTATTTCATAGGAAAAAAAAATAAAAAATCAGAATGTAAATATTTGCACCTAAATTAGAAGGAAGAGATATGTTAATCTTTCTGTTAAGGTCATTGGCTAAGTTTACATACATTTTGAACCTGAAAGATACCTCAGATTTTTTAAAAGTATGCTTCCCTATAGACTTTTTTTGTTTGCTTTTGTTAAGAGAATCAGGATTAGGAGGGTTTAAGCTTTGTTTCTTTCGTGTGCACTAGTGGTTTTTGTGCAGGCATCATGATGGTTAACCTTTGTAGCTGAGAGCCTGAACTTAGAGTTCCTCTAATAGAGACTTCTAATATTTGGGCACGGAAGTCCTATTTTTGCATTCTGGTTTGGGTGGTTTTTTGCCCCCCTTTTTTTTTCATGTTTGCATTTTTCATGTTCTAAAGCTTTTAGCTTTTTTGAGGAATAAGAAAGTTTGGATGGAACCATGGATAACAGCTTTAAAATTCTGAACCACAGGTCCAATCAGAGCCCTAGGACTATGTTTATGACACTTGCATATTGGAGGAAAATTACATATTCACAGAACAGTTACTGAAAAATCTCCCAGAGTGATTGTGCAGATCCTTGCTCTTTGATTGGCTAATGATAGGTTTTAGGCAATCACAGTAAAAGGAATAGTATATTATGCAGTTATTTAAAAATTAACTTGTGCAAATCAGACATGTGTAGTCAATCAGGATGCAAGGAAGTAGATATAGTTTGAGGAAAGAAATAGTCAAATTACTTCTGTAAGGTAACAACCCTTGTGATGGGAAGTGATTGATGTGTCTTTTTCACAATGTTAAAAAAAAATCATCTTCCAAGAATGAGAAAGCATGAAGAATATCAGTGTAAATGTTAGGCCAAACTTTACACAAGAGTTTTTGGGATTTAGAAAAAGATACACCATCTTTACCAGCTCTATCTACATGGCCATTTTAACTGCTAAACAGGTTTTAGTTTTGCTGTGGATTCAGAGTATAAGATGTAAGCTGAAAGGCTTGGACACTATTTTTTGTGAAGGGATGTTCTCATGGTGGAGAAACCATTTCCGTTTGTCTCTGTGTTTCTTTGCCTTTGAATTTATTTATGTTGTCTGAAATTGTAATTGGGATGAGAAGTCCAAAAAGCAACTTTAGCTAGGCAATATACAAATATTTTAAATATTTGATACTGCTGCTTTTGACCTTGTATGTCTGAAAAAGATCAGAGAAATGGTGGGTCCTGGCAGCTGCTCTACAGCAGTTTCAGGTTGCTAAAAACAGTGAAGGCTTCATTATGTAGTCTATTGCTGGACAGCAGGCTGGTTTTCTCAAGAATCCTACAGATGCAAAAACATTGATTAGTAGTTGCATTCCAAGAGATGTATAGCAAATATGTAATTTGAAAGTTAATACCCACACAGGAATTGACTAGAGATTGTTTTTATTCATATTGTGTTTGTGACAGAAAAGGTGATTTAAAATTTCAACGGAATGTACTTTATTATTTCTTTTAAACCTTTGCTAGAGAACCAAAATTTGTTCATTTCCAGACTGTTCTCTCTCATTTTCTTGTTCACACTCTTCTTTAATTTTCCTATATACACACTGAAAATAAAATGCTGTCTGTTCAATGCATAAAAAAGCATTTATTTAATTCATCTCCTCTGAGGTTCATCTTGCGAAAACAGTCTTCCAGCTCTGTTGGTAAATTGTTTGCATTTTTAAATGCAGAAACTTTAGGTGCTTGCTTTTTAAGTCCTACCCACCTCCTATTTAGTGGTGCTGCCTATGAAGGGGTTTTTGTGTTATTTTGGTTAAATGCTCTCAAAGAGAATAGCAACTTTACTGATTTAATGTTCTCCACCTATTTGAGTAAACTGAACATCTGGCCCTCTTTGGTTTTTCATTTGATGATTTTGTTTCACTTTTTGGTTTTGAGATATAGCTCTACCAGAAAATTCTGCCTGTATCTGAGTATGTAAGTAATGGGTGAATGATGGAGAACAACTTGTATGTATGTAGACTAGAGACAGTGAATCTCACCATGTCATTAAATGCAAAATGTAGCTGCTGGACTTAATATCCTTTCAGAGTTTTGTGTGGGACAAGACTGCTTCAATGGTTAGACTTCAGAAATCTGATCCAATTTTAAGTATGATGCTACAGGAACATTGTGTTCCTCCTTAGTGTTGCAGAGAAGCTATGAACTAACTATATAACTGATCTGAAAGTTCAAAAACCTGAAAAGTAGATCTAAGCATGTGGTGTCATCTGCTGACAAGAATAATGATTTTCCAATATAGAGATTTAAGTTGAAAGTCAGGGGCCAACTAAGCACCACAACTGCTCGCTCACTCCCCCTGCAGTATGACGGGGGAGAGAATCAGAAGAATATCAATGAGAAAACTCATGAGCTGAGGTAAAGACAGTTTAATAGGTAAAGCAAAAGCCACACACATGAGCATAACAAGGAATTCATTCACCACTTCCCATGGGCAGGCAGGGGTTGGGCAATCTCCACAAGAGCACAGCGCCTTCATGCATAATTCTTACCTTGGAAGACAGACGCAATTACTCTGAATGTCTCTTCTGTACTTCTTTCCCAGCTTTTATACACTTAGTGTGATGTTGTATGGTATGGAATGTCCCTTGGGAACAGTTGGGTGGGTGTCAGCTGTTTCGAGTGTGTCCTCTCCCATCTTCTTGTGCACTCCCAGTCTATTTGCTGGTGGGGTGGTGTGAGGAGCAGAAAAGATTGATGGTGTGCAAGCCCTGCTTAACACTAATGAAAATAATAATGAAAAGCACTTTAGCCATTTTCTACTATTATTAGCTCTTGTCCTTTCTTTTTTTTTTCTTTTTATTCTCCCCGGTGTCCTTATGGGTTCTTTTTCAAACTGCAGAACAGTTGGAGTTTAGTGCTAATGTTCACAGAAGGCTTTTCATCTTCTTGCTGCAAAGAGTTGGGAGAAGTAGCACAGCCACTAAGCACATGGATCTTTAGGTTTTGGAGAATGAGTCTTCCTCAGAGTGTTGCTGTGCTACTTTTGAGAAGCTAGCAACTACGAAGAATTAGCTACAGGAAGATTGCGCAGAAAAGCTGTATGAATTAGTTTATTCTTTCATCAGGCTATCTTTGGGACTGGGTTAGGAAACATATAATTCATAGATAATTTGTCTAAGTCTTAGTTAAAACATCCTCTTATTTGTCTTTCAAGCCCTGTTCTATCAGGTAGAATATTCTTAGAAGGACTCCACACTCCTGCCAGCGTGTCCCATAGTGTTGTTGATTACACTAAGGAAGACTACGATCTAAATCTTCCTTCATTTCCAGACTCAAACTGCATCCAAATTAAGTCCAGTTTAGTGGGATGAATTGGCAACAGAATTTGTACTTTTAAATATTCTTTCTCTGCATTTTAGATTGTTTTATTTACTGGAAAACATATGGAGTACAATATGTTGTACATTTAATTATATTTAGCATATTATAATAGCATGGTTGACTTTATTTTCTATAGTCCCTTCAATGCTTTTTTATCAGATGTCTCCAGTGAATATGTCTTCTGAGGATAGATTGCCCATCACAAGGAGTTATGTAGAAAGTAACAGAAAGGGCAAATTGTGTTATTCTAGCACCAAGGAGTTATGGTCACAAGTGACTTGCTTTGAAGGGCTTAAGTGCCAGGGATAGCTTAGAGTAAATTGCTATTTTAACAGTGCAAAGGTGCTGAAATCTGTTCCATAGCACGTTCTGCTGCAGTACAGCATAGTTCAACTTCCTTTGCAATGAGCTCTGTCACTTGTGTTGTGCCACGAAGACATTAAAATAATGACCAAAATTTAATTACTATTTGAGTGACACTCAATTGGCTGTGACTTATGATGGAAGGGTTTCCTATTTGTAGTCCATCAGTTGTCATCATAAAATATTCTTGCACTAATTGGCATTTTGACCAACGTTTGAGTAGGTACTAATGCTGTGTCTTGCCAGAGTGTTCTTGTGGGCCAGGCTGGTAGTCCTGTCTTTCATCTTGGTTAGCAACTAGATAATTCTCCTGCTTTTCTGTATGGGAGAAACTCAGTCCTTTCTATTTCTGAGTTTTTTTCATATGTAACATAATTGATGAAAAACGAATGATTCAGGAATGACATTTTTGCAAGATGAGGCTTATTGTAAAGAACCCTACAGAGAGATCAGTTTTAAATTAGAAAAATATCTATGCATGACCCGATTTCTGCTCCTGCTCTTTCTCTAAATATTCAGGACATAGTTTTATGGTAAGACAGTGTGGCAGGTAAAGGCACAGGCCTATTCTATAGAAATGTCAAAGAAGGAACAGAAGTAGAAATTGTAAATAATGCTATGATTATTTGCACAAACAAGTATAATTAATATCAACAGAAAGGGATGAAAGTATTGCATGAATAGCTGAGTCATACAAAGCAGGAGAAAGGAGCATGAGTAGAAAGGGTGGATGTCTAACCTAACACTAAGAGGCTTTTTTTGGTATTTTTTGATAAGCTGAGAAATATAAATGTACTATTCTTGTCAATGTTATCTTTGGTTCAGATAACATCATGCTGAAATACAATCAAAATATAAGTACTTTTGAAAAGAAAAAATGAAGGTCCTTGTCTAGTCTAGGACTCATTATTAACAGGTTAAGACTTAATAATGCACAGGCTGTACTTGAATTCATTTTCATAGTTATTCATACTTACTTTATTTTTGAGTACATAGAGCCTTTATTTCAATAAACAGTAAGTAAAGTCCTATTATTTGTCAAGGAAATTCTTGTGCATTGCAGCTAATGTTTAAGCTTTTAAAAAAAATGTTGTCATTGCATAGTTCAAGAGAACATAAGATGCTCAAAATTTCTATACAATAAATTGTCAAAGACAAATGCCAATTCCGTATATCAGTTTTTTTGCATCAACTATGTACAGAGAATACAAGGTTGTGGAAAAAAAATGATGAAAGAAATATGGATTTACCACCATTCTCTTTGTTTATTTCATAAAGTAGTTATTAAAATCCAATGTTACCAACTTATTGTCAGGTTCTCCTCCTACTGTTTGTGACAGCTTTAGAAGAAAATCCTTTATATTTTGTTATTTAAAACCCCTTTATAAGTACGTTTACTTACAACAAAAGCAAGGAGTGTAATTTTATTTAAAATGTGCCATATTAGGTGTCAATTTCAGCTCATAATAAAGCTTGAGGAAAAAAACACCCATCATTTACCACGTGGTTTTCTAGACACTAAATGTGCATTTTAATGTAAGAGGGAAGATCAGAGAGCTCTCCTGTTCTTCAGTGACACCAAACCCAGGGACTCCAACACGCCGCAGCCAAACGCCTCGTAGAATGCAACATGAAAAGCTTCAGATTAACTGTATTTAGATGCACTGGTTTGATGTAACAGCAGCTTGCTTGAATTAATGTCCTGTGACAAGCCCTTCCTTGCAAACCTTTAGAAGCAAACTGTTTCTTTGTCTACATTTTAAGCTTGGCTACAGCCTCTGGTAGATTCTGCATTGTTTCTCACATACTGATTTTTGGACAAAGTCGAATCATCATCTATGAAGGACTAACTAGCTAAAGGGTATAAACCCAATTGCTAGTGGTTTATTCAGCTTTGACACTTCTCAGTGTGATCCTTACTGCCTTTTGTAAAACAAGCAGACAAGGGAAAGGCTCCAGAGACTTTCTCCTATTTATTCTGTAATAGTTTTCTTGCCACGGGAGGCTTAAGAAGATTTGTACTGCCTGCTTTCTTTTCATTAGCAGTGAGTGCAATGCTGTTGGGTAAGTTAATGTGTGAGACTATAAAAAGAAAAGTGCAGGAATTTGAGGGGGGGAAAAAAAAAAGTGTATTTTCTCATTAATCTATTTTTAACGTTATTTTTCTTGATTTATTCTGTGTGGGGTGCAGAGAAAAATAAAGTAACATGTAACAGTTGAGATATTTTCAGTTGTTCTCAGCCAGAGAATTACAATCTAGCTGTTTCTTGAATGGTATACTACGCTTCACTGGTTTTTGGCAGCTGCATGTTAAAATTCTTGTTATTAGGCTGACAAAGAAACCTGATTGAATTTTCAACACAATCATACGTCCTGTCATAAAATGTAATAATATTTAATGATATCTTTGTATTTCATTGTGCAAAAAAATGCATCAAGCTTTGAGCCTTACTTTGACCACTATATTGCACTAACCTTCTATACTTAAATTACCATTAAATGATTACTCTGCATTTCACTTGGAATGTTTACTTTAAGGAAAATTGAGCACGTTTGTTGATGAAATCCTGTTTGGTAAATGGATTGATACTTTTCTTAGTGCACTAGCTATTTGCATTGTATTAAAATTTGACTCTCAGCATTTTGATAGTCAGTTTTGTGTGTTGTGACAGTTAATGTGTAAATATTACGTATATATAGAATAGCATTTTTAAAAAATAGAAGCTCATACCATGATTATTTTTATCGTTTTTTCAAAAACTCTGGGCTCATAAAATTTACTATGAACACTGCAGAAGAATTGGTAAATATAAATTAACCTTAGAGATTATTCTTTTTAGGAGGTAAGCAGTGCAGTTTAAATTTGTATCTGGTGGATTGATGGGTGATAACTCATACAGAACATATATGTTTTCTTCATATATGCAAAATTAACCTGATGATAAATGTTAACAGTCACTAAAGGATTACTGTACGCTACATCTCTGAACTTTCTAATCATTGCTGCTCGTCAGCAGCAAATGTAATCTACTTTAATTTTTTGTTGACTGGTCAATTATGCATGTTTGTGATCTCATTCTTTATCCCCAAAACACATACTTAACCTTCTCTTCTGGGATATAAGGAATAAAAAAATTGCTTAAGAAAAATCCTGGTAACTCAGCTGAAGGAATAGCTAATTTTTTGTTTGTTTGTTTGTTTGGTTTTTTTTAGAGGGCAAGCACAACAGCTGTTCTCTGCCTGGTAGACCACTAGGTCAATATTTCTAAAACAAATCTTGGTGAAATGTATATAGACAGTGCATGGTTTTTTTAAATGCCCAGTTTTATTGTTTTTTGGGTTTTTTTTCCAGACAGTTACTAGTGTACTCTTTGACATTTTGAAATATTCATGGAGAGATAACTGTTGATAGATGTAACTCAGCACTATTTCATATTTATAGAAATCACATTAACTCCAGCCACACTTGTCAACAACTCTGCTCTTTTGATTCCCAGTTGCACAACTGTAGCTTGAAGCATTATCGGTATGTGATATAATTAATCAAGAAAACATTTATCCTCTGTTTTATTTTTATTTGCATGACCGTTACTATGTATTACCAGACACAGTTGTTCAGCCCCCAGAAAACTACAGTCACTGCTTGCTGGTTTAATTGTGTTCTATTTGTGTTGTTTTAATAAGACAGAGACATGATTCACTGGAGGCTAGTGTAGATCATATCCTAAAAATGGCCTTTCCTCATTAGAAGTTGTATAGGGAAAGAAATCTCATTTCTTAGAGAAACAGTTGGTTCTTAAACAGAATTTATTATAATTTTTATAAGATGCAGTTCTTTTTTTGTCCAGAAAGTATCTTTTCCCATATTTGATCTTGCTGATATTTTATTTTTGTTGCCTAAAATACCTTAGTGATTTGGAAAAGAGTTTCTTGCTAAATCTGAAAGTATTTGGTGGTGGTACAGGGGCACTTAATTTGTTGGTCAAATTCTACTAGATAACTCCAAGATCTTGTTCCCTAGCATAACAATCAGAACATCTCTGATGGCAGAGTGAGCAAACATAAGTACAAGTACTCTCGTATTCCGCTTCCTTGTCTTGCATGCATAGATCTATCTTCATTAAAAGTTTTATCCTGTGGTAAGCATGGGATAAAATTTTTGTATCACTGAAGTCAATATTGATGTTTAGGACCTGAACAGAGTTAATTTCTCGCAGTATCAGCTTTAAGCAAAACTCCAGCTGCAGCGTGGAAGTCAGGGGAAGGAGGGAAATTTGCTAGTGATCCGAAATTAAAGTTTTGGAGTCATACCTTGCAGGAGTGGCTGTAAACGGAGTATAAGTACACACTTGAAGAGAATTCCGCATAATTTTGATTTAATTCACCTTACTCTACATTTCAAATATTTCTGAAAATATTTCACTTAAAAAATGCAATGAGGTACCTTGAGAATGCATTTGTAAATTAATAGATACAATAGGCACATTTCTGCTGCTGCAAGCAATTAAGCAGGTCTTTCTTTTTTCCTTTTAAAGGTCCTAGCTATATAAATTTTTTATAAGGCATGTTATATTTATACATATAAAAGAATCTTTCGTGTGGCCTTTCAGCAGAATATAAGCAGTAATAATTGTTTTCTAGAGACTATTTTAACTGTCTCCAAGGACTCTGATCAGCATTCTTCACTCAAACTCCCATTGATTTCAATAGGCATTTTCATGATTAAAAGAACGAGTAAGGAATGTTGAACAGAGCTAGTTTATTCAAATGCAAACAAATCTTTTAGACTATATTTTCGTAGGGGGATTAATGATCTAGATATTACACACGTAAGAAGCCTATGCTTTTTTGTGGTATTTGGGTGCCAAAAAGATGGCATCTATGATTTTAGAGCTATTTGTTATTTTGACACTGTGGCTTCAGGCTACACTGCCCTGGATAAAACCTTAATTTTACATAACAAATAATGAAATATTGCTGCTTCGCTGTCTCTCTTCACATGATTAGAAGAGATTAAATTTGCTTAACATCACTTTGCATTAATTCCTGATGCTGTACCTACTATTGAATCCTACTGTTGACTTTTGAAATACGCATTTAGGATTTTTCTTCTTGCTATAACACAGCCCTCAGTTGCACAATGAACTAAGAGCTAGTCATCTTATCAAATGTTATCACACCATTTAAGGGAAAGAATAATCAAGAAATTGACAAATAGCCTGGGAAAGAGTTCCAAGTGTTGAACTACAATTTTCAATTGCAACAGGAATATGCCAGTGTTCAGATTTCAAAATTACTTCTATCAAGAACTGTCTACCCATCTGTTGGATGCTCTTGAATAAGCAGCCTTTTTTGACTTGCACAATTCAATTAAGAAACTGTGTCATAAGGAAGAGAAGATGATAAATGGTGATCAGAGCATTGCTCGGTTAATAGGGAGATTATGTGGGTTGCTGAAAGGTAGGTAGAGAGGATGCTGAGGAGGAATGCTAGTTAAGGGTACAATATATTTTCATTGGTCAAAGCATAACATTGGCTAGGTTAAGAAAATTTGCAAACCAAAGTTTTTGGAGGTGTCAAATATATGAAAGGAATTTGCTGTGTAGAGAGAAGTTTCATTGAGAAATAAATTTTTCAGACCATATGAGAGACATTTAATGAAAACCTCTGTAACTAAAAGCATTGCATCTGTGATGCTTCTTGAGTTTAACAGTATAGAAAAGAGTTCTTTCATTTGCTTTGAGGCAGAATGCTGCTCCATTGTGATTAAATGACAATGCTGCAAACCCCAAAATTACTTCAGCATATTATTGCGATGTTCGCTTGACCTTTGAGAATAAGAAAGTTCTTTATACAACTCCTTTTTATATAATTTCAGCTCTCCCCAATAATGGTGTAATCCGCTTTTCATCTGTACTGAGGTTTCTGTTTCAGAGCTCCTCTTGGCCTGTTCCAAACAGCAGTGTAAGATAGAGAATGTTTATTTATGAGCAGGCCTCTGCTTTACAGGATTTATTTTAACTCCAGCTGGGGACTAGTCTTTCTACATATATTCTGTTTCTCTATCCTTATTTCTTGATGCTTCCTCAAACATTTATTCTCCAGCAGGTTGTTCCTGTCTTCTTTTCATTCCTCTGGTGCTACATATAACAGCAGTTGCTGCTGCACGTTCTCCTCGTGTATTACCAAATGCTATGGGTAGCATAAATAACTTAGAAACATAGTTTATGGACTTAACATTTGTGATCAGGCTGGACCACATGACAAAAAAGGATGTAAAGGAGTAATATGTATTTCAAACAAAAGTGAATGCTACTCAGCACCAAATTCAAAACTGAAACATATCTCTCACGAACCTGAGTCCTTTAGACGAGATGAAAATATGATATATGTGTGTGTGTGTGTATATATATCATATTAAGAATATATATGTCTCATACATTTTAGATAAATACTAAACAGAACAAATTGCTGTCTAAGAGTAACTGTTCTCACATGAATAAAGTTCTATAGAAAGCTTCACTTTGTAGAAAACCATTACAGTTAGGCCTGACAGGTCTTGATAGTTGGTTTCATGGGAACTGTTGAGAACTTTAATTCAAAGCACTATTATGCTGAGCTGCATTACAGCTCTAGAGGCATTCCCAGATCGACACTTCTCTCACAGCCTTACTTGAAAGATTTTAGCAAGGTGTTTATCTGTGATAAGTCGTTATTGCTTCTGATATGGGAGGTCCTTGGTGACCAGCCAGAGAATCTTTATCTGAGTCATTTGTCCTATTCAAGCATCTTTCTCAACAGCTCTGTTGAATTCAGCAGACTTATATTGTTCAGGCTTGATAAGTGGTTCATTGATCAGTTTCCTTTCTATCAAGAGAATACAGTAAAAATATTCAATCTATGCTGCTTTTCGTTATGCTGACTGAGAGTAATGCAATATGATACACCAATTTTTTGTGATGTTTCCATAGGCTAGACCTGAATGGGTACATTTTATGGACCATTTGGCACGCTCTGTATATCTGGTCATACTAGAACTGATATCCTTTTTATCAAAGTCCATCTTTCATGTCACTATTTTTTGTTTTATTTTCTGATTTTTCTAAAGCAGAAAACTGGAATGGTACCCATTAACACAAAAGACACTTCAGTCTCCCTGTCATTAGACTGACTTGGTTCAGCATCTTTTGCATGATGTAGCTATATAAATCTTTAACCTCTGTAGAAGGGCCCTTTAAATCAGTAACAATATTTGAAAAAAGGATTAATGTGCTGGAATCACTTGAGAATGCTTCTGTTCATGATGTCAAGCAGTTAGTAAATTTCTGTGGTAATTCACATATAATAAATATTTACCTGGTTTTAATCAGTTTCATTTCATTGACTTTTCAATACACAAAAAACCCCAACTCTTTCACCTGCTCCATGAGGTAGCACAAATTTATTGTTCTATATTATTGTGGGTTGAGCTTTTAAAAGCAAGGTACCTCAACAGAAGAAGTCTACAAAGTATGAGAGATGATCAAAATTACTAGCATTGTTATGGCTTAACTCCTTCATTTACTTTGAGGCAGAATGCTGCCCCATTGTGATTAAAGGACAATGCTGCAAAACTGCAGGGCTTTAGCAAATGGTGACATGCATGTTCTTACCCAAACTGTACACTAAAATTTAGCATCTTAAATAACATTCATAAATTTGGGCAAGAATTTTTTTTTTTTTTATATCTGCCACGTTAAGCACCAGACTTCCTGTACAGAAAAAGAGGTTTGTAATAGTTGGATTTGGAATTCTAGGTCAGTGTCAAGGAACTGAATCTTCTTACAGTTTTCTTGGTTTTAAACAGTGACCTGTGATAGGAAAGAATTACTTTGTGTCTATCAGTTTCACTGCCCAAGGTCCTTGCGGCTGTGGAGGATAGGTTGGAGGGAAGGCCGTTACTTTCTCATCATTTTGAGATGGATAAAGTTCAAAAATATCTTGCAGCAGGAACAAAGCAAAATAATTTCTTTGCATGTTCTGAAATTTATTCCAAGTATTACTTTGAAGTATGAATTAGTCCCCTGAAAATAACTGAGAGCTTTCTTGGCTGGCAGAAGAGAAGGATGACCTTCACATATATATATATATATATATATATATATGAGCAAGTGGTAGGCTTACTGAGCACTGGAATGAACAGCAGCTAGAGAATCTGCTCTGAAGCAATCTGACTGCAGCTAGTTTGCCATCAGGACAGTTTCTGGCACTATTACCACTCTTAATGAAACTGGGTTTATTTGCTGTTAGGTATATTAATTAACATTCATTTTTTCTTTAATCAAGCCATTTCTTCTTGATATATTAGAAGTACTTTTACTACATAGACATCTTGTTGTTATAGTCTCCTAGCAACAGAAACATTTCCTTAGCTGACATTTGCAATCTCAAGAGTTCTGTGTCCAAATTACTTTGAATAGCCTTAATTTTTCACAGAGTTTCTAAAATTTAATCAATCTTATCTTTTGTTAGTTTGATTTTCTAACAAAGGCATGAGATTAAGTTATTTCCTGAGCCTTGATTATAGTATCATCATGGCACAAAAAAAAAACAACAACCCATTCTGCCTACGTCTTGAATTAGATAAGTTACTAAGAAAAGTTTCTTAAGAAGGCTCAGAATCGGTGATCTGGAAGAGAATTTCAGTTATTTTTTTAACTGACAGAGAGCCTCTGCAGTTACTGCTAATCAAAGTCATTGATCATGGTTAACAAATTTTGTACCAGATGGTCTCACTGCCTGACACTTGCAAGTGGCAATGGAAGGAGAGTTGAAATATGTTTTCAAACTTCTGAATACTTTATGTGGTCATAAGAGTGCTGTTACACACCTAAATAGATAAATGAAGAGGCAAAATTTGGAAGCAGAAGAGACACGAAGTATTTGTTTATGCAAAAGCAGAGCATGTCAGTAGGGATTGGTGACAGTTACAGATCCAGATCATAGGCAGCGCATCAAGTGGTCCACTGAACCCTCTGCAGACATTGATGGCTTTTATTCTCTGGGACTCACTCCCACATATAGCTGCCTGGGATTATAGATAGACCTGAAACTGTAGGCATCATCTTTAATGTGTATGCAGCAAATACACGTACAGTATATCCAAAAGAGTTGCCTTGCACCCTAAGGTCCTAGTCGTGTGTGCTGTGATCATGTCCAAAATTAGCTCTCATGCAGTAGCCAGATGATGTCACCAGTTGCCAGGGTATCTGATGTTTAGATACTCTGGGCAAACATAGAGTTTTTTTTCAAAATATTCTAGCATTAGTATTTCAGGGAGAAAAGAGCTTGAGTATGGGAAAATTTAGATGCATGCTAACCCTTGGATTGGACATCCTCAATTCATTGTGATCAATAAAGCCATTGAATGGCTGAATTGGTATGCTGATTGCCTATTTCTTCTGGCCTCTAATGGTCTTTATGCAGTCATAAACTTTCTACTATTTCCACAAGACTTCTCTTGTGCTAAGACGCAGGAGAGGAGTGACCACAGGAACCATAACTGATTTAATGGAACAAGGAGTATGTGCTTCCAAAGTGCAGATCCATTAGTTCCTATCTATCATTTTATATAAATATATAAATAAGTGCTTATTGTAGTACTGGATATGAAGGTGTTGTACTTCTGCAAATAGGTTTGTAGATTTTCATACATTTTAATTGCCATTGTATGGAGAAGGAATGAATTTTTCCCCCATCCCTTGTTAAATTTCTCAATCCTCAATTTAAAAAAAAAAAAAAAAAATCAATTCCTGGCTCTTGATAATTTTATCAGGAAGCAGTTGCTGGCAGTAAATTGCATGTTTCCTCCTCATGAATTTGTGCAAACCAACAAGTATTTTCAGGAAAGCAGATGTAATGCATGAAGTAATATGAAGTATTGTTGGTTTTGGTTGGTTTGTTTGTTGTGCTTTTGTTTTTGTTTTTGTTTTTTTTTTTTGCCCCAGACATTTTACCTGTTTTGTCTCTGGGTTCTTCTTATTTTTTAATTTAAGTACCACATGGTCTACTGCTTCCCTGGTATACTAACACCACTTTTGGTCTGTCTAGTTCTGGTTATAATCCATTCAGCTCAATTTATTTTAACACATACTGCAATCACAGTAACAGTTGATTGGTTATATACATTGCATAAATACCACTGTTTTATATATGAAGATGCCTTATGTTCTGTATGTAATAGGGTTGTAGTAATATTCAGAATGTTTTAATGTAAATTGGGAACAAGCTACCTGTGAAGATGTAAACTTGGGAGTCAGCTGGTTCTGAGAGACTCAACAATTTTTTACTGATGTTTCTTTGGAATAGGTTCAGAATCACATGGGGATGAAATGCAGTTACTGACATGTGGAAAAACCTGCACAGTTTGTGTCCTTCTTAATTCCTGGATTTTATAACACGAATTTTATTCTTGGAAAAAAAGGAGTAGAAATGTGTTGTTGCAGACCTTATTTTTCCATAGGAATATGTAGAAGGAATGGAAATGAATGAAGTTCATACGTTTGTAGAGATCAGAAGCTCCAAGTTCTTGGTACATTCTTCCACAGTTCAGAAATTCTATGACACTGAAACCAGAAAGCCCTGTTTAATAAATAAATGTTTAATAATGAGGTGGCTGCTACAGAAGAAAGTAGATTAAGTATTACAGCAGATTGATCCATGAACCAACTCCCTCAGGCCTACTCCTTGCTCAGAGACCTTCATTCCTCGTGGTTTCTTGCAGCACCTCATCTCTTGAAAGCTTCTTTCTCTCTGACCAAATGACTGCTTCACTTCTAATTCATTTGCGATAACAGCCCTAGATTCTATTCCCATCCTTACATAGGTCCTCTCAGGACAAACTGGATTACTGGTAACTGTTTCAAATATGGACAGGAGACTTACAGATCAAGCCTATAGTACTTAGGAGAGAACTCCATGTTTCTGAGGCCAAATTTCTTGCCTGTTTTGCCTATGGTACTGTTAAACTGTGTGACCAGGACAGCAGTATCCTCTAGAAATGCCCAGTCGTCATCAGAGCTCCACTTGACATTTGCCTCTTCAAAAAGTCCTTGGCATAAGTAGGAGGCACATATGCCAACACAAAGCTTCCTTTCATAAATGTCTAGATACTCCTAACATGTAGAATTTATTAAATCTTCATCTCTGGGGTTGATAGGTTTCTTTTTTTTTAATTGATTACAGAGAATCCAACAATACTAATGTGACTATTCTTCATATGGGGAACATGATCTTTATCATATAAAGCTTTGAGGTCTGAGCCTGTAGAAGTACGAAAAAAGACACAAGTGTGCTTATATAAATTCAGGAAATAATGGTTACCTAAGTGTTAAGACTTATATTCACATACATATTTTTCAATTTTGTTGTAGAAAATAAATTGGATTTTGGTTTCTGGTACAGATGTGTGTTCTCTTTAGATATTTCTTTTTGAAAGTACACTGTATATGTCAGGAGTCAGACTACGAATTCAATAAGGACTCTCACATTATTGTCTGTGTAAGAAAAAATGATGTAGTCCTTGCATAAATGAATAATTAACTTATTGAAAGATAGTCTTTCTTATGGAAATTAACAGCTGACGAAGTTATCTGATAAAATCAACCGTCAGTTCTTGAAATACATGGTTATCTCTTCATGTCTGGCTTCTGTTTCTACCATGATACCTCATGTCCTTTTGAAGACATGTAAAATGAAGGAATTTGTTTGACATTTTTCTGAGAAGCCTTATTGTTTTTATTGTGAATACTGTTTTAAAATATTTTTTTCTGTCTCTCTTCAACATCTCTTTTTAAGCATAGTGTTACTGCAGCTTAGCAGTTTAGGTGTTGTTTTGGTCACTGATATCTTCCTGTTGTTTTCAGATCCAAACAGAATGTTGTACTCTATGTACCTAAGCTGTTATTTACGTTGAAAACTAGCTGTGAGATGGAACTGCCAATCTGAACTTGCCTTTAGAAGTCATGGGATTCAGTCAAATATCCATTACTAGCAACTTTCTTTTTTAAGTACTTAGTCTAATTGCTACTTGCATTTGATATAGATTACAGATAACAATGAACTCTGAGATCATTATTTAATTATTGTTGGATGATGGACCACACAAGAAAGTGATTTAAGACAGGGAAGTTTAATTCAACCAATAATATCTATAATAATAATTTCAGCTAACTTAAAACAAGTCTGACAGTCACAAATAGTATTTGTCATGTTGATTTTCATAGTAAAGTTGGTTATAACTAATTTTGCGTGATGTGTTTAGAAGCACTGATTTAACCCAGAGTTTTAAGAATTCTAGCTTAAAGTTAAAAATCAGGACTCCCCCTCTTCCAGTGTTTAAAAATTAAGGTTCTAATCCAACAAAGCTATAAAGTGAGCAATTACCATTATTTTTGTGAGTAATCTCACTCATTTCAACAGGATACTTCTTATAAATAAGCATATGTATTTGTAATAAGCCCATATGTAGTGCATGTATGACATATGACATATGGCATAAAGTAATAGTTTAGTCACACTCAGTGGTAACTTTTGTAATGTTAAGCATAAGTAATTATTCGGAATTCTTGACTGCATCAAGAGAACTCTGTCTATACACAAAGCATTTCTAAAAAAGTATTACTGTTTGGTGATGTAGGAGCTCACATGCCATAAAACATAATTTTGGGAAGTTCAGAGAATCACAAAATGGTATGGGTTGGAAGGCGCCTTAAAGATCATCTTGTTCCAATGCTCCTGCCTTGAGCAGGGATACCTTTCACTACACCAAGTTGCTCAAGGCTCCATGGAACCTTGTTTTGAACCCTTCCAGGGATGGGGCACCCACAGCTTCTCTGGGCAATCTGTTCCAGTGCCTCACCACCCTCAGAGTAGAGTTTTTTCCTAGTATCTAATCTAAACCTGCTCTCTTTTAGTTTGAAACATTCCCCCTGGTCCTGTCACTACGTGCCCTTGTAACTATATTATCTCCTTCTTTCTTTTAGACTCCCTTCAGGTACTGCAGTTAGGTCACCCCAAAGCTTTCTCTTCTGCAGGCTGAACAATCCCAATTCTCTTAGCCTTTCCTCATAAGAGAGGGGCTTCATCCCTCTAATCAACTTGGTGGTCCTCCTCAATAGGTCAATATGCTTCCTGTGTTGGGGACCCCAGAGCACTGCAGGTGGAGTCTCACCGAAGTAGAGTAAAGGGACAGAATCATCTCTTTTGACCTCCTTGCCACACTGCTTTTGATGCAGCCCAGGCTCAATTGGCCTTCTGGGCTGACAGCCCTCATTGCCAGCTCATGTCCAGCCTCTCATCCACCTGCACCCACAAGTCCTTCTCAGTAGGGCTGCTGTGGATATGTTCATCCCCCAACCTGTGTTCATCCTGGGCGTTGCCCTGAGCTGGGTGCAGCACCTTCCACTTGGTCTTGTTAAACCACATGAGATTCCCATGGTCCCATTTCTTGAGCTTATTTAGGTCCTCTGGATGCCATTCTGTCCTTCAGGTGTGTTAACATGATTCAGCTTGATGTCATCTGTAAATTTTCTGAGGGTGCACTCAATCCCTTCATCTATGTCATTAATGAAGATACTAAATAACACCAGTCCCAGTACAGACCCCTGAGGGTCACCACTTGTTGGTGATGTCCATTCGGACTCTGAGCCATTGACCACTACCCTCTGGATATGACAAACTGAGTCCTTATCCATCTAAGAGTCCATCCATTGAATCCATCTCTCTCCAATTTAGAAAGAAGAATATTGTGAGAGACCGTGTCAAAGAGTTTTACCTAAACTGTTAGAAGACTTTTTGCTTAGGCTGAGGGGGCAGTTAATCACTTCAGTAAGGCAGAATGTGGTATTGGTTGATACATTTCACAGTGTGCTTGAAAAGCACATTTTGATTCCTTAAGAAGTAAATTCCCACCCAAACACCAGAGTGTGGCAAGTTTTGATTTATCCAGGCTTGGCACAGTTAGGGAAGTGGTAAAATATCCTATGAAATATACCTTCTTAATCGCAGTGTCATTGACTGCGTTCTGTGGTGCAAACTACAAAACTGTTCAAAGCAGTGATGTACTTTATTTATTGAGAACATGACAGTAGCAGGTGCTGTTGATTAAAATTAACATCTCTGTTATTATTCTTCTTTTCATGATACTATAATTGATTATTAACTTGCCAAAATGTCGGTAAGGCTGCTCTGAATACATAAAATACCACTATCTTCTGAATAAAATATTTAAAAATTGACATCCCCCCCCCTCCTTTTGAAGCCACAATGAGGACACCCCGACTTGGAACAGCTATGATTTTTTTTTTTTAATATGAATCCCCAAATCTTATGGCACATTTTGAATTGATCTGCTTATGCAGCCCTTTATATTAAGATCATGCCTTTCAGTTTGTACAGATTATCCTGTTACTAAATTCAAGAAAAAAAGATGATAAACTATAAAGCTTAAAAATACCAAGGAGTAGTCATAATTAAAGTTATGGAAGCTTAGTAAAATCCTCCCAAGAAACAGGACAGTGAGATTGGTGGGTTTTTTTTATATTCTTCTTCCTTTATGTTCTGTGGTTTCTTGACTAGAAGAGCACTGTTCAAACTTACTATATAAAATGCCATGTTATTAAAACTTCAGTTTCTTTGGAACATGGTCATTTCCCTGTATCTTTTTATAAGTGCATGTTGAGTCAATTACTTTGTCACTTCCTCTACTATAATATCATTGTAATTCACAATGAAGGTACTATTGGTAGAACTGTGATATTACTGTGTTTGTACAGTTCTTATACCTCTGAAATTCACATCTTTACAAAAATTAATTCGTAAAGAACTTAATGACAAATGTATGAGTTTTTGTGGAAGAAACAAAATGCTTGTAATTTAGAAGAGGTTTTGATTGAAAAAAAAAATAGATTCTCAAAATGAACCTTCTTTATTGTGTTTTGTAAAACGGGATTTTATTGGTGTCTTAGCACTCCTGTTACTTACCTCTGTAGAAACAGAAAGCCATTTATATACATGGTGTCTCTGTCTTTTCGTAGGCAAAAAATGCCTTGTGCTTTCATATTTTTATTTCGTATTTAAAATATGGCATTAATATTTCTATTGGTATTAATGGCGGGTGTATACTTTGCCAATAAAATAAAAGCATTCATTTTATTCCTGTGATTACAAAAAACCTGAATAGCATTTCAAATTTGAAGGTATATAATTTGTTCAAATTTGTTGCCCTGAATTTTGTATTCTGCTGATTAAGCACCAGGCCTACAATTACCTGACAGAGGCTGTGTTCTCGACATTTTTCAGCTTATTTTTTATCCTCAAGTAGAGCTGTGTATTTTGCATAAGATTTAGGTAATCATGTAAACTAGTTGCATCACTGAAGTATTTTTATTTCAAATTCAAATACGTTGAGAGCTGCATACATGAGTTTAAAATAGATTTTGCAAATCTTCTCATCTAATATCTGTCTTCATCTGATTTAAATTGTTCTTGAATCTCTTTCCCTCACCTCTCCTATCAAGGCAAAATCTATTTAAATATACAAAAACGTGAGCCATTTAGAATATGTCTGCAGAAAGTTAAGTATTGACATAATGTATGATATTTAATCCATACTTTCTTTTCTTCCTTTTAATATATGTACTGTATCCTCACTGCTGTGTTATGTTCAACATTAGGCAGATATATTTGGAATATCTCCTAGGGCAAAGCCATGGGATTCTTCTGAGTGGTTAATTATTTGTACAAGTGTTGAATGGTTTGGTGTCCTTGGTGGTTAGATTTTCTGGTACATTTTTCTCTGAAAACACCAAGTACGTTCTAAAATGATTTATACTCCTTTCAAAGGGTTAATGCAAACTGCTAGTAAAAAACCCTTTTTCCTAAAATTCTGGTGCAGGATCCTAGAAACTGCTCTCAGTTTTTTTTTTAATAGGATCAAAATACAGCTTTACAGAAGTGTCAGATGTTATAAATGCCAGCTGTATATCATTCTTAATTCAGCTCAGGCCAAAGCATTTGATGTATAATATAGTGCCATAGGTTGTGCATGCTCAGAAAATTTTATAGGTGAGTATTTGTCTCTCTTCTTCAGCTGTCAGCCTAGATACATCATCATATATCATTATCACTTCTAGCAATGACATTGGAACCTCTTGATCAGTAGTATGCTTACTGTGCACATATAATATATGGTAGTAACCTCCCTATGGAGAATTTGAAAGGTGTAAGCACCTCATTTAAGGATTAAAATGGGTTACTTCCCTCTTACATCATAAAAAAAGCCAATTTTGTATTGGTGCTTAACGTGAACTCTCCTTGTGAGAATATAGAGGTGTCCTCGTACTGCACTGAGAGCAAAAGGTACCCTTTGCCTGTAAATATTCTTTAGAAAAGGTTGTCCTAAATTAGCAACAGAAGAAACATATACACAGGGAATTTAAGCTCTCAGATTAGGACAATTTCATATCTCATAAGCTGAGGAAAATAAAGGCCAACATTTTCTAAATCATGCACTTCTTAAAAGAGTAGCAGACACTGAAAGCCAGGTTTTCAAAGCTCTTTGGATGCCCAAATATCCACCTTTAGGTTACAAAGGACACCTGGCTGCTTTGACAGGGACAGAAGTTTCCTTTCAGTTTATGCCAGATATCTAACTTAGCTCCTTGTGTTAATTGTGCAGAGCATTTATTTATCTGTATTTTGGAGCACCTATTAAAATGCATTTTTGAAATTTTGCATTTAATCTCCCCATTTAAAACCACTGTGTGACCTGCTAATGTGTTTGAAAATCTGGTCCCTGTTGCAGTCATTGAACTGTCAGGAAAATTATAATCCATTTGCTAGAGACTCCGAAGTGTACTCCAGCACACTCCAGGGTAATATTCTCTGCACTTGAGCTGTCTTTGTGCATATGGAGATTTGAATGAATTTTAAGGTTTTTGAAATGATCAGTGCTGATTCTTGGTACTACAGGAAAGAGAATCTTGTAGAGCAGGTAAAGCTCTCACTAGAGGTGCAAGCTATTCAGTATTCAAAAGTTAATTGTTCTCAGTCACTGCTAGGTGCAGAGGGTTATTGGATTTGGTTTAGAGATAATTTGGTTGCTTGTCCAACAGATACCCAAATAAAGGCATCAAACTGATTTCCTATGAAATAGTGAGGAGCAGTTAAATAGCAAGACTGTGCAATGGTAATAGTTTGTCTGACACCCTACTGTAATAGTAATTGTAACAAAATGATATATCAAAAGTTAATCATAAAAATGCATGTATGTTACTTGTAGCTATTTAAGCATTGATAAACATTTGTAATCTTAATTTCTAGGTTTTTTTGATGACTGAATAAAACAAAGGTTTGTAATCTGTAAACATTTTAGGAACTAGAAATTTTATAATTTCTTGCTAGAGATATAGATTTTTTTTTTCCATAATACCCTTTATTATCCATATAAAAGCCTCTAATGACTGCAAGATGAGCTGAACAGGTGAGAATGGAGAGAAAAATGCACTTTATTGGAGCCAAAATATAGTTCCTTAGGTCTTTTCTTTGTCTGTATTTTTGTTCAATCAAAGAACAAAGATTAGAGCCAGTAAATCAGCTTTGGAAATATAGATGTAAATAAATGAATAAAGAGAGTAAAGAAGATAGCATAGAAATTAGATAAAATTTATATGCTTATATGTAAGCGTAGCATCTCTTAGAACATAATTTATTAAAAATTTAATTCCTCAGGGATTCTGTTAAATGCTTAATTGACCTTCTGAAAAATTACAAGGATGAAACCTTTTTCCTGATCTGATGGCAGATTTTCACACCTGTGTTACATAATACAAAGTAATTGTGTAAGGTCAGGAAACAGAATAGAAGTCAATTCTTTCCATTGCTCTTTGTAAAATGATTGTTCTGATGTTCTAGTGCTCAGACTGACATGTTCATGTTCCTGGGGAACAGTATGCCCACACCTTTCCAGGCAAATGGAGGGGGGGAAGGGAGAGAACTAATAGAAAAAATCCTTCTAGAACTAAACGAAGTGAAAAATTCCAGAAAACATCTTAAGCATAATAAGCCAAAGATTCAGATATTTCATTTGTTTGACAATTGAAAATTCATAAAATTGCCTTAGAGACCGAAAAAAGCTTGACAATTTAAGGGAAAAACACTTAATTTGACAGGGTCTTTAAACAGAATCACTGAAAACTAAGAGCAAAGAAAATGTTGAAGCAATCTTAACAGGAAAATTTGTTAGGCTCTCTTCCCATAGAGGTACTTCAGGTCCAGGGAAGGTGGCAAAGGAAAATAAATGTAAGTTTTGAAAAGAAAGCTGAAGAGCTCCATCTTTTCATTGAAATAATTGGAAATTCAAGCTCTACAAAGATAAGTTAGGACAATTAAGCAGGTGTCAACTCAAGCAGTCATTGGAAACACAATTGCAAAGTGAAAGCAGTTAATCAGCTCTTGTGTGGAGATGTCTGCCATTAGTTAGCTATGGAGTTAAAAATTTGATTGATTGATTGAAATAGTTTTATCAAAAGTAAATGATTTCAATTATAAATCCAAATCTGAATCAGCTAACCTTTTTATGGAAGACACTATCCTCGGGAGAAGGATATGTTTTCTATAGTATTTAACAAATGATGGTCTGAGTTTAAAACTCAGCTGAATGACACAAATGTGTCCACTTTTGAAAATAAAATTCAACATTTTGCATCCCTGGATTTCTCCTAATTCAAGTATTTGGGCAGTATAAAAGGGGAACTAAAACTAAGATGAAATGTTTTAAATGGCTGAAATAGTACCTACTTTGAAAATTAGTTTGATGGCTTTACCTCATTTTGTCTTTGCCTGAATAAATGTGGCAGAGTGGACTGATGAATAACAATCTAGTACAAACAATAGCCAGCTGATCTCAGAGTGGTAAATAATGCTGCAAAGCAGCTGTAATACAAATGCAAGGAAATAAATCAAGGCCAGGATGAGAAGATTTATTTACTTTTCTGTGAGTATTCTTGCTTTTGGGATATATACCTGACCTTAATGTTTTGCCACTGCCACCTTGTATTTCACTGAATCTCGTTTAGAGATGGAAAGTGTACTCATTCTAAGCTGCGAGAATTTCAAGACAGATGGATATACTGAGAACGTCACTGACTTGCATTCTTTGAACACCATCTGGTTCAAAAGTACTAGGAGGACAGAAGTAGCATATGTTGCTTGGCTGGCCCTGTGTCTTGCTAGGAAACACATTAGACTGGCATAGTCCAGGGATGTGTGCTCTCAGTGTTTCAGAGACACCGAAGATCTTCAGAGGTGTGTGCAATTCTCACTGATTGTGGAGGCAGTGATAGGAATATTTAATAGTAACCAAAATCCCAAGCAGCTATTGTTCTCTGAAGCTCACATATGTGGAATATGCAGAGTATGATTTCTAAATACGTCTTGCCGGCACTGAGGGCGTTTACATTCCTGTTTAATTAACTGAAGGACAATTATTTTTCTCACTTGTATTTGAAAGTAGGTAGAAGACTTTGTCTGAATTGGTAGAAGGAAAAACATGAGTTACACTGTGTAAGGCAAACTTTGTTCCATGCTACTTATGCTCTCCACGTCAGGGAGTCTGGTTCCCTGACAAACTGGAGCTGAAAGGAAAAGAAAAACATGTCTCTGTGGGAAAAAGATGGATAAAGCTGGTGCTTCTACTGCCTGTTTCATTCCATGATTTTTCCTCCTCCTCTTAAAGCTTTTTCCAAAACTCAAATCAGCACAGACATATTGCAGTCCCCACAGCACAAACATGGCTGAGTGCCCAAAGCCCAGTGGCCCAAAGTGGGGTGAAATCACCCTCTCTCTAACAGCTCACTGGTGAATTCATGCCCAAGGGTAAACAAGTCTTAGCAAGGGTGTAGAACAAGTGTCCTCACGTTAAAGAGTCTCTCCCTAGCTAGCAAGGCACTAACATCAGCCTTCACTAGGCACATTGGATTACTGAGGAGAGATGTGTGAGGTCAGCTCAAGAAAACTATTTCATAACAGTGTGATTTGATTAAGGCTAGGCTATGACCTAGCTAGAGGGGGCCGGAGATGGTCTGGACAGTTTTGCCATTAATTTAAGTGGGAGCACAGTCTTCTGCCAGCCTATAATCTTTATCATTTATAGTTTGTGATTTCATTATTAAAGCAAGCTGTTTGCTGAAGCTCAGAGGCAGAATTTTTATTGATTATTATAGAGCTAGTACTTTGTCTTGGCTTCTTGTATAAATATAACCTTGTTTATTAGCTGTCAAGCAGCCATGCACTCAAGTATATGAATAGCATTAGTAAAAAAATGCATTTAACTTTCAAAAATCTAAATCCACTTCCTATGTAAAAATAAATTTGCTTTGAAGATTGTTAGTATTGAGTAGATTAAGCTGTTTCATTTTTGTCAGGCTTTCACTTTACTACTTTTTTAACAAGATAAAATATCCATTGAAAGTACAATCATAATGAAATGGCACAATATAAATAGATGACTTTCATCATAATGCACTGTATTCAGAATTGTTCATAATTTAAACAATTATGTTTCTTGACTTCTTGCCAATTAAGTTTAGTCATCTATGGGCTGTGAATTTTAATGAGAAAGCTGAATGGTCTTTTGCAGATAAAATCTGTTGGCAGGAACACAATCAAACAGGGAAAGGTATAATCTCTTCTTTCCCCCTTATTTCTTGAAGTGTCATAAAGAAAAATAAGAGGAAAAAAATTAAGTGGCAGGAGAAACAAAACAACTGTGCAGAAAGCGCTTTATAGCTTTATATAGATTGAATACTTGAATCTTTACTTACTACCCCTTGAAATCAGCATGATAGGTTTAAAAGTTACAAGAGATGTTAAACATACCCATGAGAAAATTAAACTGAGAAGCAAACCTTTTCCAATAACTGTTACACTGTGATTATTCAGACAGTTCTAATGAACCTTTTCAGGAAAATTTTGGGTGCAGGAATAAAATAAATAGGAGTGACATTAGATACTTCAGATGGTAAACTGTGGTCCGTGTATCTACCTTTCAATGGACAAACCAGAATCCCCCTGGGGATTAGAATTAGATTAGCTAAATGCCTAACAGCTGTCTCACAGGCATGAGACTAGATAAAGCAACCAAGCTGTAAATCTGTGCAAACTGCATGAAAGACTACATAATGCAAATTGATTAGTTTAGGACTTGCATTAATGTGGTTGTGAATAAAAATAACCTACCAACAAATCCTCTCCTAATTTTAACAGCTACTGAAGAGAAAAACTTAACAGATGGGTCATTATGAGGTATGAGTCTACAGTGAATTTACATTGTGATCAAAGAAAAAACCTGAATTACTAATCCCCATGAAGAAAGAGTTCTAATCTCTCTGCAGAAAGGCAAATATTTGAGGCTTTAACTTGGATTAATAGGTGACTTTCATGGAATACCAATGCCCTCTGCGTTTTTTAAAAAATGAAAAATATGAACACCTATTGATTTCTAGTCAAGGATGAAATGTCTGATGTGGTATACATCTCAGTAGGTAGATCATAAACAATTGAAATTTAACCTGTGGTAACTATTAGGACTGATTAGTTTTCTGCAGTTTCAAGATTATAATATATAAAATTAAGAATGGTAAGAACAGTAACAGTAACTATTTTAATTTCTTGAACATACAGGATCTATTTAATAATATTTCTTGTCTACTTAAAATTGCACATCTTTTCTTCAGTTGAATTTTATTACAGAAGAATAAATACCATGTAATGAGTGCTTTATTCATAAGACATTGGCTAGCTGTAAAATTTTATGTCATAACCAGTCAAGAGATAATAACCATGAGATGATAAAAATACAGTAAGATTGGTGACCTATATTTTTTCTTTAAATGCTTTCCCTTCATATCATCTTGCTCTTTTTCTGTGGTCTGCTACATTAGTGTAAATGTAGATTTGTTTTGTTCCATATACTTAAAGAAAGAGAAGTTTCATCAGATTATGGGGCTCTTGGCTTCAGTGAGGCTAAAAGCAACTTCCTTTTATGAAGTGCTGAGTTCTCAAATGTTTGGAAGCCAAGTAGTATGCCTCTGTGATGTTTTAGAATGCATATAGATAGAAAATGATTCTACTTATTTTTAGAGTCAGAAAGAAGTCATATAGCCATAGTCTGCATAAAAATAAACACCAAAGTAATAGATGACGTGTACTGAATCAGGTGTTAAAGGGCCCACATAGCTTCTGACTAGCACATGCAGAATAAATTTACTTTCTCTATATTGTCGCCTAAGTGCCCACAGCCATGGAGCACGTAGTTACCTAACTCTCCTACATGCACTGAGAATTCACCATCTAAGAGTTTGGCTGCTTTTATCCCTGAGAGACCTGATATATGTGTGATGTCTTTTTAATACAGGACACTGTTTTAATAGAATACTTGTAAAGACAATCTGCTCTGTATATTATATTTAAATGCTCATTTGACTTGAATCAGATTTCCCTCAATGATAACTGTAATCACTGGTCTGTAGAGAGTCCTGATTTCTCTGTTCCAGCAGGCACTGTATTAATATAATATTTAATTTGTTTTCATGTGAAGAAAGAAGTACAAAATTGTTCAAAATTTCTTCTAGTGCTTCTGTGACATAGGAAGAAGCTGTTAATTTTGGATGGTAACTCTTGAATGAAAGAAAGTTACAACCTTATTGAGGATAGCTGTTAACATGCACCAAATCTTATTCTAACTCCTTGGTTTGATTATTGTGTACTGTAATAACCTTGAGGAAAAAAAATGTAGTCTTCTGCTTTTTAGAGGAGTGCTTAAGCCATCAGTATGCTAGGTAACAACTGGGTATGTGAGTTCTTCTTTGGGGAGTAATGGAAGTAATGTAAGAATTCAGTAAAAATGAATTAAGATAGCTCATGCAGGTAAAACTGAATTTTGGCAGAGAGTTCATGCAGTTTGGCATTCATTCTAAAAAATCAAAACCAACCAACCAAAAAACTGAACCAAAACAAAGCCATAAAGTGCTGTAGCCTTTTGCAATTGTACATTACTTGACTCCCTGATTTTCTATAACAGTGAATTACACAGGTAGATATGGCTCATAGATCTTTTTCCCCCATCTTTCCTAAGAGTCAGTGATTTTTTTGCCTCTTTACAGAAGCTCACTTCTGTTTGTCAGTTACAGCTGTGTATCATCACTGCTTTCTTCCTGGTTAAGCTTTCTGATCAAGCTATAGGAAAGAAATAGAAAACTACAGGAAACATAATCCCATTGCAGCTCCCCATGTCCTGAGCCCATAAAGCACAAAACCTTTAGGACATGTTACAAAGAAATTGAAAGTGGACTTACAGGAAGTTATTTCCAAATACAAGGCCCCTTTACATCAGTCCTTGTTTCAAGGGCATGTTGATAGAGTCCCAGCAGTAGACTGAGATTTATAAGTGAGAGGAGGTATCTCATCCCTAGCAAAGGAAGTTTGCTAGAAAATGTCTAATGCTATCACTAAGTATTTCACAAGTGAATAAATGCATTTGTATTCTTATTCAATCTTATTCTGCTGAAGTCTAATGTGACTTGGTATTGGGAAATCAAGCAAGGTATCACTTGGGAAGACCTGGAGCCAAATACAGACATGCGTATGCACTGCTCTTTAAAGTTCTTATTTGCTTAAACCAATACTATAACAAAAAAATTACTTGTTTAATGATGACCATAGTGCTGCAGTGAAAAAGTGTGGTAAATGGCAAATGAAAAAGTAGAGCTTATCCTCTGCTGAAGGTGAGGGAAGACATGTCAAATAGATCAAGTATGGAGTTTTTTTACTGGAGGAGATACGTTTAAAGCCATTCCTCCCCTTTTTACCCCTTTGTTTTGTTGTTTTTTTTTCTTTTTACAGCCTGGCTGTCTTATACCTTCTTGCTATTTTCACAGCATGTGTGAAGTTTTACATATGTTATATACAAGTTTTTGTTTTCTCTGTACTGTCCTGAAGTCAGATCTAGCCATCTCTCAAGCTTTCATTCTTTCAGTGATCCATAGTGGACCATTTGTGAATAGTAGTCTGAGGGCTGTTGGCATAATCCTGTGCTTTTATTCTCTTAAATTTCTGCCTTGTGCTTCTTCTCTTGAGGGCCCTTGCTGCACTTTAGTCTCCTGTGGGTTGTCTGTGATATGCAGAAAGACCATAACTGTGTATCTTTGGTTAGTTCCTGGTATCAGATTTTTTCCCCCCAAGGCTTGCAGAAGCTTGCAAGTACTTACTGTTCTAAGAAAAGGTGAAAACAATCTATACTTCTCACAAAGTTTCTGAGGACCTTCATCTTTCTACTCAATTGTGCATCACATAGTTGATAGTTTGGAGCTTTATGTTAAAAAACAAAGAAATCCCCTTCCTGGGAAAAGATTGTTCAGCCATTATATTTGCCACTGTTGCCGTGTGCGTCTGCCATTGTGGCAAAGTTTGAGAGGATGGTCCATTAAATGGCAGCTCTAGTACCTGTCTCCTTTCTTGTAAAAGGCAGTGGTATTCTAGCATGGCTTCAAAGGCTGATGAGTTATGTACCAGACACACCTACTGAGCAAAGGCCAACAAAGCATCTTAGTGAAAGAGCACAACATAAAAGGGATTCCTGTTGGTTGCTTGATAAGTTCATTCTATGCATGTTGACTGCTTAGCACAGAGGTTTCTGTGCCTCAGAGGCCTGTTAGCTGACTGCTTACACTTCCAAGTCACACATACCTTAAAGTGAAAATTTATGGCTAAAGAAATAATATTTACAGTGCCTCTGAGATACCTCCCATCCATGTGTGGTTTTATGATCTCTGTTACAATGGCCAAATTCATCTTTGGGAGTTGTATTCTATATCTGAGTATTAAAGTAGATAAGCCTTTTAGGAGTGATGCTGAAGTTATGAAAATCTCATTGTGTGAAAGTCATTGATAGGAAATGGAGAATGTGACTAAATGAGAGGTTCTGTTCTACAAATCTGTTCATCCAAAATCATGTCAAATGCTGATAGATCAGAAAAATTGATGTACTAGGATATATTGAAATATGATAGGTTTAACATTGGTTCCTTGTGCATACCTATAGGTAATACTGGGGAAATTGCACAGATAAATCTTGCTGGTTTTTATGATTAACAAATTTATGTCCTCTTCCCCCTTAGCAAATAGTTAATTGTTTGAAACAATCCAATGAAATAAGTCACAGTTGAGGTGACATGATTCTTCAACAAATGCTGAAATGCTTGAATTTATGATGTCTGAGATTTTACACAGATTAGCTCTACTTCTATCTTGCTTTACTTGCACCTATGTTTAGTTTATTCTCTTCTACAGATACTGCATCATGCCATTATGCCCTTGATTATTTTTTCCCAAGCTGGTGGATTTGCCTTTTATTTATTAATTTTTTTCTGTTTTTTTTTTACAAAAACTGATTAGTTTTTCAGAGAAAAACAAACAAAAAAAAAGAAAACCAAACCAAAATTATGATTAAATGTAATTGTTTTATCCAATGCCTTTTTTTTTTTTTTTTTTTAAATCTTGAAGACTGATTCAGCATTTTGCTTCATTGTAGCCAAAGATCAGACTATAAAATTAAAGGAAGTTGTGTGTTCAAACTTCTCTTTTCCTTCTGCATAAAGTACAACTTCCACATGAAGTTCTCTTGCAGGAGAGAACCTCCTGGAGAGCCAACAAAATTGTGACAGGCTAGCATTATATTTTATGACTTAAGGATTTCACTTGTATGGTGGTCTTACTATGACTTTTAATGACTATCTGTTCCAGTCCTTATGTTTAGAATTGTTTGTGTTTGAAGGGACTTTCAAAATTCACACCCCCAATAACGAGGATCAAGATCTAGTAGTTCTAAGCCAAGGTTGTCTTTAAGCTAAAAACAGTTCCACAAATGCTAAACCAAGTGCTTAAAATTAAGGATACCTACAAGTGACTTGCTTACATGTGGCTTAACTATTTTGTGATTCCAAGCAGTCAGATATTCACCAAGATGGTTTATTCCAGTCACTATGTTTGCTACGGATGTGCCATGATCTAGTAATCACAGTGGTGTTGGATAAAGGGTTGGACTTGATCTCAGGGGTCTCTTCCAACCCAGCTGATTCCATGAACGTTGCGTAGTATAGAGAGAACAGTAAGCGCTTTAAAATAATATGGAGAGCATTATAGCCATGATGCAGTAAAGCTTGCAGATACAAGTATTTCATAATGAGCAAATCAGGACATAAATGTAGCCAAAGTCAGAAGTTTTACTGTAAGCTGAATTGTCTCTGGAATTAGACAAAGCCAAGAAAACTCATGTAAATTAATCACAGTATCTCAAATTGCTCTAAGAATGAAAGCATCTTGTGCATTCTGGGGTGAGCAGCAACAGAGCAAATCTGGGCCACAACTGGAAGATAAGTCTTCCTCTTCATGAATGAATTCATTTTATCAATTTGTAATGCACCCTTCAGAGGTGCCAATTCTACTCTGTATAATATGATTATATGAAGATTTTTTTTTTTTTTTGAAATGTAACTGGTGAAATATAAGATTCATAAACTTCCCAAATTATGCATTTTCTTCTTACAAATATTTACCTTGACTAAAAAGCTAAGGTTTTTGGAGATAGGAATTTGTTTGGAAACTAAAATATTGAAAAGTTTTATTTGGAACATGTAGATTTTGCATGACATTTAATGAAATAATTAAAGTTGCTGTCTATATCCAATGTTATTGGAAGGAAAACTATAAATCAAACCCTCCTCCTAAAAGAGCTTTGAACTCCCAGCCTTTAGTATGTGTGGCTCTTATTTTGTTTGCTAGGCTATACAATACACACATAAACAAGTGTGAAGATTTTTGAATATTAATTTTGCCACTGGAGGGAGCCCATATTACATAAATGCTGTAGGGGGAAAAAAAAAGGATTACAATTTTAAGAGGAAAAAATATTGTGCTTTTGCAATATGATATGTTTTTTTCTGGTGTTGACTTTGCATGTATACAGAATTTTGTTGCACTTATTATAGGGTTCATTTTTATTACTTCCACATAATGTGGAAAGTAAAAGTCAAAAGTCAGAAAAACAGTTGCCTGCTTTGAATATAAGTTTTTCCAAAAGGAGATAGTTTGGAGGAAAACTAATTACTACCTTAGTTTTAACACTGGATTTAATAGGTATACAACCAGATCACTAGATCAGTGTAGCTACAGTTGGCAGAGTCTTCGACTTACTTGTTTTTGAAGTCTGAGTTCAATTAAGTTTCATTTTTCATAAAAATAATTATCTTCTAATCTAACTGGACTTGCTACTATGATTTTTCATCTTTTGAGACCTCTGACTTTTCAAATATGATCTTGAGTTAATCTGTTCTAAAGCAGGGTTCAGATGTCTAGAAAAGTTACCAGTGTAATGCTGTTTGTCATCATCTTATAATAAGCAGTCGACAGGCAAGAAGCTATTAAAGCTTTCTTCTCCCTTGCGGCTTATTTGATTTGTCATTCTCCATTTTCGCAGGCTGTGTACTCAAACCAATTTGTGATAACACGACCAGAAAGCTAAATTCGGTAAAGAGTTCATGCTGACATTATTATTCCACACAAGAGGCCCAGCAGGGTGAGATAGTGCTATAATTCAGATAACATGATGAAATGAGATCTTGTATCACAAAGACTTTGGTGGAGCCAGAAACATAAACATCTCCCCCTTTTATATAAATTAGAAGAAGATGTGTGTTTGCACTGAAGTTGCATTTGCTATTTTTGTTTAACTTTTTTTAAGAAAATTCAGCTGAACTGAGGCTCAGGGATATGGTTGAATATCTTATAATACATATCTTAAGAATTTAGATTTACTTTGGTAGGTAGTTTTATTTCAAATATTTAAAGTAGGTCAGAAGAAAAACATGCAATGAGCTATATTTATCATGGGATAATTTGAAAGTAAATTGCATAAGCCTGAAAGAGTTTTAAGTTTCCATAATTAAATTGATATTGATTTGTTGAATATTTTAAAGAACTACTTTTTTAGAACATGGGTCAGCTCAGAATATCCCTGCTTTTAGCAGTGAAATCATAGTCACCAGTAATAGTTTATGGTAGAAAAGTTTCTTTTCTACCTATTTTGCAACACCTTAGTTCAAAAATTTTACTTTTTCAATTAATTATACAGCGTTTTTCATCTTGATATTTGAAATGGACTATTTCTTTCCAGTTTTTTCTTATTTTTATGTAAATGAAATGTGGCCTTGCTGAAATTGAGGAGTGTGGTTTTACATGTGTGTATTGCACATTGGTAACTGAATTTAGCCTGCATATTATACTTTTCTGAACGTAATTCAAGAAAACCTGTATTTACATGAAAGAAAATGCTGCAAAACAAATGCAATGAAAATGAAGGTGGAATTTAGTGTTTTGAAGAGATTAAAGAGATTATATTGTCAAACCATGTTGAACTGAGATCAGAGATATGTTTTTAGATACTATCATCCTGTATTGTCAAATCTGAGGTTTTTTTTCTTGTAAAGTTTGTTCTGACAAATCATAATCAAATCATTTCACTCTTAGTTCATTCTGAAAAACATGCACTGAGGTGTATACCTGCAAATTTTAATGAAGACAACTGACAAAATAAGAGATAAAGAAAAATAAACTGTACCTTAATTAAAAACAAATGAAGTTAATATAAGTATTGACATGGAGAGTATCTGAATGTTTCATTGGTTTCAAGATAAACAATGGCTTGAAAGTGTTCTGTTTGCACAGTTTGAAGCCTTGCTGCTTAGAATGTGCTATTAAACATGAAGGAATTCCATTTTCAAATAGCTTTCTGACCTCTTCTTCCTATCTGGAACATTCATCCTCAGAACAGCTCTTCAATGAAATTTAAAGTGAAGTAAATACAGTATTTGGTTTCTGTAGAGTCCTTTTGATGTAGGCATTTCAAACAGTTCAACCAAAGAGGTTTTTGTTCATTATGACTAAGTAGAGAAACTAAGTTGTAAAGCTGAAGAAAGCCCAAATCAAAAGTAATATTTCCAAAACCCTGATCCAGCTTAATTCATTAGCCTGTTTATCTTCGTCACCATCTCTGCATCCTCACATACTGTGGAAAATCACAAGTTAAACTTGCTTAAGGCTACCAGAGCTTTATATTTCTAAAAGCTCATTTCTTTTATTGAGGCAAATCATGTTACTCAACCATCTCAATAGTTCTTTTAGTCTTCCTTCCTTACTGAATGTACAGAAAATACTCCTGGCAGTGTTTTCAGTATTGTTTATATCTGTTCTTCACAAGTATTTTATCTAAAGATCAGTTCCAAACTGAAAAAAAAATAAAAATGGATGAGATATGAAAAAGTAGATGGTGCACCAGAAATGGCCATGTTTTCAGGCAGGAGACAGAGGAGAGGGCTCTGTGACCTTGACCCCAAACTGGGTGTTCCAGAGGATTTTCCTGATTAAGCTAATGATCATTTTTCTCCAGAAACTTCATGTAAAAGTCTTTCTCTATTTTCTAGAATAACTTTTGAGGTAGAGCATGAAAAAGAATTACCCAGGACAATTCAAAAGAAAGCTCATATCGAAAGTCTATTTCTAATGCATGAAGTGTTTATAAAACTAAATCCTTGCATAACTCCTCATGTAGTTGCCAAACTGAACTTTCATCTTCTGGGCAGAAAGAGAAGAAAAAGTGGAAAAAAAAATCAAAATCAAAAGGATTGAATTGAAGAAACTTTTCCTTGCAGACGAACGGAAAAGGGGAAGACTGTAGGGACTATATATCCCAAATACCATGAAATCACAGTAAAACCCTGTTAATTAATTAAATCACTTGAACAGAAAGACTCTTTAAAATTTATTTCCTATGCCAAAAGAAATTAATTTTCATATTTGTCTTTACAGTTGATACATCCTTCAGAAATTGTGATCTCTCTTATATTGCAAAAAATCGAAGAGTTTTCAACAGGTTTTTATGTCCCAACTATTAGTGCTTAAGAAAGCCCAGACATTCTTTGAAGATAAAGGAAAGATATGTGTCCCTTGTGCTCAAGACAGTTCTACTTTTGTTTTTGTTGTCTCCAGTTTGTGAGTATAGTTACAGCATTCAAAAAAACAAAGTGCCAGACATTTAAACATGGGAAATTTAAAACATGGGGAATTTTTTTGTAGTCACAAATGTTGCAAATGTGATTAGGTTCTTAAAAAATTACAAAGTCACTCAGATTTTCGTATTAAAGCCAAGAATTGATACATATATGCTAACAATTGATTCATTTACACTTGGGCACAGATGAAACAAGGCTGAGCTTGGCTGTACAAGAGAAGAGAGAGGAATGCATTTTTCCAAATTTCCCTACTATTTGTGCAGCAGTGACTTTATGAACCTTAGACATCTGCAAGGTCTAAGGGTCTCCATTGTCAAGATATAAGACACTTTTTTTTTCTCTCAGAAAGTGTCGTGCCCCACACAAGATAAGTACACATAAAAGCTTTCAGTATGTTGTGAATTGCAACACTTTTTATGTCACATAACATTCAGATTTGAGCCCAGTATGTTTTTTAGACCTTTTTATAAACATTTAGAATACACTTAGAATATTTAGTTACAGAAAAAGTATAAATTGCTTATCCTAATTTGAATAGAGTACGTATTTTTTAAAAAACTTGCTCAGGCCCTGTACTAGATGATGTGCTGTGGCAAGCAGATCCCAAAGAGAAATTTGAAATAGAGGAGAATGCAGTGTTTTGTTTGGGAGAACATCTACATGGCCTGAGAGCATTTAGTAGACTATGTAAGTGGCAGGAAATTTTCTGGAAATTATGATGGAAAGAGTCTTTGGTTTTCTTGCTAGCTATATCAATGAATCATAAATGGGCAGGTCAAAATCTCGTGTCTGAGTTTTGTAAAAGTATTATAAATATCTATCTCATTCACAGGTTAAGCTATGTTAATATTTAGAAATGTATTGAAGTGTTTAACTGAACTGTTTCTAAAATTAGGAAACGTTAAAATAAATCATGTGAAAATGATTAATGTTTAAGATGGTGTCGAGGATGTGTTGATTTGTGTTTTAAATTGCAAGACGGGGAAAAAGTAAACAAAGGTTACGTAAGAAAAGAACAAAATGGAAACAAATTATGCAGCCATCTGCAGGACATATTTTAATGACTATCACTGAACTATTTTAATAGATTTTGAATCCTTTAGAAAACCAACTGTTATTTACAAGCCAGCCTTATTAAATGACAAGGAATGGCTGTATCTTTAGTATTTAGATCATTGAACACAATAAAGTCAGTGTTGCTTAGACATTTAGGAAGTTATATGTGCTTTGTGACAATGAAGTAATTATTATATAAAGGAAATTATTATGGCTTTCTATTTTAAAGAAAAGAAATTAAAGTGTGAAATTAAGGCGTTAGATATCTAACTTCTTGGAAATAAGCATTTTTCAAAACAGCAATAAGATGATAGAATCTTTACAAGGACTGCACTATAAATGACAGCTATATGATGTGCTTTTTAGCAAACTAACAGAGCCTTTCCCTGCCTTCAGAAATTATCTATTTATTTCTTTGACAATACAATGCAGATACTTTATAATAATAATAATAATAATAATAATAATAAAAATAAAATCTCTTTCCTTAGGTCCTCACAAAGAGCACCAAAGACCACTATACAGACATGAAAGCTAAAAGGGTTCTAGTTGGTTAGAGCCTGGTGCTAATAACATCAAGGTTGTGGGTTCAGTCCCTGTATGAGCCACTCAAGAGTTGGACAAAATGATCCTTGTGGGTCCTTTCCAACTCAGAATAGTCTGTGAAATCTGTGAAGTTATAACTGAATAACCCTGCCTCTCAGTGGCTGGGGCCACCATCTCATCCCTTCACAGAGGAGAGTTCTGTAGCTTGCTCTAATCTGTACAGAGATGATGCAGAAAGATAGAGGCAGAAATCAATTCACAGACTCACTCAAAATATAATTTTCATCAAACAGCACTTAGCTAGGTTTTTGGATTAGTTAATTAGAGAATAAAAATATGGCTTATGCTAAAAAGTGTTGATATTGCTAATTTAGAGTGCATTATTTAATTATGTGGCTACTCTAAAGCATTTATCATATAAACCAAGATACTAAGAACTAGGTTTTATGATGTTTTTAGAATGTCGACTCAGTTTGGAAACTTCCTTTAGATTACAGCACTTGCTGATGTAGGTCCCACTAGAACGAGACCATTACGCAGAGCGTAGCAAATGGTTTGACCTTCCTTTTGTGTGTCTACTTCAGCTAGCTATTGTGTACTAACATTAGGTTTCGTGCAGTCATTTCTGTTGTCTCTTCTAAGGTGGACTGGGTCAGGGGACTGACTTGACAGAAAATGAACAGATCTTTTGTGGTTTCCAGGTTTATAAACTCACTATTCCATCTTGGCAATAGATGTGATGAACACAAGCACCAGAGCAAGGGAGGCAGGAGGGGTTAGTACTGAGAGAGGAGATTAGGAAATGGGGATGTGAGATTGCCTCCTTTTACAGAAATGGAGTGGTTGTTGGAGTGACTGCTTTGCATAGAACCAGAGCAGAGAGGGCAAGTACAGAAAGTTAAAGAAAGCACAGTGTTTCTGTGTGGAAAAATTGTTAGTTTATTTTTCCCCCTAGCGTTTATTTAAAAGAACTAAAGCAATTAGTGGTAAAGTGGAGTTATTTTCACTGCAGAAATGGTCTATTTGTAGCAAAATTGAAAAAAAAAAGCTTTATCAAAACGGAACCGCCATTATAACATACACATTTTTTCACTGCAAACTAGTTCCAACTACCTCCCTTTTAAGAGTCATGTGATTTTTTTTCTTCTGGTGGCAGCAATATTTAGTTTCTTTGTATTTTTACTGTCCACACAATTAAACTTTGTTGGCTTTCCTCAGTATTAGGATCCTTTTGTGAAGTTCTCCATTTCTCCTTCAAACTCCTTTGCTATTGAAAACATACAGTAGAAAGCTGAAGTGTTTAGAGCCAGCACTGTAGTTAACTATGAGGTCCTTTGGCACCCACTGTAGGCAGAAGTTCATAATTGCTGTCCTCCTGTGTGGGGTGGTTTTGTGTTGTACTACCAGCAGCAGTAACAATAAGAAATTCCAAGAAAAATCTGTGTCACAGCCATGGCTCTTGAGATGTCAGGAGGATACATTTACTGATGCACTTGATTTACCTAAGCAGCAACACAATGAAGAAACATTACAAATGTGACAAGAACAAACCCACAAAATATGACATTTTTTAAAATGCAAAAGAAATTTGTCTGCATTAAGAAGCATCAGAGAGTTTAAAAGTGATTCAATGTCTTTTCCAATAGCCCTGTCTATTCAGTGTTGTATTGTTAAGCAGTAAATAATGGGATTTTTGCAGGGAAGACATCTTATACTTTCAGATCAGTGTCATAAATCTAACCGTATGGATTAGGAAGTCATCCTTATCTACTTACAGTCTAATCTGCTGGTGATACATAGTGTCTTCTCTTGTCATTTCTTAAATATTGTAGGAGATGAAGAACTCATCAGTCATTTCCAGATAACCTTCAATAAGGTTTTCAGAATGCATTTTTAATGAGGTTTATTTTTAATAGAAAATTGTGTTTAAGTGCCTGACACGGGTGGTGAAAGTCCAATGAAGAAAAACACAAATGCAACCATTGTGACAAGAGCCTACTTGCTATCAATTACACCTCATTCCTCATTTTTAGTCCTTTAGTCTTCACATAACAGAAAAATCTATATCTGGAATTTCTGCAGATCAACAGAAGCATGAACATCTGAATTATTAAGAGTTATTTGTAATGAATTCAAATATCAGATGTAGGCACATATTCATATTAACTTGTTTGAAAACTATGAGTGCTTAAATGGCTTACAGATATGACTTCTTGGCAATACATGCTGTTAATATTTTGCATAACTTTTGATCTTGTACAATTTTAAATATTTTAAAGTCATTAATGCATCACATGTTGTGTGATGTCCCTTAAAGTTCCTGCTGCTGTTGGTTTTTCACTGGTTTGTACAGGATAAACTTTGACTCATTCCACTTCCATACAGTGTTTTTTTAATAGAGTGAATCAATAGTACAATATATTTGGGGAATTAATCCTTTATAATGAATCTGAACAGTATGAAAATAGAGGAGGAGGAGGAGGAGATGGTGTTCCTTTTAGTAATTCTCATTCATCTCCATTATAGGTAAAGTATGTTGAGATTGTGAAATCCTGTTTTACCTGATGAGTTGCATGAAGATCAGGGTCAAAGGAATGGTTTATCAGGCTTGGTACCTTTTAGCACTTGGTGTGATTGTCACAAAGTTACTCATATAAAACAAAATTTGAAGAAAATAGGTCAGTTTTTCTTATATAAAAATGGACTTTTTAAATTAAAATGGTGCTACATTACAGTAATGGCTTGAAGCATTTGTAGAAGGTAAAATCTGAGATATCTTTCTCTAACAAATAAATCCTATATAATGACTATATAACATTAACTCATTTCTGTAATGGTGTTGTGACTAACTAGTCAAGATTCTTGAGTGTTGAATAAGAATTAAAAACAGACCCCTTCCCTTTCATAAACTTTGTTCTATGTTAATACACATTTTTCATTGTAAATCAGCTATATTAACTGTGAAGACAACAGCAGCTGCAAAGGTAGCAGAGAGCTAAGAATATAGGCACAGAGATGGCAAAAAATTGATCCCTTGTGTTTTCTCATGAGTATACATTCTGTCACTTCAATAACTACATTCAGTCAGTTAAAATTTATAGAAATATTCTGTGTCAAAAGGACCGTATTCATTGAAGTGGTAGCGCTTGACAGACAGCAAAATGTGGGGGTTTTATTATATCTGTGACAATTTTTCTTTAATCAGCTAACGAGCATATTATCTCATCAGATGAGTCTTGTTAGTGTCACTTTTCATGAGCCAAATGTGGAGGTTTTGACATGTTTTAAAACTGATATATTTGTATGTAAAAGAAAAGAAATGGGGGGGGGGGGGGAGGCGGAATCTCCCAGAAAGAATGAAAACCTGACACCCCAGTTTTCAGAGTATGTCAGTATATTGATGCCATACCTAAATGCAGTTGGGAATGACAGCATAGCTGACTGCACAGAGAATTAATTTCTTGATTTTTTTTTTTTTTTTTTTTTTTATTTAAAGAGCAGTAGACAAAAGTGAGGTCTTTTTGACATTGTGAGATTGGGTTTTGTGCTGTGTTCTGCAGAGGATGATGGTTACCTTATTAAATGCAAAATAACATGGTTTTATTATGTTATTATATTTACTCTTCCCTGAAAATAAGTAAATAAATAAATTTTAATTACTATAATAATTAGGAAGATTTTTTTGGTATTTGTCCTAGACATTTTTGCCATATATTTAAATGATGATTCTTCTCCTGCTTCTGTAGACTAACATGGGGAAATGTCTCTGACATGAGGAAAGAGCTGATGACAGTTCTCAGATTTTATGATGAGGAGATAAATGGCCGTGTCTTTTCAAAATCATTTGATTGCTTGCAAATCCTAAAAATCACAATTCCTTGAACTTTTCCCAGGAGACCTATGGCAACTCCCTTTTTTTGGATAAAGAAGTCCATCAGTAACAAGGAAAGCTGAGAGATTTCATTCCAGTCATTATGAATCACATGCCCATTAATAAATCCAAGGAACAAGGTTTGAGTTTTTTTGGAACAGTGTTGCATTACTGATTTGCATCCATACACTGCTCACTGTGAAACTGCAGTGACTACCAATTTTTTCCCATTTGGTACTTACGCATTTTTTTCTCCAGATTTACTGCTCTTTTTAGCCAAGTTTTTGGTGACTTGTTTGTTGATTTCAGGACATGTCTTCAGCTTGCCAAAATAATTCCGATTTTTGATCTTATCCTCCAGAATACCTCTCCTTCAGAAGCAGTTGCAGTTTCTCCTGTTTTGGAGCTGCTGACATTGTGAATGTATTTCCTTGTTTCCCAGTGGGAATTGTTCTGACACACCTTTTGTATATGGCTGTTGGACAGTGGCAATTAGAATTTTGGTGTAATTTAATTTTTCAGATTTTGCCTTTGTCTCATCTAAGTGGCCTGTATACCTAATTTCCTTAGCTTGAATATGCTTCTGGGGGAGGACACTGAAGCGCCACTGAAGTTTCTGGTCAAATGCCACCATATTCATTCATCTGTTAGCTTTAAGAGGCAGGGAAGGTTGTTAGCCCACACTAATGCTGATAAAAGTCATTCAGTAGCCCTGCCTCTGCCTCCCTTGTACATATCATATGTAATCTTTAGCACATCTTGCTGATGCAGTTGTCAGGCATTCTGGTGTCATGGCAGTGCTAAAAGGTATTTTCACTGAATTAACATCTCGTAGATCAAAGCTTTAATAGTAGCAGAGGTCCTTCATAATGGGCTGCAATCATTTTATACCATTAGTAGACATCTTGAGTTCCCTGAGGATTTGCCTTTCAGCTTTGGGTTATGGATCACATTTCACTTTCAGATGGAGTTTTTAACTTAGTGGTCGGAGCGATGGCTAACACGTCCTGCAATCTGCTTTTGGCATTGGTATTATAATTCATTAATTGTGTAAGAAATCCTTCATTAATTCATTGTAAACCCAGAGAACTAATCTTAAGAATGATCTACGTGCAGCTTTTATAATTTTTGTTATCTGAGGGAGGAAAGTTGTTGACTTGAACCATTACATTAGTATCATCATGTTGGCACCCAAAAAGCATTTGCTAAATTGTTGAAATGGAACTAGTGTTCCTTTTGATGGCACAATAAGAGGATCAGAGTCGTAATATATAAAGTTGTGTGTCATGGGGGCCAAAAGGCAGAAAAAATAAAATGCTGTCATAATTTTTTATATTGTATTAATTGGTAAGTTTTATTTAAGTTGTAGACAGAAAAAAAAATTTAAATATCATCTTGGAATACATGTCAAATGATTGTTGGTAATCATAGGTGAATAAGATGAAGATTTACTTACTTGTCTGCAGGTTCCTTTGATGAAGGAAGTACAATAAAAGATGTGTTCACTTAACATAGAAAGAAATACATTTATCGGTTCTTGTCTATTGTGTATTAAGTTCTGCAATTTTTGTAATATTGAGGTATACAGAAGATAAACAGGGTGAATATTGGATGTGAAATTTGTTTGCTTTTCTTTTTCTTTGCTTCTCTTTTGACCTGTAAATATATTTTCCCCAACATTTACCACTTGAGGGAAAAGTTTCTTTTTCATCGAAATTGCAGGAAAATAGTTCCAGTAGCAATGATTCTGATTCCCTGGTAGCTGGAGACAGGCAGCTGCCAGTTCCCCACCCCTCCAGCTGCCTCTAGAGCTGGGCTGGGTTTAGAGAGGTGTGATGCTGTGGTTGAGAGAGGCAAACGACAGGGAAATGCCTTCTGTGGTTTTGGAAAGCGGCACAAGAGCATTTCATTTTAAGACTCGCTTTCACACCTGGAAAAATTCTGACTAAAAGAGCATGTTCACCAATTTTATGCTATTTTATATTTGCTCCTATGAATCTTATTCCTAAGCTGGGTGTGACATTCAGAATGCAAGAGGGAACAAAATATTAATTAACAGTAGAGGTAGCTCTGCTGCAAGCAAACTTGGAACTTTCTAACTGAGCATTTTTTGTAACCAACCACAAAATGCAATCAGATCTACAGCTGGGAGGACTGTTGGCCTGGAGTGTTTATTTGTTTTTTAGCTGAGAACAAACCACATATTTGGTCCTTGAGAATCTGTCTTTTCAATGGAGGAGATGATAAAAAGGATTGCAAGTTTGTACCTTGATTGTGACTAGAAATGAGGCTATGGGAGCAGCACAAAGGTTCTTGTGTGAAAGTGGTTCAGAAAATGGGAAGGTGGAAGATAAGAGTTGTTATTCGGATGTGATTTTGGTGGGAGTGTCTCTCATTTTGAAACTGGGGTCAGCTGAGAAGCCATAGAGTTTGCTAAATGAGTTGGTGAAAGTGTTAGGTGAAGGATACTAAGGAAGTCAAGGCTAGCATGGCATGCTGTTAATGTTTGTATAATGCCGTTTTTATGTGTATGTGTAAGCTGGTCTGTGTAGTTTTATTATTGTCATAACATCAGTGTCCCTCAGAATAAACTTTCTTCTTTTCCCCGCCATCCTGCTTGTGATGCTTCAGCTCCATTATGTTCATTAGTTACTGTTGAATAGATCTGTGATATGATTTTTCCAAACCTCCCTTTACCACCAGAAAGCGCATTGTCTGCAAAACTCCAGTCCACTGGAGCTACCTCTGTTTCCCTGGTATGTCTCTTCCTTTCACAGTCTATCATTCACCTCATCTTTCCAAAATTTCCTGATGTAAATGCTAAATGTGAAAATAAACAAAGTCTGTAAAGAATGAAAAAATTCTAATTAGGAAATAAAAACTGGCAGTGCGAGTTGAGCGAGTAGAAGAAGGAGTGATTTCTGGGAACCTTCTCACAGCTCTGCTCCTTAGCAGGTTTCACCCCAGCATCTTTTTAATATTTCTTTGCTGGTTCATTTGGAGAAACACTGCTGAGACCTAGGTAAGCAGAGGATAAAAAACCATCTAAGGTCAAAAATCATCGGCATAAGAGGTTTGGAGCTAAGAAAGCAACATCAAATGATAGAAATAATTGGTAGTTTTTCTTTAGAAAATGAAACCTTCTCTCTGTTTAAAAATTGCAAGAGCCCTCTGCCTGAAAATATTTGTCTGACTCTCTGGAATTTATAGACTGTAGTTCATTAGCTATTGAGACCGAGATGAACACTGACACTTTAATGAAATGGTTTTTAAAGGTATATTTTATTTTAATGCATTTCCTAAGCATGAAAGAAAATGCCTTACTAAGCAAATATTGTACAAGATTGATCTGTGTTCTGTTGTATCATGTTAAATACTGAACCAAAATTCCATCTTCAAAGTTTGAAAAAGAAATATAAAAGCCTCAATGTGACCTTAAATATGACACTGCCATCAGTGTCTTTGTGATAAATTGCCAAAAGCAATAATCTGTCTCCGTAATCAGATATGGCCGCAATATCCATGGAGTTACATTTCTGCTTATGCAGAGGGCTCCATTTTAATTCATCTAAAAAGTGGATTTAAAAGCAAAATGCAATCTCTTAAGATGCAAGACCTGGCAAGTTTTGTGTTTCTTCAGTAGTATAAAATCTGAACTGCTTTAGTTGTTGATGGAATTGAACTTTTCCCTAGATGTCTGTGATATTACTTTTTCAAGAGGCACTAAAAGCTGGCTGGCAGATAAAAGGGGAAAATGTTTTTTTAAATATTTTACTTTAAAGTACAAAGGTGTGTGTGTTGATGTGTTAAATGGATGCCTGTGTATTGTTAACTACAGGAATTGGCAAGTACTCATCTCTGTGAGTTTCATGTTTTTAACCAGGTTTTTAAGCTTATGAATTAGTTACAGAAAGGAAGAGTGCGCATCTGCAGAGGAAACCAGAGCTGCCTCTGGCCTCAGTCTGAAGACAAACCTGGGAGACATGGTTGCACCCAAGAGTGTTTTCATTTGTCTAAGGCAGAAGCCACATGAGTCTCCTGGTAAATAAATATGACTGTAGTCATTAGGACAGTAAGGATAGCAGATATGCTGTATAAATCTGACAGTGTGGGATGGTTCTAGATGTGAGTCAGGCAGGGCTGGTGAGATTGGAGGTCATCCTGGCAGATCTGTTGTGTGGGAACACACAAACAAGAAGGGTCAGCTCAAAACCTAAAATTATACATATTTTTATTCTTGTGTTTCCATTTCTATTGAAGTTGGTAAAGAGACTAATTTTATCTTGATGTCCTGGACTGAAAAAACCCCTATGGATCATGTATGTTACAATGCATGAGGTATCTGCTACTGCAGATCTCCGATCTGCTTTTCTTCTAATTACTTTTTAAAAAGAAGTAATAATTTTATTGCTGCTTTGATTTGTGACACGAACTTAATAACAATTTGATTTTGGAAGGTTTTGAACAAGTTTATCTCAGATCACACAACACTTCAAAATTTGGATTTTTTTTCCATTTTTTTTTATTAATTACATGTTATACAGAAAAAAAATAAAATATTTTTTTAAAAAAGTTCTTTTTTTTGTTCAGAGTAGTACTTAATATTATTAATTAATTTATGAAGTACAGACTGGTATGAATTCCTGTTTTATTTTCGGTTTTAACATTACTCATGATGGATAATAAAATAAACAAACCTGTGTTGCTGTTGTACACTTAAAGTACTTCATTATAAAAGTAGTTATCTTCCTGTTTTGAAATGGCACCTTGTTTTTTTTTTTGACAATATTGATTAATAATATTTCTGTTTAATGTTGCATATGCAAGGTGGAGGATATCTGGCTGTATGCAGCACAAAGTACTCATTGAACTGAGGTGTGGGTTGAGTGCAACAGGTCCTTGCCTAAAGAGCTTACAGATGTATTTAAATCACTGTAAATTGAGAGACAAAAGCACAGAAGGAGAATGATGATGTTTTGGAAGTGAGAAAATGAGAAGGGGCTGGCTTTCTAGAGGCAGGAATCATTATTTTAAAAAACACCACCACCAAAACCCAAAGCAAGAGAAATGAGTTAGGGTAGCTGTGTGAGATTTCTTTGAGCTTCCTGTATTTAATTCAACAATAATTTAGAAAGCTGTCTGAATTGACTATCATGAACTGTAAATGATCTGCTTCTGAGAAGGTGTGTGCCTACCTATTCTGTGTATGTTAAAGCAATTTAGGATTTCATGATGTGTGAAAGCATTTGTAGGACATTGCAGTTAAGAACCCATGACATTCAAAAGCTATTTTGTGGATGATATGTTTTAAATTGTTGGAACTTATTTTAGAACAGGGCTGTTGAAGGCTGTCTGAAGCTATCTGTGTACATTTCTATTTTTTGCACTGACCCTAGTCCTTGTAGAAATAGACTTACCTACAAACAGTGGTAAGACTTTATATTAAATGGGCCAGTCTATTTCTGTTGCCTTAATCTTATCCTTATGAGTTTGTATAAATCTGCTCCCTTCATTGTTATGCATTACACAAAAGGAACTTAAAATAACTGTTATTTTTTTTTCTAGTGCATACTGAAACAGAGACAAAAAGATGAAGTATATTTTGTTTTATGTAACTCCTGGTGGGCTAATCTTACTCCTTTTTAATGTCATTTTATGTCAACCTACCCAGCTAAAGCTGTAGCACCTTAAATACCACCCACACAAATAGTCTCTGATTCCTGCAAGGAGTCATTTTCCTTAGGTATCTATCAAACAGATGGATCACATTTTCTTTCTATGGAAGAAACAGTTAAAGTAGGATGAAGCCACTGGGCCATTGTATTAAGACATAGTTTCAATTCATATAACTTGCTGTCTTCCTGTAACTTGCATAGCATATTGAGACTTTAGTGAACTTCTTTTTTTTCGTAGTCATAAAAATATCCATACTGTGCTGTGTTTTCCTTTGTTTTAAACCTTTTTTTCTGGCTTGGAAGTTTAGTACAAGGCACTTTGGTCTCCACAGCTATTCTCAAGTTCAGATAAGAATGGGAAAGGGTTCTGTTGCTGGGCTGAATCACTCTTTCAATAGAGATTTCATGGAAAAACAATCATTCAAACTTCAACTTTTAAATACATGCAAGATGCTATGATAACAGTGCATGGAAAAATGGAGAAGAGTATTACTACTCTGTAACTTTGATAGGTGTATGCCTAAATAGGTATTATGCCATTTTTATGGAATTTTTTGAGTAAAATTTTGCTGCTTTTTTTTTTTTTTCCCTGTCAGGATACCATATACGCAGGATGCCTGGCCTAGCTGCATGCACTTAGCCTTTTAGCCAGCAAAACTGCACAGTGCTGATGTTGATAATGTCTTAAATACTAGACTGTGAAATAGGTTTTTCATGACATAAATAGTGGAGGCAAAGCTGAGCTGACAATCATTTCATCATAAATGAAATGGAATTCTTGATTTTTAACCTGTCTCATGGCTCTGTAATTCTTCTGTTTTCTTGCCAAAAATCATTTACTGCTAATACAACTCCAAAGATCTTGGCAAGCTTTGGATTTTATTTTATTTTTTTTAGTTGCAAATTCCCCCCAATGTTTTGATCATGATCACTGCTGTTATTAGACTGACTGTATATTCCTGCAGCTGCTTTGGGTATTTAAATATATTTGAGGTTTGGAGGTAGTGCATTTCGGTTAGCAATCCTCTGCCATGTATTAACTCTGTATTGTTAAAACTGGTTTTAATTAAACATGAATTAGTCTATAGCCTGCCACTTTGGGTCTTGTAAGCTAACATCTGATATACGCACTAGTTAAATAGACATGAGTTTCCTGAGACAGAAATACTGTTTGCAACTAAGTGATTGCCAGGGCTTAATACATTATATTGTTTCTTCTTGAGAGTTAGGATTGGCTTCAGACCTCATTCTAGTGAGATACAGTTAGATCCATTATTAGTAATGTCCCCAGCTGTAAGTGAGGAGATCTGAACTCTTGATCCTTGATTCCGTAAAGGAGGGCAGATGAAATATTGGAGCATGCTTGCCTTAGGGAGAAGATAGAAAAAGTGAGAATCAAGTGCTAAATGCAGAGTTGCATGAGGTCAGAGGAGGGGCATGGCCAGCTGGAGAAGCAAAAGAAAGAGGAGAAAAAAAAAAAAATAAAAAATGAGCAAGCTCTGGAATGCAGCCATGAGGCAATAAGAATGTGGGCAGAGATTTCAAGGGAAGATGATCACATTGTGGGTTAAATATCGCCCCATTTGATTATGTGGTAATGGATATTATGGATTAATGGAGTGTGGACACCAGGGGTGTGGAGTCACTGCATGCTAATGAGGGATAAAATACTGCTCCACAGACATCTGAGAGACGGAAGCAA
>JAWWEW010000078.1:37087260-37139599 GCA_035583185.1 Anabacerthia variegaticeps | reverse complement strand
AGATGATCACATTGTGGGTTAAATATCGCCCCATTTGATTATGTGGTAATGGATATTATGGATTAATGGAGTGTGGATACCTGGAGCACACCAGGGGTGTGGAGTCACTGCATGCTAATGAGGGATAAAATACTGCTCCACAGACATCTGAGAGACGGAAGCAACACTACTGAGAGGTTGTATTTCTCTCACTTACTGTTTCAGAGAAGAGCAGAACTTGGTTGTGGGGATTGTGTTTGGGTTTGATGGTGGTTTTTTGTTTGTTTATTATTTGTTTCTTCCCCACATTCCCATAACTCTTAAATCTGTGAAAACACCTGAACTTCAGTGCAATTATTCCTTATATGGCTGGAGTGAACAGAATCCATTTCCTAAAGAAACACAGGAACAACCGTAGTAACTCTGTTGCCTTGCTCTCTTAATTTTCAGTAATGCTTGAGATAGTATTTCCACCCCCTGAGGTTTTTTGGAAATGTCTTTTTAATGGATTTTACCTGGAAATAATTTTGTTGAAGGAACAAATATGAAGAGAAACTACTTCAGGATAATGCAAATTCATCTTTGGGAATATAATAGTCTCACTCGGTATTCATTGAAGAATAGAGAACTAGATTGAAAACCTCTTCAGTTCATAGACGTCTTCCTGTCATTGGTCCTAGGACACCTTAGAGCCTTTTTCTTAGTGGCAAAACACAATCATTGTGTTTTTATTTTGATCCTTGAAAAGTTACTTGAGGTCAAGATCTGCTGTTTTTATGTTGAATGGCCAGCACTGATGTTTACAATGTGCTTTTAAAATATTTTGTACAACCACTATCTCCCCAGTTTCCCTTGGGAAAAGGCAGAAGGAGATGCAGAGAAATTAAATGACAATTAATTCAATTGTACTTTCACAAATGTCTCTCTAGAAAAAAAAGTGTGCTTCTTTTCTGTGCTGCAATCATATGTGGAATTATTCTCCCATCTTGATAGCCCATGAAGTGTAACTGTGCAGTGTCCCACTGTAGTGACCTCGCATAATGCATGAGTTTTGCCTTAAAAAGTTCCCTTGCATTATAAACAATACACAGTTACACACTGCTTTAAATGCTGTAACGGGGGGATGAGGGTAAAGGAAATAATCTATTTGGATTAACTTAGTTTCAGAAAATATTTGTTTACAGTATGAGTTTTAATAATTAATGTATGGATCAAAACATTTTGCTTATCTACTTGTTCCAGCAGTAGGGTCAGCACCTACAGCTACACAGAAGGAAGCCAGAAAAACTTCCAGACGCAAAGCTGACAAATGCAGTGCTTCAGCAGCAACCTCAGCATCTGCTGCAAAGCTCCATACATTACTGCGCTAATGGCAGCCTGCTTGTTTTTTTGGTTTGGTTTGGTTTTTCTGGCCAGATCACCACTGTGCTGTTTAAACTATCTTTTCCTTCTGAATGTCATTTTTTCCTTAGGTATTATGAAATATGTATGCCAAAATCTTTATGTAGCTTTGCTTCTCTTCCTGTTATAAAATTTGTTTACCTTCAAGAGTCAGATAATTTGTGAACTAAACCCTCCTTGTTTCTGTATAGCACATGTCATAGTAGCTCTCTTGTCTATGTTGGTGTTACAGTATATTCACTCTAAAACTGTGAGCTTTCAAGTGTAGAGGCTCGATAGGGCTGTTGTGCTATTTTTGTTATTTTATTGTTATATTTGTTATATATTGTTATTTTTATATTTCATATATTGACTATATATTTGTTATTATTTTTTATATAAGTAGAAGTTGCAGATGTTTTCCCTTAAAAGTGTTTTTCTTAAGCTCTAGATTTTGAAAGCTTTGAAATGCATGATATTTTTTTTTTTTTTTGCTTTTCCTAGAACAGTAAAATAGGATAAAACTCCTAGATTAACCTCTTATATAGGTTATTGACAGAAGGAATAAAATCCAGTGCCTGATAAAGCATTGGAAAAGCTCTTCTTATGGATGAATCTTCTAAAATTTTGAATACACACAAAGGAGCAAGCAAATGCTTTGAAAGTATGGAAGTTTTAAATTTATATTACTTCATCCTATGTTATGCACATTGATTCAAGATATAAGATCATGGCAGATTTGATAAGCAGACTCCATTAATTTTGTGTGTAAAAGTAAACACTGAAGTGGCATGAAAATTGCTCAGAGAAATGTGAAAGGCAGAAAATTAGAAAAATCTATTCCCCAAGAGAAAAACATGAAAAATATTTGTTCTAAGATAGAAAGGTCTAAAGGTTATGGCAGAGATGGGATGGAATATGATTTTCTCAAAGGCACCTACTCCTAAGAAAATGTTCCTTGAGAACTACATGTACATTTAAAATTTATTAGTACACATTAAAAAAAAAAGACAAAAAAAAAAAAAAGACTCCAAAACCCCACTTTCCATAAATGTTTAGATAAAAGAGAACTAACACAGAATAGACACATTGTAAAGCAAAGAAATCACATACTCTGACTTGCTGTGTTGTAACTGAACTGAGGTATTATGGTAATATACCTGGAATTACTTGATTTCACTTTGAGCATCACAGTTTTCAATAGTAAAAGGGATTAATAAGTAGGAGAGAAATAAGAGATTCAGAAACATGTGAGGGACCTGCTTATTATAAAGTAGGGTTAATAAAGATAAATATAGATTTGATGAAAATCTGATAAATTATTAAGGTAAAAATATTTTAAATCCAAAGGCATATAAATAATTGAGACACTACTTATTAAGTCTGTGGTGAAAGGAAGTTATTAAAGTTTATGAAGAGCAAGCATGTTTTTAAAAACTAAATTTAAGTGAATAGTCTTTTATGGTTATTTGGGTGAAATATTGAAGTCTGTGTAGGCTTATAAGATTAATCTAATAGTATGGCTATGCTAAATAAATAAAGACTCATAGACCATACATGCAAGCATACCTATAGTCTTGATATGGCCTCTGATATTCTGTGTGTTAAAGTCAGTAAAAGTATTTCTGAGTAAGATTTGCCTTGTTACCCTCTCCAACGCAGAAGCCCTGAAATAGCACAGGAAATGAGAAAACTCTGCTTGTGAGAAGTGTGATTTAATGTCTGCCAAATTTCTCTTATGTCCAGCAGGTTTGTGCTCTTTCTGGAGACTTCTATCGAAGTACCTTTTTAGTATGTATGAATATTTTTATAATTTTTTATGCTTTAAAAGACAGGAAAGAGAAGAGTTTCGGAATGCTAAAAGTAGAGTATTACCTTTACCAAAGGAGGCATAACAAATCAAAAAATGTGTATTTCTTGCATCTGGTAGACCAAGTCTTGCATCCAATTGCATAAATATATGCCTGTACGTGTGTAACCACTAAGACAATGTACACATCTTAACAAAACTTTGGTGTATACAGGCAGTATAGATTCAGGTAATTTTTGAAAAAAATTATTCCAGGCTACTGTCTTGCTATGATTCTGTTTAGCATTTCTGAGGGATTATCTTCACTTTGGTAATGTGTTCGCTTGAGGAATGCTTTTCCATCTCTCAAGCAGACATAGACTGAAACGATAATGCTCATGTTTCAGTTGGAAAACTGCTTGCTGTCAGGATCTGATGTGGCTTTCAGTTGTGCCATAATTTCATGCAGGATTGGGAAATCAACAGAATTAAAAATAAAGCTCAGACAGTTTTTATTTTGTTTTGTTTTGTTTTGTTTTTTTTTTCTTGAGGGCTTAAGGTTGGTGTGGTCACTTTTATTCTGGAGAGTTTATCATCATTGTGCACGGCATTGAATATATCGTAACAATGACAACTAAATGTATTTACTGACAACTGTCAGAGGACAGCTTTTTTCCTTTCTTTCAGAAGATTATAATTATAGTTAAAGACTTCTATAGGTATATTGAAATATACTTTCTGGAGAGAAAACACTCAGCCGAGCAATTTTCAGGTGAACTGATAAATCAGTGCATGTTTGCAGGTATAATTAGTGGTTGCAGTTGCCGCTTCACAGAATACACCAAATTGGACGGGGCTCACAGTCTAACTCCTAGCCCTGCCCTCAGTAGAGATTTTAAGCACTGAAATAAGTTAAAACACTGACTAATTAATCCCTGCCACACTGTTGTGAGACAGATAATAAATGCCATACTGTACTAACATGGTAGATATGATAAACTAAGGCACAAGTGTGCTAAATGTGTAGGTGAGTCAGGATTATCACCCACTAGACCTGGATTCTAGTCAGTCTTGTGCTTTAACACTAACACTCATCTGAAGTAGAAGAATTAGCAAAGAGTTTGCATCTCAGAAAAGAAGAAAAATTCTCCTTATTATCAGACAATTTCACAATTTTCCTGTTCAGTGTCTTGATATGATCAGTATGTTCTCTGGCTTGAGTCATTCACTTATTTTTTCATGCATATATATGCATTAAAATACAGTTAGGCATAGACATAAAACTGTTGTGGCATGTGTAGTGTTGTTCACTGACATTTGTTTAATAAGGGCTTTATCCATTAGACAGTGAGACTTTGAAATGAAAGAATAATTTTAAAAATAATAATAAAGGAATAAAAAATAGTAGCCCTAGTATTAGATACACTGTATTTGGGGCTTTTACGTCTGAATTCATGACACATTAGAACAATTATGCTTATTATCACCCATTACACAAGAAGTACTATCTTTGTGCAGAGTCTGTTAGGCACAGCTTAAATCTCTGCACACTTATTTTTCTTCACAGACAGCTAAGTTCAATTTCAGCTAGAGACTTTTCCAGTCAAAGAAACCCAATACCTAAAAATTCCCCCAAGTTAACCAAAGAGGAAGTGTGTAGCTGTATTTTATTGTTCAGATCAACACATAAGTTGCATGTGAATAACCTTAGTGGATTAAATAGAATTATATGCTATGAGTAATAATTAGAGGTATTAGTCAAAAAGATGTTAAAACATTTGGTTAAAACTTTTCAGACTTTGAATAGTTTTGAAGTTATTTCAGGATAATTTTGTAATCTTTCAAACCAAAATTACAAAAAAAGTGCAACTTTTATTGCAAAAAGTGAATGTCTAAATGGAAGGTTTGGGATTTCTGCCTCAATAGCCTCATATAAAATGTATTGAAATGAAGTTATAGAAGTCACTACCAGTTTCTGCTATGATTTTGAAAAAAAGAAATCCTCTTTCCACCAGCGAAAATTACACTGAAATAAATAAGTGATTGCAACTAGAAATAGAAGACTTTATGATATTATTTTTTTTTCTATATGCTTCATATTAGCAAAATGTATTAGCAATCAACATTCTGAGAAGGTAGTGAACCTTAGTCCTGACTAGGAGTTTGATCTTCATAATCAAGGAAAAGGGTTTAGCTTTCAGAGTGACATACTACTTTATTTTTCTCTGACATTACCAACTGGGCTGGAAATTTTCATGATAAAATTTTGAGGAGTTATGAGGCCACTAATACAGTGTCTCTCCAAGGATGAATGGACCTGAGCATCACTGGTTTCACATGATCTCTTTTCACGTGAAAAATTATAAGGAATCATTTCTTGGAGTAAAAAAAAAACAAAAGGTTTTTTTAAACTATAGAAGCTCAAATTAATTTATGCTTAATAGTTACAGAATTTGTAGGGCAGAGTGCCTTAGATTATGTAACTAAAAAATGGGAGGGGGGGGGGGTAACTCAATTTTCTGCCCATTGCTCTTGATATTTAGATTAGAGTCAATATTCTAGTTGATAGTGTACTTACCTGTAACATTTTTAGTGTAATAAAAATAGTAGCAGTTCCTAACTTTCTTATCTCTAATTAAAGTATTTGTAAGATTTCCACCTTAGTATCAGTCTATAGTTGTACTGCTTCTGTTTTTACAGAACATCAGCTTCAACTTGTTTAACTGCAATAACCAGCAATTTTTACTTAGAATTGTGGTCAATTCTAAGAGTGGTCAGGATATCACAGGAAAATATATTGGTATTTAATAGAGACTGCAGATGTTTGAGTATTAAAATGCTCTAACACGTAGATGACTTAAACAGTGATGTAGTGTTCACAGCCTTGTGAATACTTAGTCATATTCTTCTGTTAAGCTTGCAAGTGATACTTCATTTTAGATGGGGATCATAAATGATGTTAAAAAATATGTGTGAGAGATAAGCAATGTTGCTTCTTGGCTGGAAAAAACAATCATATTTCTCTCAAATTTATGTTGGAGAAGGACGCTATTCCACCTTTACCCAAAGATGAAGGGAAAGAACTCGTGCTGGGTTTGGAAAGAACTTTGTTTTTTTATAGTCTAGCTACTTAAAACAGTAATGTAAAAGTCTCTGTGGGAAGCACAAGCAACTAGTAAGCTTTGTCCTTAAGCAAGTTTACACTCCAGTCAAGCCAGCTATTTCCCACTATTAACAAATTCAGTCAGTCAGGTTTTGTTTATTCTTTGAATATAAAATTTCAAATATTTCTTCTCTGTTGATTCTATGTGTATACACACACAGAAAATATCTGTATGTGTGGTTAGGGACACATATTTTCAAAAAAATTGTGGGCTGCAGGATGCTATCCGCTGCTGCATGTTAACTTTAAATGTGGCAATGTTTCCACTTGTCTAATTAGAAAGAGATACAAAGATGCTGTGTTGAAAAGTGGAAATGTGATTTAATGTTCCTCTTTACTTGTGTTGTAAGCTCATTTCTGCTTTCTTGATGTTTTAGTTCTTGCTACTCTGACGTTCTTACTACATGTCCTGCCTAATGGAACTTGGGACCTGGCTGGACTAACCTGGCCTTCATTTTGAGAGCTGCATGTTTTGAAGATCTGTAATTTCCTTAGCCATAAGCTCCATTTCATTGCAGTGGGAAAAGGACTGAGAGTCTCTGCTTCTCTGTCTAGAGAGTGTGTATTTAGGGAAGAAGAGGAAACAAAACCACAGCACTGGAATAAGGCCTCACCTGTACCAGTAGCCAAAGCGGCACATGTTGAGTCTTTCTTTTTCTTTTCCTCTTCTTGATAGCAGGCCAGTGGAAAAAACCTCTCAAAGCTGTGAAGAAAATCCCCTTTTAGTACAGTATGCATAAAAAAAAAATTCCTAATGAAATTGGAAAGGAGCTAGAGATGTTAAATACTGCTCAAATAAGGGACTTCAGCTTAAAATGTTTCTTAGTTGTTCAATTTCCTTTACCTTCCTTAAGGGTCCAGGTTTTTTCACATACGTGGTATTTACTTCATAATGAAGAAAGAAAGCAAACAAACAATAAATAAGATTCTAGCTTTCTATTTGAACTAGGAAAAAGTTATGTCAGAATGTTATTTATTTTAAAAAAATAGTTTATTTAAATGAGCTTATATTTATGGAAAGTGCTTCATTTGTGTTCAGCATTGCATGCTGCAATTCAGTCAACATGGAACTGTTTAAAAGATTTAATTTTCTGCACTCTCTGCTTCTTTTTCTTTATTTTTTTTTTTTCTCCTGAACATGTTCTTCCAGAAAGACAGAAAAACTTTGTTTTGCATATTTTTACACATTAACATAATGTCTGAGCTGGGCCACTTTTCTGCATGATAAAGAAAAAAGGCTCCAAACTCTGTCATTGATTTCACAAACGTTAAATATTGATATATTCAGCTATTTACAAATAATTATATTTCTGCTGTTCATTATTATTGTATTTTATAAAATGTGACTTTAAAAAAAACTAAAATACTGTCTCAGTGTTTCATACCCACCTGCTTGATATTTTTTCTTTGAAATTATGCAAATTTGTTTGTGTGATCTGGTTTAATCTAATTACTTTGCTTAGTAATTATTTTATTTATCTTTAGTACTGAACTATACTTAGTTAAATAAGATTTATCAGTTACTGCCAAAGGTCTATTTGATGCAGATCCGCTAAAAGTAAATGTTGATACTTTTATCACTAGCTTAGAAGGAACACAGTTTCTTTGAAGCTTGAAAGCAGAAATCCTGGAATGACAGAAATGTCTTTAGAGAGGAGAGGAGGGGAGGAAATACCTTCAAAAAATCCGAAAAGCACATTCCTGTTCTCTGATAGTGGATGCCATAGCACACTGTTTGCCAGATTTTTGCTAAGCTGATAAGAACAGTGGGATGGGGGGAAAAAAAAAAGGTTAGCAACTCAAGCAAATACTGACTATCAATGATTTAACTAACATGTTTATAAATAAAGAATTTTACACATGTGAGTGAAATTCAAACAAGAAAAAACAGGGAATATTTTACCTAAATGATGTAATGGTAGATCAACATAGCTGACCTGAAGGTCATTTTAACATTGAATAGCTAGCATTTTCTACTCAGCAGGGGCAGATATTTAATCTGTGACAAGAATTATGCAGATCTTGTGTGAGAAAGTGATTGCAGCACTGTTTTCCAGCATTTTTTGTAAGAAAATGTATTGAAAATAGATTTAGCTGTTTTACTCAGTATATTACACAGATTAAGAGATGAAAGTTATATTATCACAGAGGAAAAGAATCCTCTAGACAGATGTCCCAGGCTTGGAGAACAATAAGAAAAAAAATCAATATATGCATATGCATATATGTATATAAAGATGACATCAGTACCTACGTACACACAAATAGATGTGATTGCCTCTGCCTGGTGCATAACTAGTAATTGGCTAATCAAACAGATTTCTAAGTTTCCATTTCAGTAAAGATTACCTGGATGAAAATTACCTTTCATTCTTTTGCTGCTTCGAACAATTTAGTTTTAAATCCCACAAAAAAAAAAAAGTTTAGGTTTTTTTCCATGAAATTCGCTGCACTTCTTAATTTAGCTAGTTTGTATCTGTATGTCGTTAACAAGTCAGAATACAGCAAAAAGTAATTAGAAAAAAGAATTAGTGTTTTAAAAGGTAAAGACTAGATGAACACTTAGGTACTGTGAAGATAATATTTAGGGCAGAATACCTAAAGAATTTCTAGTTTTATTTAAACCAGTTTTTTAATCCCCTGCTAGGCCAATTAATACATAAAATGGTAAAAGGACATGCATTCTAAATTTGGGTCTGCAATCATATTTTAAATGAATCACATTATTCCCCTGTCTCATTTTCCCCCTTTCTAAATAGGGATAATAAGACTTGTCTGCCTTGGCAGTACATTAAAGACAGTATAAAGCTCTGAATTATTAATTCTTATTAACACAAGCATATGTACACCTAAGCAATGGAGATCATGCTCTGACAAAGAACTTGAAGTAGGAGTCTGGCCAAGTATCAAATACCTAAAATCTTTATCTTTGTAGGAAAAAAAGAAAAAAAAAAAAAAGAGAGAAAATAATTTATTTCCAGGTAGCATTTTTCTGACCCTCTGAGGAAACAGAACACAAAAAGAGGTAATAGCTTGGCCATGAAAACCTTTCCTTGGGAAAGCTGGCCTCTGAAGCATCTGCGTTACTGGGTGAATCCAATGGGGGAGACCTAGAAGTGCTTCCAACTCTTGGATCTTCCTGTAGGCAGGACTCTTCTGACCCCTCCTCACTTTAACAGGGACACAGATTGGTGTTCCCTCTCTGTGTTTGGTTCTCATGAGAAGGAAATCCAAATACTGTACCCAAAGAGATGCTGCAGGCATTGGCCCAGTCTCAGCAGTCCAGGAGCACAAGCATTTGCACTTGCCAGCAGTAAACAGGCAGCCTAGAAAAGTACTACTTGGGTTGCAATCATTTCCTGTGCTTATCTTAGTGATGAGTACAACTAACAGAAGCATTCTAATTCTGTAATAAGATTATTGACAAAGAAGTATTTGCAATATTACGCAGAATAAAGTTTTAGTCTTTAACTTTTTTTTTTTTTTTAATAGTAAAATCTTACAGAAGTAAGATAGAGGGATTACTTTGAATTGCTTGCATTTCTATGGTGTTTTGTAACTCAGCCATTTCTGTATTGTTCAAATACATGGCAACTGGAAAGTGAAAAGGAGGAAAACCATTAATCAGCTTGCTAATGTGTTTTCCTTATCAGGCTCAAAGAAGTGATAAGAACAAGCAGGTAGCATACATTATGAAAAGGAGATGGAGTCTCAGATATGGCTTTGTGAGCTAAATCTGTGCAGTGAGAGAGATTTAACACTAATGTTAATAAAAAAAAATCCCAATTATATAAATAACATGATAAGGAAATACTCATGTGTGTATAAAGACCTGGAATACACTTATGAATCTAATGCATGTTTCCCGGGTGACATTAGGCAGGTAGCTCAAATCTCCTGTATCATCAGTTCATATGTAGCTCAGCAGTAACCTATAATCTCACTTCTTAGCCAGTTCATTACCCATATAAAAAAATACAGGATTCCATTGTCCTTTAATGTGTCATGTCATCTGCGTCCTAACAATTGCAACTGCTTGCTGTAAGCATCCAGGCAATTTTTAAAGCAATCCTGAACATTAGCACTGTGGTGTCTAGTATGAAGAACCCATTCTTTCTGGTTTTAAACACTACCTAGTCATGTGTAGTGTCTTTAAACACTACTGTAACAGAGTTAACAATAATTATATTTGTAAACTTGTCCTTTTTATTGTAAATCCTAATTTGACCATTTTTAGGTTAATTTAATGTTAATAGCTACTTAACATTGTTTGATAGTTGTATAATTTTGGGAAATGATTTTAAATCTGGTTATCTTAAGACTTAATTTGTAGTGCAGATAAATCTCAATTGCAAGGAAGGGATTCTGTTCTGGTAAAATAAAACAGCTGGGATTTAATTGGTCACCTTTTACTATTGTCTTTCCACTTCATGATTTACATTGGTGTTCTGTGAGTGTAGAAAAGATGCCATTTGATAATGAGTAGAATGCAATATATACAGAGAATGCTTGGCTAAAATTGCACCTTTTTCTTCTATGAATCATTAGGTATTTAAGCAATTAATGACTGCACAATAGAATGACAAGTTCACTCTAGGTTTGATGTACAGTTCTCTTGAGTCTATTTGCATAAGTTGTTTTTCAATAAATGAAAGCTACAGTGTTCCATAGGGGACTGGCAAGGCTGATTAGTGCAGCAGCTCTGGGCCATATAGTGAGATAATCTGCTTTAGATCATGTAAAGGTATTTTCTTCATATACATTTTTGCAACATGCTGTTTTGAAAGAAGACATACGTAGATCTGGATCTTTCTGTTGTAATACCACATGTAGAGTCTTTTGTTTTACCACTGGAATATTGTTATTGACTGTACAAACTGATCTCCTGAAAATTCATTTTAATACATCAGTACTGGAGTTGATCTCTAGAGAAGGTCTGTTGTAAAAGCAAGTGGGTTAAAACAAAGTGCATGCTGATAAAGTCAACATACAAAATACAGAAATGGAACCAGAGAATTTATTATAACATATATCTTGCTTTCTCTAGTTTATTTATGTTTTAGAAAGTATTAAAGATTGTATTTATGGTTTCTGTTTTGGTAGCTTGAATCATCATTACATAGAGATACTTCTACAACAGACATGTAGATTCAATGGACTGTGAGGTCCTTGTAACTGATTATGATGGACAGACTCTCTTCCATGTGACATGTGTTATATGTATGCTCTTCCACCTTGTTCACCTGAAAATCATATAAACATATAAATTAAAGGGACATTCTATTAAATGAAAAAAAAATAAAAAATAATCACTGCCCAAGTGAGATTCAGTTCCTTCAAAAGTTAATAAATTAAAGGAGATATGACTTGAATAAATTTGATTCAGCACTTATCTTGAATTCCTAAGAGTCCATTAATTTGTTTCAAAGACAATGTATACATGAACATGCTGAAGGTCTGCACAGAAAACCCAAGTCATTGCCACTCTGTTAGAAACTGTAATTGTGTTAATAATTGCTTTGAACCTGTATAATCATTTTAATTTTAGTGCTCTAGGAGAATTTTTTAATCACTGATGTTGATGAAAAAAGAGATACTACTTATTTTACACTGTGAGCTAACCTTTACTGGTTTGTTACAAACAGGAAACAAAGTGATGATATGAAGTTCTTTGCAATTGTGAGTATCCTCGAGCCAAATGTTTAAACCACCCAAAGCATTAGACATGCTTATATTAGTACGCAGCTATTTCATTAAAACCCTGAGGTAAGATTTTGAAATTATCTGCAATCTGCAGCTAATTTCCAGGTGATACCTTGTGAAGACCAGGTGAAATCTTGTGAAGACCAGGTGAAATAGTAGAGTTGATTACTGAGTGGAAATCAGAATATGTAGTGAATCTTATTCTTACCTGTGCTCTATACCTACTAGGAACACTTGACAAGAATGCAGGTGAGGAGCAGGTTAAAGATACTTATTTCTTCTACCTTGACCCCTTGTATAATTCAGAACATACTCAGGAGTGCTTTGAACATTGTCTGGGTCTGCTTCCTTGTTGCTTGGCCCCTGACATGCAGAAGAAATATGTGAGTGAGTCATCATCTGCTGGGTGCCATTGTGGAATGGTGATGGGAGAAAGAGTTTAGCCAGTCTTTCATGCCTGAGGAATTTTCTCTTTGCTTCTGCCAAGCTATTGATGTTATGGTTGGTGCCTTCTGCTAGCTATAAGCATGAGGGAAAACTTGGTCCCATGTCCAAGCAAACAATTAGTTATAATCTCCACTCTTGAGTACAAGCCAGAAGAAGATGTGAAGACATGCAACAAACGAGTCTCAGAGCTTATCCCAAGTAAGCACATGGCAGTAAGCTTCCAGGCTCCCACTGATATTAACAGCTGAGCTATAAAAATGACTTTCAGTTTAAATCCAGGCTCCCCTATTGATTTCCAGCTTGATTTTTACATGAACGTTCTATCTCTCTCTTATCAGCTTCATGCAGCTCTGGTTGGTTTGGCATTTTGTGATGTTCTTGACATTGTTCAGAGAGATGTTAAGTTAAAGCTGAACAGCTTCCTTGACCTGGAGTTTAAACAAGAAAGTGACAGTCCAGGAATTTTACTTAAGACACATAAAACATGTCTTTAAAAGTACATGCCTTTTAATAAGCATTTCAGAGAAGCCAATTGCTAGCGGTAACTGTTTAATTATTTGGGAGCAAATATTAACTCATCAATATTTTCATAGACACCATTCAACTCCAGAACAAAAATAGTGTAGGAAGACAATTTTTATGCTAATCTGAAGTCCATGGGATGCTTTTCTTCCCCCATCACTCCCCAGATTTTTTTGTTTCACAGAAATATATGAGTTGATGTGAGTGCCTTTTACACATGATGGAATTAATAAGCATGTAAGTTTTGCAGTCATTCTGTCTGGAATAGCACAAACTACATGTTTTATCAGTTGTTAAAGTAAATAACGGTGATGGGGCTAGAATAGATACCAGATAATAAATATGTGGTGTGGCCTTGTTAAAAAAAAAAAAAAAAAAGAAAAAAAAAAAGGTATGTTAAGGCAAGAGTATCCCCCCAAAATTCTGCCATGTTATACAGGGGCTGGCAATGGTTTGGGTTGTTATAGATAGCAGAGGATGAATGATAAAACTATTATTTTTAGAGATCATTTCAGTGGCTTGCACCAAGTCACTATACAAATGTTGCAGTCACTATTATTAGCTTCTCTCCCCTTTTTGTTAAGCATTATTGCAAGTTGTCCAAGTGACAGCTAAAATTGGCCAGAAAATGAAAACTAAAAATAGGAAAATGTATTGAGAAAAAGAAGACATAAGCTTTTAAGACCTTTGAAATGCAACATAAGGAAGCTTTCTGAGGGATAGACTGAGAAAATTACTGCAGATTGGAAGGAACTGCGTTGTGCTGTACTGTCTCCTTTCTCTGCAATCACTGTTTCCAGGTGGTATATGAATGCCTATAGACTCCTTTCTAATTCTTTGCTCCATGGTAACTTTTTTAGTTAGGAATTTACTGCTAGGAGAATATAAAGAGCTTTCATTGTTCTATTTGCAGGTCCTGTAAATTATTGCCTTGTGATCTTATTTCCTACTGAATAGGGATGGGGACTTCCATATTCATGGCTAGAAGGTGTCAAATCAGATGAAGATGTGTATTAAGTTTCGTAGATTATAAACAATGCTTTATACATATGCAACAACAAAAAGCTCTTCTGTCCTTAATCATGATTGATTTTTTTTTTTTATTTTATTTTATTTCACTTGGAATTTAAAAGTAGATTGCCAGGACATGAAAAATAGAGACACATCTGACAATAGAAAAATTACACACCTGAGTTAAATACATGGAGAATTTGGAAAAAAAACCCCCTATCTTGCTTTGATTAGTAACTGCTCTAATTTGGTTTGCAAGAGAGCTTTTGGGAGGAGGGAGTAAGGTGTGTATAAAAGTGATGTAAGGATTTCATAACTGTTTACAGCAATTTCACACCATGCTGAAATCGGGTACTGACTGATACCAGGAAGAGTAATGCCCTGCACAATTTACAAAAAAATCTATGAGATTGCTATGTACAAATGAAGTGAACTTATCACACTCAATAACTGCAAACAGCAAAATGTGGAAAACAGCATAGTCCATCAGAGCATACAAAATACAAGTAGTAAGTTTGGGATTTTTTTGTTTTTACTTGGATATAATTTCTTTTTTTTGTAGTTGACAGTATGACCTCATCACCATACACAGGTGTGGGGCAGTGCCCACATAGCAGCAAATACTCCATAACAAAAATGTTGCATTTTCTTTCTATTGTAGAGGCAATTCACATTTATGCTTTGGAGAATTTAGTTTGTATCTATTTGCTGATTTAGAGATGGGCATCTTTTGTGTATGTAAGTAAAGTATGTAATTAAGGTTAATTCAAATAACACTGGTTGTACATGGTAGGGAATTCTTAAGTAGCTTTTATGTCTTGCAAAAAAAAATAAAATATCATGGGTCCAGCTGTTGTGGCAGTTACAGTCTCCAGAGAGTCCTTGCACAAATAAGAGACTGGATTCTTAATTCAGAAGAGAGCATGCGCAGAAAGAGCAGCACTCAGATGATCCAGTTCATTGTATCCTTGTTGCTAAGCAGACAGGCTTTTGTACCAGTTGGAACATTTTCAGGCTCTATGGCTGCTTTCCTAGATGAGTTGCAATAATTAAATGTGAAAGCAGTGATTGCCAGCATTGCTTGCCAATTCCAGTTTTATAATAAGGGGCAAAACCATCTGATCAGCCCTAGACAGAAACAGAAATTAGTTTTACCTATAACTATGTGCCAAATGAATGGCAGTGTGAGTTTAAAGAAACAAAAACATTAAAATCCTCTTAGCGATAGACTGTCTTACTATTCTGAGAGGAGATATTCCTTTTTGGTAGGGAATATTCTGCAGGTGGAGTAGGATATTCCCTTTAAGTGATTTTCTTTCTACTGATAAGAGGAGTTTTTTTGTTGTTTTGGTTTTTTTTTTTGTTGTTGAGATTTTTTGTTTTGTTTTGTTTTTTGGTTTTTTTGGGGGAGGGGCATCTGGTGGATGGTTGGTTGGTTTTGTTTTCATTTTGGGTTTTTGGTTTTTTTTTTAAAAATCCTTTTCAAGGCTTCTTTAGCTTCTGATTTTGCTAGGTATTGAGTAATTTTTATGTATCAGATAAATCTAGATATTATCTGTAATCTGATGGTTTTCCAGTTGTGTTGTCTAGTTAGCTTTTTCAGCCACCCCTGGTAGGGACTCAATAATAAGGGAGAGAGAACTGAACTTGTTGCTTCTTCTCGGTTGACAGCTGCAGGGTCAGAGAAGTGACAAATAAGAACTTTTGGGTTCTGTGTTAGTGAAAGGGGCCCATAGAGTCGTTTTCTGCCCATTTAGATGGACTGGGGATGCAACCTGGGGCTACTGGTAATTCTTGTTTTTAAATCCAGGTGAAAGTCCTGATAAGTATTGATACAACCCAGAAAGTAAAATCACTTAATAAAACCAGAATAAAATTTGAAGAATTTTTTACCTTTTTGCTTTTGCAAATTTATCAAAAAAGGACAAATAATTTTCTCCAACATAAAAAGATTATCAAGAGTTAAAAAAGACAATTAAGTGGACTTTTTATTTGCCTTACCAGGTTGTTAACTAGAATTTTTATTTGTGTTTATTTATGTTTTTGACATTTAACAGTTTCTATATAATTTTTCCAATGTTCTGACCAGCATGTAAGTTGTTTTAGACACACAGTAGAAGACAAAGTGAGAAAATAGATGACTTAGAGCTCCTTGTTACCTTGCCTGCAAAAGAAGACATACTGCATTTTTTTTTAGCCTTTTTTTACTACTTTGGCATGAGCTTCCTTTATGGGTAGAAAGTGGTTGGGATTTAAGTTTCTTCCATCATGAAATGAGACTTGTCTTTATAAAACTGGTGGCTTTACAGAAATGTTTTTTCTTCCCACTGAAAAATAACTTTGAGTTAAAACTTCTATATGGCTTTTGTGAATGTGGATACATTTTCTTCTCCTACGGTTAAGACAAAAAAAAAAAAAGATCAAAGCTCAAGCCATAATTCAGTACTGGCACTGGAGGTTTGCCTTGAAATATTAAGAATTCTCAGTGTGGAAACTATGCTTTCCTCTGTCCTTTCCAAAGAACCTATATAATGGTAATTTTTGAAGTCTGATACTCACTTTGCATTTACTTATTTGGTATGGTAAGTTTTAGGGCAAATAGAAAATAATGAATTAAGTTTAAAGTTCTCTCTTTTATTCTGTTTTTGGTTTTACTGTTCGTATAGTTAAAATCATAAAGCTCTGACATTTTATCAGACTGAGGCAAACAAAAATTGAAGGACTTGCACTGGGCATGGTAGTCAGGGAGCAGGCACCAAAACAATATGTGGGAGCTTTGATGAACAGTATAGCAAAATTTCCTACATATTCTTCCTTTGATTGGTAGTAGATAAAACTTCAACTGTTACTTTGAATTTACTAAAAGTGCTCAGTTATCCCCCTTAATAGCTAGCTCATTTTTCATCTGATTGATTTTTTGCTGAACCATTACCCTTCACTGATAGCTGTCATTGTCACAAATTCTGCCTGTTTTAATTATGGCTTGTATCAAGAATTACTTTTGTGTCTTAGTTCAAGCTGTAAGTCACATTTTATCACATAAACAAAACAATTTAAAATGCATAGAGAAGAATAATTGTGAATAATGTGTTTCTATAAATGGCTTACATAAGGCAGAATGAGATATAATCCTCATGGCACAAATGTGTTGTCTCCCATCTTGCTGCTATTGTATTACCTCACTGTAGAGTAAGTGTACAATGTGACATTAATTATTTATTTTTCTGTGATTCTGGGCTAATATTTTGCTGTACAATAGCTCCCTTTTCTTCTTGAATTTTTGCTCTTAGGTGAGCTGATGTGAAATCCTCTTAATGTCTCAGCTGCCCTAGATTTATCTAACTACTAAACCAAACTTCATGAAGAATCACAATAGTTTTACTGGATGTCAAGGAATGCAAAATGATCCATGCTAAAAAGGAAGGATGGAAGATGGGAAAGTGTTTTCAGATAAATCCAGAATGTTCTGTGGTTGATGGTTCCTTAAAGGAAGATGCTTGATCATTTATCCATTGAACCTATCCCAAGACTTTTGCTATTCAAGGTTACTATTTTGAGCAAAATGTCTACTTTTTGTGGAAAGAACTTTCAGCTAATGCACCTCTGTGTGAGAATGTAGACCATGTTCTTCCTTTGTTGAGCTTCCTGGCTTGTTATTTTCAAGGCTGAATTAGTAAAGCAACATCTGTCTGCCTGAGCAGGAAGGAACTGCCTCTCAGCTCTGTTTGATTGCTTAAGCAGGTCATCTTTTTACCTGAATTTTAGGCCTGGCTGTTTGACTTTGCAGTGTAAATATATGCACAAGTGTGCCTATTCAGGTGTGCTGAGAGGCTCTTTACCTCAGGTACAGAAGGGCACTGGGTCTCCCTTGGGAGGCTGCACCTCACATGGCAATTTGCTCTCAGGCTTCTCTGGAGGAGTGGAAAACAGTGTGAGAAAGAAGTGCTTGGCACTTATCCTTAGACGGGAGGAACCAACTCATCAGGAATGCACTCTGAGAATGCCCACTCAGTCCTGCTGCTTTAAAAGTGGGTGAAGAGGAAGCTACAGACATGCATCCTGCATGTGGGACAATGCTGGCACAACAGAGTTACTATGTGGTGAAAGCAGTAACAGTATTTTGCAACAGCTCCTCTATGGAGGCAGGTCCTGCTACTGCCTTAATAAGTAGTACATTACAAACAAGTCTTGAACCTCAGATATTTCATAACTTTAGTAGGTGGGAGGCTTTTGAAACTCACCTTGGGAAAAAAAATATTTGTAAAGAGTCACTTCATAAATATATTCATGATGAATATTCATCTGCTGTACAGGGGAGTTTCTGACTGGGATTTGACTTGCATGCATGTACTAGGACAAATTTTCTACCACGGGCAATTACAATAATTTTAAGCGAGACATGATGAGAATAAAGAGCAGAAGGAGCAGTTGTAGTTTCCTTAATGATTATGTTTCATCTAAAAAATGGTTCATTTAATTTCCAAGAACATCTGCCATATTCAGTTCTAATTATTTTCTGATTTCAAGAAGAATAATGTAGAAGGTGATGATATTTCATTGGGGAAAAAAATATCTATTATACTTATTTGTTTTAAAGGATAACTCAGGTTGGAAGGGACTTCTAAAGGTCTTCAGTCCAACCTCTGACTGAAAGCAGAACGAGGTTGAAAAGGGAGAAAGCTGTGAGATCTGACTGTGTTGCTCAGAGTTTTTAGACCTTGAAAACTCCAAAGATGGACACAACACATATTGTTATGAACACCTTATGTTATACTCATAACATATATTCACTGTTATGTTCATAACAATTATGTTATATTGTTATGAACACCTGATTTCCATAGATAAGAAAAAAAAAAATTAGTCCTGAAAGAGAATGAGACATTGAAGTTATTGTGGAATGAGTCTGTATCAGTTTTCAGGAGCAGAATATTAACTTTCAGCATGTGGTTTCAGCCTGGTTTAAGTGGGAGAAAGCCTAAGTCCCACCAGAGAGGGGAATGTTCTCTTGCTACTGATGCAGGCAAAAGTGTGAATTGTGGTCACCTGTCATCAAAAAGTACCTCATGTTTACAGGAGTTTATTTCATTATGAGTTGGCTGTATTTTGTGTCAGTTCTCAGTAGCATTTCTCTCCTTACTGTCAGTAGGAGTTACATAGTTGGAACGTATTGCAAGTGTTCATGTCAACACAAATCTAAGTGAATTTTGATACTTTCAGTACTTCCACAAAGTAAGATAGAGAAGATAAAGGATTTCTGTGCAAAACTCTGGTAGTTTCTGTTGAGGTTTCCTTTTATGGCAACATGTCTTTGACCTGATCTGTCTCAGCATCATGGTGATAAAAGTTTACTTAGGATAGGTAGCTACCTAGGCCAGAATCATGCTAAAGCTTTGCAGGAAACAGATTTGATTAGATTAGACTTCATGTTCTTTTTCTATCTCAGCAGTGCTTTCAGAGATGTAATTATTTTGTTCAGCTATGACATGAATGTCAGCAAAGTGAAAAAGCAGATTTTTCTGCCTTTAGGAAAGCTGTGACATAGAGTTTGTGTTAAGTCACACTGTCCTTGCTTAATATTAACAGAACTATAATCACCTCTCTCAAAGTCATGCCCTGTGGTATGATTCCAGTTCTATAGGGTGGCTGTTCTCATCATCTACTGTTGCATCCACAGCACAGTAAAAAAAGCAGAAATTGTAGGAAATACACTTACTTTTCCTCTGTTTCCATTCCTAGACAGGCATATTCTTCTGAAATTTCAGTAGCTATCAGGGGAAACTGTGGTCTGTGTCATCCAGGGGGAGAGTTTTTACTCTCACAAAGGTCAGAAATATACTAAGAAAACTTGGTTATAGGCAATTATTTGTTATTCCATTTCACTTTTGAATTATGGAGCAAGAAATATAAATTTAAATGTGTTATCCTGCATGCATAACTTCTGTTGACTCAACAAAATTTATGTATTGTCTAGAGAAAATTGGAATTTATGCCTCCTGGGCAATTAGTAAGATGTTATGTCACCATTTACTGCGCAAACATTTTTGATCTTGAATAATTCACATGCTACTTAGAGTTCCAGTCAGTTACACCGTTGTTGCTCACTGGTTACTAGTCAATGCTTGCTTCTGGTTTTATTTTTCCTTCCTCATTTCACTCACATATATTAAAAGAGGGCAAGCTTTATTAGATCTAGTAGGATAGACATTAATTTGACATGAACTTGAATTGACCACAGGCAAAAAAACCTTGCAGTTAGATACTAAAAAAAATGTTGGTAATATCACCTACGATGGCATTTATCTTAAGCCTGTATGATATTACTTGTGTTATTTCATCCTTCTGTATTTGCAGCTTCATTTGTCTTAGTATTACGAACATGAGCATATAATATTAAAGGCACAAGTGACTTTTTAAAAGAGCTTACCTGTAGTATTTGCAGGCAAGAAGACAAGTGTGGGGTTTCCTTATTGATTGTATAAACTACTTCTCTGTCAGGATAGCATGTGAGGTACTAAACAAACAGGGTCTGCTCTGTTTCCTCAAAAGTGACTAAGCTTCTACTGATAATCATTGCAATACCTAGAATTTACAAAAACAGTTTTATTATAAAAGTGTTGTTTCTATCATGATTTGGTTCAGTTTAGAAAATCATATAATCATACAATATCATGAGTTTGAATGGATCCACAAAAATCGTCCAAGTCCAAATCCTGGCCCTGCACAGGACAGCCCCAAGAATCACACCATGTACCTGAGAATATTGTCCAAATGCTTCTTGAACTTGAAGGCTTCTTGGAAGTTTAGTGCTGTGACCACCTCTCTGGGGAGCCTGTTCCAGTGCCCAGCCACGCTCTGGGCGAAGAACCTTTCCGTAATATCCAACCAAAAGCTCCCCTGACACTCTGTCATGTTGTTCCCTTGAGTCCTGTCCCTGGTCGCTGCAGAGAAGAGATCAGTGCCTGCCCTTCCTCTTCCCTTTGTGAGGAAGTGGTAACTGCAATGAGGTCTCCGCTCAGGCTCCTTTTCATCAGGCTGAAGAAGGCAAGTGACCTTACCCAGTCCTCATACGGCTTCCCCTCAAGGCCTTTCACCATCTTTGTAGCCCTCCTTTGGACATTCTCTAATATATTGCCTTATATCTTTCTTATATTGTGGCACCCCAAACTGCACATAGTATTCGAGGTGAGGCCACAAAAATGCAAAGTAGAATGGAACAATCAACTCCTTTGATTTTGCTAAGAGAACAGTCTTGAGAAAGATAGTGATATCAGCCTAACTAATCATCAGCATAAAGTTAACTTTGTTTTGCTCTCATTGTTTATTGAGATATAGGATGTAACTACCAAAGCAATAAATGCTGCAAAATATTATGTGCATTTCCATAAGAATAGCTTTCCTGAGGTATGGTTGTAATTTTTTGTGTTCTTTATTTGTCTGTACTGTATAAGAAGCCTCAGATTTTCACTAAGGCCAGATATGATATATAAACAGTACTCTGTCTCTGCCAACTACGCTGGTAGCTTTGAGAGCTTTGCATTATTTATTTGAAAGTGTCTGTTGCTTAAACATTGCCTTTGACTATATGCTTTTGAAGTGATAGGAAGTCTACCAGTTTGGGTCCATTTAGTGAAAAGTGAAAGCTCCTTCCCCTGCATTTTGAGCAGCAACAATAGGAAATAGTGTCAGAAAGGGTAGTGAATCAAGTTCTCTATAAAACTGATAATTGAATCTTCTAAACAAATGGTTGCAGGGCTGTCTGTTCCCTGACTTTCATTTCTCACCACTGCCATTTATGGTGACCATCTAACATGATTGTGCCATCCTTGGTTGTTTAGGCAATATAAAAGACCCAAAAGGATTGACTATATATATATATATATATATATATATATATAAATTAAAACACATCTCTATTCTGGATAAAATAGCCTTGAACATCTAATATAGATACATGTATCATTTAATGAGATGCTCCAGCAGAACAATTGAGATGCAAATTTTAAAAGCCTTGCAGATCCTCTAAGTTTGTTTTACTGGGATTTATACTTGTATCAGGTTTCTTAAGGAGTCCTGTCAGAATGCCAAGAACTGTAGAGATGCAAAGACTCTTCAAGCATTTCCTCTCTGGATCCTGCACTGAGTTCTCCTGATAATGAGGGAAATGTCTGTTTGTGGTTCCTGATTTTGCAAACCCCATATGGATTCTACATTAGTTAGATGATAGCTGATAAAGTCACTACCCTAGAATATGAAATGGGAAATACTTTCATCAAAGGTTCCCTAAAATTCCTACGGTCTGGCTTTTACTGAAATTTCATCATTCTACATATTTTTTACAAGCATAAGTGTAAGTAAGCATGCTTTTCCTCACAATAAGCAATTTTTTTTTTTACAATGCTCTTAGTATTTCACTGAGGCCATTTCAGAAGGTAAGTCATGATCCTTAGTCATATAAAGTATGGACTTGAGAACCTCCCAGACACCTGGAGCACCTTGTTTCCCCAAAAGAATTTCTTAGTATTAGTTTGAATTGCTAAAACAGGTAATGGTGGGCATAGAAAGTTAATTTAAAGAATTGTCTTTAAAAATGCTTGGAGAGACTTTCTACTTGTTCCATAATGGAAAGGCTAAATGTTTTGTTTTGAAAGTGTCAGAATATTTTTTAACTGGAGAGTAGTAATTTATTTTGATGTTTTAAAAGCTATTTGCAGTGTTTATTAAAAAAAAAAAAAAAAAAAAAAACGTAGGGGGGTTTTTTTTGGGATTGGTTTTTGGTTTTTTTGGGGGGATTTGTTTTGTTTTGGGGGGTGTGTGTCATTTGGAAATGGTTTCTGTTATTTAGAAGTCATAATGTATGGAAAATAAACTCTTAATCCTAGCAAGAGCTGCATATCATTATGCTATACAAATAAGGTGGCTTCTCCCAAAGCAGAATATTAGAAAGGGACAAGCCTTCCAAATTGTGCAAGTATTTATCTGTCTAAATTTATTTTATGTGAGTTTATGGCAAAAATACAGTCCTTCATAAAATGCAGCAGAATACTTCTGTATTGATAATACTTAAGACATGGACAAGATAAAGACAGCAATTTCAGAGTACTCTTTTATCACTTAAATGAATAGCATTTTAGTAAATAAATACAGTACAATGCAATCTCTAGCAATGCCAAAGTGATCACAGTTCTCGGTAATTTAGGAGTAAATAACTTCTGAGAGCAGTATTGTTGGAATTATTGGACTGAATACTGTGATAGGAGCAGTAAAGCTTAAGAATGGATGAAAGCAGGATTAGAATTTTAGATACTATTTTCTCTTTAAGGTTGCCTATTTTTTTTAAGTACTGTTACGTCAACCAAAGGAATCCTTATTACAGGATTTGTACCAGAAAACTTTAGTGTTATGAGAGTGCTGACCTTAGATTACTGGCAGTGTTTTCTGGAATATCCAATCCAAATAATTATCAAACAATTATACTAGCTGTATTTCAAATATTATTTTTTTTATTATTCAAATATTATTTTATCTGGAACTTGGAAATAGGATAATGAAGTTACTTTGTCCCAAGTCCGTGATTTAGCATAATGTAAGTCCACTAAGCATTCATACCTTTTTAAAGCCAAGTTTCATAGTGCAAATATAATGTGGGTACAAAATGCATGTGTCATTTGTTTGAGTCACTCTTGGGAGCGGAAATTTTATTGTTTACATCAAGATCTAAATCTTTTGCCTTAACTTTTTTGTTTGGTTTCTCATCTTCAGTATATGTTCATATGATATGTAACACTATTTGAAAATATGTATATCTTACTATGAAAGTGGAAGTTTTCACATTGATTCAATACGGAAAAAGCGCAGAGATTAGAATCTTCCCTGGGGTCCTGTCCTATTCCCATTTAGATTGACAGATACCTTCCTGTTTTTCTCTGTTAAAATAGATTCAGGGTCATGATATAAATTTTAAAGGATTTTTTCTCTCTCTTTGAAATTACTTCCACAGCACCTTAAAATGTCCTTGATGTTTAACCAATTCTTTTGCGCAGATGAGAGTTTCTGCTTAAAATAATTGACAGATTGATAGTTACCATTCAGTTTAACACACCAAATACAGGCAGACTTCTGTTTCTATTTTTAACATGAAGAAATATTCCATAGATGTCCAAAGGCAGGTGACAAGTTAAGGAAAGAAAAGGAATGAAATAGCAAGGAAAATATAAACAACCTTTGGAATCTACTGTAGGAGTCCCAGATGACACACACTGATGACTATTTTATGGCCTAAATAATAAAACAATTTTCCTTCCAACTGACTCATATGAGGACTAATTAGTGTTATTAACTTGTTATTATATCTGCTTGTTGAATTTTTGTCTATTTTTGTTTTTTTTTGTCTCTTTATTCTACTTAGTGATAGTTAAAAACCTAGGGATACTTGGAGTATGCTGCAGAAATTCTGTCTCCCACTACCATTAGAGAAATGCACTTTTAAAACTCTGCATTCCTAAGATTAATGCAAATGAAGGTCAGACCAGGTGGTTCTCAAGTTTGTTGATTCAGTGCTTAACACCTAAAATTTTCCTCATACAAATCAAATTATCAGACCTGAAAATAATGAATAATAGAAAGATTTAAATGTCCTTTGGTCCTTTTTGTACATGGGGATTAACAAAAAAAATGAATTATTTGACCTCTTGAAAGTCATCTTGCACCTGGGGTTCTCAGTGCTGCTGTCTGGAAGTAGAAATTCTCTAAGTGGCTATCTGCAAACCTGAAAAATGGGAGTTTGTGTGCAGAGGGTGGGGTGTACAGGGAAGACTTCTGTGAGAAGCTGCTGGAAGCTTCCCCTGTGTCAGAGCCAATAACAGATGGTTCCAAGACAGACACACATGCTGGCCAAGGCTGAGCCCATCAAAATGTTGGGGATGACACATTTGACAATGGGGTTTGGAACTGGATAGAAGCAACTGCAGCCAGAGAGGAGTGAGCATATGTGACGGAAACAACTCTGCAGACATCAGGGTCAGTGAAGAAGGAAGGGGATGAGATTCTCCAGGTGCTGGAGCAGAAATTCCCTTGTAGCTTGTTGTGAAGAGTGTTAGCAGTCCTACCCTTGAGGAGGAAGGAGTGGCAAAGACAAAGTGTGATGAACTGACCATCACCCCCATTCCCTGTCCCTGTGTGCCACGGTGGGTGGAGGATGTAGAGAAAATTTGGAGTAAAGTTAGGCCTGAGAGGGTGTTTTGCAATTTGATTTTATTTCTCATTACTCTACTTTGGTTTGATTGGTAATAAATTAAACTGATTTCCCTGACTGTGTTGCCCATGACAGTGTTTGGTGAAAGATCTCTCCTTGTCCTTTTCTAGACCCACAGGATTTTCATTGTGTTTTCTCTCCCATCCAGCTGAGGAGGGGAGTGATAGAGCAGCTTTGGTGAACATCTGGCATCCAGCCAGCATCCACCTGCCACAGAGAGTGAATCAACTCCTTTTGATCATGCTTTGAATCATTGTAGGGTTTTTCTGCACTCATCGAAGTTGGAGGTAAAGTCAAAGCATAGCATGTCCAGCATTGTTATCCCTATCATACATTATAGGGAAGAGCAACAGGGGACATAAGGAGAGGTTAGCTGGGACAAGAAATAGAATATATGTGTGAAGGAACTGTAGAAAATCCTATATTCTCTATATATATACCATGTTGCAAGTCCCCTCATTGCAAGTTTATGTGGCATATCTGGTTCACCTAATTTTAAAGTTATCAAGGGGATGAAGCTACAACTGGTAGGGAAGATTTTCCTCAGGGCTTGATAAATCTATCCTCAAGATAATTTTTGCAGCTTGGTGGGAAACATATCACAGTTCCTGAGACTTTCAGGCTCATTTGCAGGCTGTCGTGGGTTTGTCTGTTCAAAGCACTCTGCGTCTTGGGAAAGAGTAGACCCAGTTAATGTGTCTTGTATTTGTCAGCTGAGAAGCATTCATACACTAACCAAGTTTTATGGGTTAAAAAAGCATATACTGTCAATTCAGGCAAAGCAGAAGTTTACAGCCTTGATTGCCATATTTGGAAACATCTGTAACATGAAGTAAAATAATCATTGTAGCCTTAAGGTTTACCTGAGGTAAAATAATTTGTGTTGCTTAGGATTGTTGAGGCAAATCTTGGCCTTAGACCAAGGAGGGCAATACTGCCAGTAGACACCTCTTTGTGGGATGTTAGACCTCACAGTGGGAACCTGAAGCCATTTGTGTAAGCTCACCTTGTCCCAGGCTGCTCTGAGCAGCAGGCATAGTAAGCATTTTCTATGAATTTACCAGGGATGAGAGTTCCCCTGCCCTCATCATTTAGCACTTGTAACCTGTCTTGTGCTGTTTATCAGAGGATGCACTACCCTTTTGCTAACTTCTCTCAGATTATTACTGTGCCTCATTAGGCCGCTTCTCTGGCTTCAGTGGCTTCTCTCTAGTCAGTTTTCCAAGACTGCTATCAGTCTTCTAAAATCAATAAGAGGATCAATTGTACAACTGTTCTCTTAATTTTACAATGTGTACCATGTCCACAGCTTTCCACAGAAATCATACAGGGTATGAATAATCCAGGCATCAAACTTGTCATTAACAGTACATTTAAATAACATAACTTTTGCTGGTTGCATACCTGTATACATTTATATGAAACACTGTTTTTTCTAATGGAAGCAGCCAGTTTCATTACTCACCTTACCTTGTGTCTCCTAGCTGTGACAGCTAACATAGTAGGTCTGTTCAGAGTTCTGAGTAAAATGCCAGAATTTAGTTTAAAAAAAAAAAAAAGAGAAGTCTTTATGTGAGAAAATCATCAACTTTCAGTTTTCATAAATGATAATACCTAAGGAATACCTCTCCTGAATGTCTCGAATGCAGCAGTTTCAAGTGCAGTTTAGGGAGTCACAGCAACAACTTACCTGATGTCTGAGGATCAAAATACCCAAATTAATACTTTTCTTCAAGCTGAACCTTTTGCATAGAAAGACTCCTTAAGCAATTATCTTTTGTCATTTATTTTCTCCTGTTCATATTTGAAATATATCCTGTAGCAGAGGATTGTGACCTATATGTGCTTTATTTTCCTGTTTCTAGAGGTGTATTAAACCCATTCCTGATGTTCTTAAAACACTGAGGTTTTTTGCTGGTTTAGGCCTGTTGCTAAATGCCAGGCAGATTGGAAAGGTACAAATTAGGAAAGGAGTTTGCCCAAATGCTAGAGAAAATAATACTTATTAATGAATTTAATGAACTTGTTACTTTTAACCTGTGTGCATCTGAGGATAATCACTTTCTATTTCCTTTAAGAAGTAATAAACGCAAAACTCTGTTAAAAGTTTTGCTTGTTGAAGATTCAAGAGTACATGGAGTTTAATTTACATTTTTACAGTTGCTCTTAATTTTAAAAAAATATAACTCAGTAAACAAAACTTCATCTGTAAAAAAAAGACAAATTAGACTATATTCTGATAATGAATGTCAGCAAAGCATAGCCTGATTCTTTGTGATAGGGATAAATGTATTTGTACTAATGTGCTTAAAAGGCAACTATTAGTTTTTAATGAATGTAAGAGATTTACTTTTTTAGCAGAGCTACTAAAATAATAATCATACATAAAGGAGTACTTTACACAAGCTCAGGAAATTATATTCAGAGATTTAGCTAGGGAATTTGGTTCTGGTTTGAAAGATAACATTCATTTCTATATACAAAAAATTGTTTAATTCATTAGCATACTTTTATTCTGCAGACACTGAAAAGCTTTAATGTCCCCCAAATTACTTAGATGTGACTTAGTTTTATGAGTTATCAAGCACTAAAGATATAAATAGCCTTCTTAGTCTCTCATAGCTGGTGCAGTACTGCTGCAGAACGCCACTATTGCACAACAGGAAGCATTTTAAAGGGTGAGTTTGTTCTCCACAGTAGGGAATCAAATTAGCTTGATTCTGAGATAATTTCTGACTGAAAGTGGACATATGATTTTAAGGCATCTGGTGAAGTGCAGATTTTCACATTAAAGCAATAAAATGTGTCTAATGGGCAAATGTGTTTTTTGAAATTGGACTTTTGACTCATAATCTAATGCAGCACCAATGTAAGATTAGTAATCATTTTAAGGAATAAGAGTAGTAATCAGACCTAAATAGTCTACCTTCATGTTGGATGCAACTTTTACCTACAACTATGAATAAATATGTATGTATATGTACATAAAATATAGTGCCATTGGTGATGGAAACCAATGGAGCTGACGTTATGGAAACCTGGATTAAGAAGCAGACATTTGGGCTCCTACCTTAATTTGTACAAACTCAGCTGATAGTCACCAGCAGGTATCAAGAGTAACTTTTGTGGCTACATACGCATTGCACTATGGAAATTTCTCATAAACTGAAATTAACGTCTCCCTGTTCTCCAAAGAAACTAATGATATGCTGTGTAGAATACAGCATAATATCAGACAGCAAGACAAATATTAGTGCATCATCATTAGCATGGATTATTAATGTCACCACAAAGAACTTTGTTCTCTGCAAAGCACTGATCTGTTCTCTCTGGTGACCAGTGACAGGACCTCAGGGAATTTGTGTTAGGGAGGTTTATGTTGGATATTAGAAAAAGACTCTTTATCCGGGTTGGGCACCGGAAGAGGCTCCCCAGGGAAGTGGTCACAGTAGCAAGCCTCAGTTCAAGAAGCATTTGGATAATACTCTCGGGCACATGGTGTGTTTCTTGGGGTTGTCCTGTGCAGGGCCAGGAGTTGGACTTAATGATCCTTGGGGGTCTCTTCCAACTTAGAATATTCAGTGATTCTATGACACTCATAAACTTGGCTGAATTAGGTACTAAGAAATTCACTGTTAACTTTGGTTTAGCTCTGCTGTCTGCTGCTTGAAACTTTATCTTAATCAGTTGCGTGTGTATCAGATAAAAAGCTGAAACTAGAGAAGTAGTGTTAAAAAAAACTGTGATCCTCTGGAAAGTTGATTCAAGGGACCTCAGTGGCAACTTTATAGTTGAGAAATTTGTGCTAAAAGTGATACTTTTTGTCTTTACAGAAAAATGAAAACCAACCTGTTACTGGAAAAATATGCTCTAAAGAACTGCTAGCTGTTCTAGCTGAACTAATTCCCAAACTGTACTAAGAGATAATACTCTTATGCCAGACTGATAAGCACCTGTACAAAAGATATAGATTGCCAGCTAAATTAGTCTGGTAATCCTGATAAGTCCATAGCGAGGTCTATAGAATCTGCTAGAGGCAAAAATGTATTCTGTAATACTTGCCTTCCATCTATATTTTCAGTCTATGCATGTCAATCAAATTATTTCAGGAATGGCTTTAGCTTCTTGGATAGAGAAAATGGCCTTGAAAAATTCCTTCAAAGCCATGTACCTATATCTCATTTCCGGCAGGGTAAAAGCTTCCTAGGTTGTGGCTTTGAAGCTGATGGGCTTTCACACTGGCTCTAGATTGGAAATGAAATTAAAAAAACTGTTTCATTTAATCCTTTTTTTTCTTATTTTTATTTTTACTCTTTCCCTCTAAAGAAAGAGTATGTTCAAAAGTAATGGTGGTTGTATATCTGCAACAACAGAGGACTTGTCAGAAGTGACTGTGTCTTGGAATGCAGCAGCCACTTTAGATTATAGTCTTTAATCATTATCAAGGGGTTAGAACACGTTCCTAAAACTGCTCTAAAATGGTTTTCATAGTCTGGCTCAGTGATGTCACATCGGAATACAAAGGTGATTTTTAAATTCAAGGTGGGTTATAGATGGCTTGGACTTACACAGAAATTGTATTTGTATTGAATTCTTTTGTGGCTTTATGAATAGAAGTAAGAGCATTACTTGTAAAGCTAATGAACTCTCAATGTGCAGTCATGTGGGCAGAATACAAGTGATTATAAACTTACATGAGAAATTCCAGCATAGGGAAAAATTATTTCTTTTGGTGGCCACATATTTTATCCTCAGTACCTTGTTCTGTTTAAGAACAATTGTTTAAGAATGCAGGAGGTAGTTGATGTGTATGAGGCATCAAATGAATCTATTGGAGAGCTGACCGTTGATGATGTACAGCAAGCAAGGGCTTGGCAACTCTCTATTCACAAACTTCTTTGCAATCCATATTGTATTAATAATTTAGTTTCTGCTAATTTAAGATAGATATTCTTTCAGGGACTTCATTCAGCACAGCGGAATGTGATGTAGCATCAGCACGACTGTTGGATTGGGAATGGGAAGTAAAACTGAGAAATTTTAATTTGGCCTCCTAGAGCGAGCATGGCATTTGTCTACCAGAGTGTAATTTATGCATGGTAAACTGAACGCATTTTGTGAGACACTTTCCCTGGGAGACACCTTTCCTTGACAGAAGACTAAAGGCCAGAAAATAAAAAATTACTCCAACAATAGCACACAGTCAGTGCAGTCCTGACTGAATCCTATCGAACAGGTGGTGACAGGAAGAAAGCATAACAGAAAGAGGCTGTTCAATTTTTCTGTATGGTATTTCACTTGCTTGTCCCAGACATCTGGTTTGTGGTGGTTTGGGTTATTGTTTTGGTTGGGGTGTTGTTTTTTTTTTGTTTGTTTTTTGTTTTTTTTTTTGTGTTTTTTTTTGTTTGGTTTGCCTTTTTTTTCATGCTAACACAAAACCAAAATTCACATAAATTAAATAGTTCAAGAAACAATGGTGAACCTGGAAGTGGCAGAAATAAATGAGAGTGCACTTTTCCAGTATGATTCATGTTAACAGAGCATAATTTGGGAACCGAAGTCCATAGCCTTGCAATTTATTATAAGAGAAATTATTTTATCATAGAAATGCAGGACAGCCTTTAGGATGACAAATGTTTTCTTGTGCATGACCTTCTCCCACATCCTTTTCTTCAAAGTTTAAAAGGCAAGAAGAAGGTGTCAGTAGAGGTAGTAATTATTATAAATCTAGTCTCTGGAGGCTCTCTTATCTGTGCTTCTATTTAATAAATTGTCATTTCTGCCTCTTCCAAAACAATATTTGAAAGTCTTTTGTGCCTTTTTTTTTTCTTTCTTTTTTATTCCTCTTTGTCTGATCCTATTGCAAGGCGCATCTGTGGATTACTCTGTTGGCTCCCCATGTTCTGTACAAAAGCAGAAGGCTGTGATGGATATTAATCCCACTCTGGTCATGTATAAACAGACATGCCATGTAATTGTCGATTTCACTGTTTGTTTCAGGTCCTCTATGCTTGGATCCATATAGCACAGATTATATCTGTAAACTTTTCTGCATCTTTTGACCGAGTGACTTGCTGGTACTAGCAGCAATTTTAGTAGCTATTTGACATGTGTACTACTTTATCAGTCTCCACTTAACAAAATTTGTATTTTTAAAGAATGAAGATAAAGCTATCTATGTGAGCTTTCCTGACTACTTTGAAAATATATGGAACTTTTTGATCATAGATTATGCTTCTTTCTGGTTTTTTTTTGTTACATACTTTAAATTACTTTTTTATACTATGCTCTAGTAGAGCACTGGTGTAGTAGAGGCAGAGATCATGCAATGGCATGGCTTCAGCTGTTCTGGAAATTTAAAGGGGCAGCAGCCTGACATCTCACTGTTGAGAGCACTATAAAAATGTGCACCAAACTGATGCTTTTTGGGAAATTATGGATCTAGTGACAGAGAAGGTAAATGATTTCCATTTTTGGTTCCACTTTTGAAGGAGGATGGCAAAACTATTTGTCCACATCTCTCTCCGCGTCTCTATAATTAGAGGAAGTAGATTTTAAAAAAAAAAAAAAAAAAAGCAAGCTTAAATGAAGGACTTGTTTGCGTAAGTTTGGCTTGAAGGATGATTTTCGTGCAGTAGTCCAATATTAACAGAAGGAACAAGATGTAAGGCAATTTAGGCTTCTACATTTTAGAATCACATCCAACCTAACTGTTTATTCTTTCTTTAACATACGAGGGGGAACAAAATCAATCTGAACACTTCAAAGGAATGGTTCCTCCTATGGTCTACTGTGGGCTGAGTTGATGGAGTTTAAGAGTGTCTGTTGTCTTTGTCGGCAATAAGGGAAGTCTAGAGGGCTAGCTCAGATGCAGTCAGTGTGATCACCTATCACACTGATGTGTGACAGTGTGGTCATTGGTATTCAAATGTGCTTTCTGAAGTTCATGAACCTGTTGGTATAGCCTTTTCTGTGTTCACATGTCAAGTCTGTTTCAGGCAAATGAAATTGCATTGTTTTGAAAGAAAGTTACATGCACTCTCAGCAACCATGCCTATCCATTTTATGGACTATTGTTTTACAGGTAACACTGAATAACAAAAGAGTTATGAGGTGCTTGTTCCACCTCTGGCACCTTTTGTTTTATTTGTTTGGGTTTGGTTGGTGTGTTTTGTTGTTTGTTTTTTTTTTTTTTTTTTTTTTTTTGTTTTGTTTTGTTTTGTGGGTTTTTTTTGTTTGGTTGGTTTGTTGGTTTTTTTCCTGTAGGATTTCCTTTTAGTTGAAAAGAGTTTGTTGGAAGCTTGTTTTTCATGCCCTCTTTGGAGCCATGTGTCAGCCCATCACCTCTGTGATGGGGAGTTATAGTACTTGACATGAGATGATCCAACAAAGTCAGCAGAAGCTCTTCAGATGGTTTGTTTCTGATTCAGACTTGCAAAAACTATTTTGCTGAAGATATAGAAACCCCAATCACACAGAGAGAGTCTGGTCATGACTGAAAAATTTGTAACTCAGGGCCATGACTAGTTTCCCAATGTGCTATTTAGTCAATATAAATGTGTAACTTAGATGCTGCATGTCATTTTATGTTTGCCATCAGGTCCCTCTCTGTACAGATTACAAATAAGGACTGAGGCCAACATTACTAAAGAATTTTCTGGTTAGTTAGATGGTAACTGTCTAGGTGCAAAGAATGTGGCTCAGCTGATGTAAGCCATCTGGACATTCTTTGTGGTCATTGACAAAAATTCAGTGGTCAAGTTCTTGAAGAAGGTGGGATATAGAGTATTTCATGTCTTCATAAGCAAACACATGTTATATGCACTTAAAATTATAAACCCCTGCTTATTGTTTTAGACAGACAGTTGCCAAAAAGCAAGCCTGAGGCATATTTTTTACAGCATATTCTTATAACAAACTGAAATTATTCTATCTTATTCAAATAATGGGTAATGCATATCTTCTGTAAGAGGACCTAATTCAAACAACAAACAAAAGCATAATCCTGGATTTAATATAATTATAAATTACAAAACTTTAAGAATTAAAAGGGCAAGTTTATTTTTATTGAATCCGGTTTGCATGACTTTTTGTTTTTAAGGCTGTGGAAACCGAAGGCTTTTCCTTTAAATGGTTTGAAACCTGTGGAAGTGAGGATTTTCTTTTAAATTGTCAAACACTTAATGGAATAACTCAAATCCCCAAAGCATATAGAATACTTCAGTGTCAATATTTGCAATAAGATCTGTTTATTAGACATAGTGATATGTTTGCTCATTTGTATGCTCCACTTCTTAGGAAGCTTTCAAAACTGTCTGGTCTTTACTTTAACCATTGAAAATATAGCAGAATCAAAAACTGTGTAAAAAAGTGCCCTTATTTGCCAAACCCGTATCCCTCTTTGGACATGTTTATGCCAGAGCAGATGTGGTGTACAGCTGAACACTATTTACTGCATGGGAACATCTAGTTGATCAAAATTTCCACACTGTGAATGCAATAATCTTTCATTTCAGTTGCTTAGCTGAGATCCACCCTACTAGTGAATCTGATTGGGGGATTTACTGTGGGTACTGAAGAGGAGATTTACTGTCTTTAGAAAAATAGCAAGATATTAGCAGGATGCTATTACTTGCAATAATACACTTCAAAGGCAGACCTTGATAAGTAGTGGTATTAAGAAAGACTTCTCATGGCAATGTTTTTGGATGTTTACAGAAGGGCTGCCCGTGGATATGGCATGCTGGAAACAGTGGCTCACTCATTGCTAACATCAAGCTGTGAAGTGAGATATTTTTTTTAATTTTATTTTTAATTGATGTTGTTTCCTAAACTTCAGGAATTAGAAAGAATGTGAAAATCGGTGTGCCTTTGTTGAATGTATGTATTTTTTATTGGATGCTGAATTTCTGTGTAATACTTGCTTGCAATTCTCCCCTCCTAATTAAAATTAGTCTTTCATTACATTTTAAGAGCTTCCTTCAATTGCAGGTGGAAGGGAGTCTTGGCTTGATTGGCTCTGCAATGTTTCCACATTTATACATGTGTTCTGTGAACTAAATATGAAAGGAAAAAATATACTTTGATAGTGTCTGAAAAGGCAGTCATCATTGTCATAAATGTGAATGTGAGAGAGAAGAAAGAAAGATGGGAGGGTGAAAAATTCAGAAGAAGAGAGAGAATTCAGGAAATCAGTGACAAAGAGATCTCCAGAAAATACTTGAAAATACTTTCAAAACTCCTACAAAATAGACAAACAAATGAACCCAAAAGAACAAAACATTGGCTGAATGAGTTAAATTAGGTAGGAAAAGAGTCATAATATAGGAAGGAAAAACTTCTATATGCAGATAACATGCAACATGACTGTATTTTTGCAGTGAAAAAATTTACGATAGTATTGCTATGTTCCATGGTGTGGACTAAAGTACTGTGTCAAGAGGAAAGAAACAAAATATGTAAGGATGCATTTCCTTATCTTATAATTGCTATAGAACAAAATATTGATGCTGTCAAAAACCTGTTAATTTATTTTTTCCTTAAAAGCTGTGTAAAAATATGCTGTAGAATAGTCAGGGGTTTATGGGAAATAAATACAATATTTCACTACATTGAAAACAGATTCCTGAGAAAGATCAACAAATGCTTTACACAGCAGAATGAGGTTATCAAAATGTAAATATTTTAAACAAAATAGAATTTAACAATCGCCAAGTTAAGTTATCCCCTCAAAGCACACTGAAGACATTTTCTAGTTTACATAATGTAATTAAATTCAAGCCTGAAGAATTCAAACTCATCCCAAAGACATTATTGGCAATGTGATTTAATGTGTGATAAGGATGAAAATGTAGCACATCGGAAGGCCACAGGAGTTTTATAAAATTACATTTGAAAACTGACAATTGTTTACAAGCGGTTTTTAAAAAAACTATTCAATAGTGTCATAATGAATCTTTTCCATTATTAGCAGCACAACCATCTTCCTGACACAATTTGGATCAAGTTCACCCCAAAGGAACTTCCATAGTCTTACAAAAGCTATGGCAGGAGAAAATGACCCATTTTTGTCATGTGAACACAGTGTAAGGAAAATGTAACACACTGTTTTCTTACAAAGTAAACCATTTTGTGTATATTCTTTCAGCATTAAGAGAGAGTAATATGGGTTTTATATACACTTTCTCACAGTTAGAATTTTGCTCATAAAGTGGGGGCCATTGTGAGCTGAACGCCAAGAGCTCCAGGGATTCAGCCTTTTTTCTTTTTCTAATAGTATTTTAAACCCACATTTCATCTGCAAAACAGGGGTATACTATTTACCATCTTATAAGGTCATCTAGTTGAAACTGCAATAGCTCTTACAGAAATATTATTATTGTATCATAAATGCTAGTGTTCTTTGATCCTTTTGTATTATGAGAGCCTCAAGTCTGGTAAATTAGGACTTCATCAGTCAGAGTACAGAAAAAGTAATTCTGTGAAGCATATCTTGGGACTAGTGGGGGCCCATTTCAAAAGGTGCTAGTATTTTGCCGTTGTTGAGTGAGGTCATTTGCTTTGAGGAGTAGAAAGGGTCTCTAGCTAAGATTAAGGAGGGAGAGAATTATTTGTATAATAATGCTTCCTACTAAAGCTTTACGGTCAAACTGCCCCTCTTTAAAGGATTTGTCTGTTCTATAAGAATGTCATGGTGTGACCCCGGAATGACAGTGAAATGGTATTTACAGTATTTATCCAGTCATCAGAAATGACTAATTATCCCTCTCTTGAATGTACAGGCTTTGATGACTCACGTAATATGTTCTCATTATCTCACAATTTTGTTTCTCTGATGCGTTCAAAAATATGTATGTATGTGTAGCAGTAGTACTTAACATTTACCTTCCTTAAAGTTCCACAAATTACAGAACTTGCGTTTTTGGCAAAAACTATTATAACCCCTGTGGTGTCCCCCTTCAAAGTAATAGGTGTTTCTTGTTCAGTCAGTCACTTGCATTTGTCATTTTACAAAATCTTCTGGCAGGCTTCAGTAAGACAAGGAAGAAAGATCAAAGGTTACTCCATTAGTAGCCTCTCAGATCTGACTTTCCTCTAGAAAATATTCAATGAATAGTTTAAAATTACTCTTTACAAAAGGGCAAAAGGCTGTAGGAGGCAAATTGTTAAACATGCAGTATGAGCAACAGCAGGACCAAACGACCAGTTCATCTGTTTCTCAACTGGAAAATCAGATTAAGTACTCACATAATATGTAAAGAAACCCTAAAAATACTCATGATAAAATACTACCTTAAAGCCTTGAAACTGTGCTCTTCTGCTATTTCAAGCTTAGCTCTAATTTTCTGGATTTTATATTAAAAAAATATCTAAGTCTAGGGAAAAGTCAATAATTACTCATTTTTAAACAAAAAAGTAACAATATTTTTTGATTCCCTTCACTGAGGCATCTAAGAATAACTCACACACGTGAGTTCAATTTCAAGAACTATCCACCACTTTCCTGATAGACTTTCTCCATCACAAGTTGTATTTTTGTCCCTGGAAACAAAACAGTAACCTAGTAAGAAGGTTACATGGTTGTTTGGCACAATTTTAATTACCTTTATTCAGACAAAGGTATATCCCTTTGGTCTTCCCTGTCCTTGGTGACCCATTGACATAATAGGGCTGTCCTGAAGATGATCTTTTATTGTTTGCTTTGGTGGAGTCTTAATTCAAAACATTCATGGCACCAGAGAGAAGTTGATAAAATCACAAGCTTAATCAAGTACTCAGGTGTCTAGGAGACAGTAGTCTTTTTCCTGTGATTTCCTGTAAATCTTTTTCCTATAAATATTTTTCTTAAATTCCTGTTATGAATGGATGGGGACAGGTGATGAGAGGTAAAGCATGTGGATACTAATCCTTGTGTAAGGGGGACACGACTTGTGTATCCTTCAGAATTGCCAATTAACCTCCAGCTGGAGCTGGTCTTCCCGTCTCAGGTGGCTCCAGTGGACTTCTACCCTGTGGAAGACCATCTCAAAGGACCATGACTAAAACTGTCATTTACTCATTCTTACCCTGTGCATTGGTTGGGATATTCAATGAAAACAGGCAGAACAGGTTTCTAACCTGACTAAAACAGTTATGAGGCCCAGAAGACAGAGGAGTAGCCAGTCATGACATTTTTTATGCCCAGCATCAATGAGCATGAGCCCACTGGGACTTTACTAAGTGTAATTCCTAACACTTATCATATTGCAACCAGCTAAAATGTTGAGCATTATAATTTTACTTCCTCCTCATTCTAATCAAATGTCTCTGTCATACTGAATAGCAAGTAAAAACTAACACAATAGAGGGCAAATTTTATTACTCCTAATTCTGCCCTTTGATTGGCTTCATATCCAATGATGAAAAAAACATCACCTCGTTGAGCATGAATGGGAAAGAAAAAAGGGGAAACTGGAATCCTAATGTGGTTTTTGACCTGTGCAGCAAGTTAATTATACACTTGAGAAAGCACCTAGCATTGTCATGTTACACTGCATGCATTTGTGTGTGCACAAGCCTGAATATAAATATGTGTGTACACGAGCATGCGTATATACTTTATGCAACGTTGCACGACTCGTGCTCAGTACTTCCTGAATTTGTTCTTAAAACCATTGGTTTTAAAGGATTTAAATGAATATGAAGCATGGCCCAGTGGATTTTAATGTATAGACAGTTACTTTTGGTAAAAATAATTACTTAATTAAATGCTCGGGTGGACAGTGATTAAGGAAGGAAGTGGTAGGTAAGTAATGAAAAGTGTATCAGTATAAAAAGTATCAGCAGCTCAGAGAATATGATAAAATATCTTTAGTGGGGTAAAATAGGCATTGCAGACTTCTGCAATAAATGGTTTTACCAAGGTCACCTATTTCTTACTTACTGTTTTCTATGAAAGCCTTTCTGTCAGTGATGCAGTTTTCCATTGCACAAAACTAAACTGCCAAATCAATGAAACCCACAGATGAACTAGAAGTCACTTTTACATTGCAGTCGAGTCTGTCTGAGCAGTCAGAACATAAATGTTCATGACATATATAGAGAGAAAGCAGAGAATCTGCACAAGATGTGAGTGTAGAAGTTTGTTACTGCCATCATACATCTTTATGAAAATCTCATCTTCTGCTCTTCTATCTGCAGACCCTTCCTCAAGGCTGGACAGAGATCCAGACCACTACAACCCTATGGCCAGCGTTTCCTCTGATGCTTCCAGGCTGTTATGGTGTTGGCATAACACAGGCCTTCTGTACAGATGAATCCATGGACAGTCAGTACACTTGGAACAGTTGTCTCATATCTACAGAGTCTGGAGAGATTTGGCTGGGGCTTTCAAACCTAGCTGAAATTCTTTCAGCTGTAATGTTTTGTGGGAGCACGAAGTGAAGCTCTTAGGCACATTTTCATCTGTTTTGTGCTGTTGCAGAGAAAAAAATTCTGTGAGTAGGGATTTAGTCCGGTGTTTTCTATCTCTACATACTATATTTAGGCACCTGGAGTAACTAGGCTTATTTTAAGAGATACTGAGTGGCAAAACTAGTAAAGATCAAGTCACTGAATTATCTAGAAATAGCCACAGCACTCCATTTAGGATGTTACATTTCAAAATTATTAATTTCCTAATTATATAGGCATAAAGAAATTGCAAAGTATTTGTATTGAGATGGACTCTGAAAAATGCATTTTGAAGGGGAGTTTTGGCTTTGGGATACAGTCTTTTTTTATAACTGTGGGATACAGAATTACTTATAGTCTGCTATTATGGCAGGGTATTTTCAAACCTGATAATTAAATTCAGAGGTATGAAAGATCAAAAGGAATCTGTACAGGAAAAAGATGTAACAAGAAAGTCAGGAACAGATACAGACAGGAGTTTTTTGCTGTACATGTCGTTGTGAATTAGAATGGCAGAAGTCTCTGTCAATAAGATCAAAAGTTGGAAGCAGAGATGAAAACTCTCCTTTTACTGTTAATTATTATAAACCAGGTAGGAATGTAATTGAACACTATTGTCAGAATGTTAGAAAGCAGTTACACCCAATGCTCCTTCCCAGAAGAAGAGCACTGGAGCATTTGAAATTTAAAAGAAATAAATTATTTCTCAGAGATTTTAATATTTTTTCTGTTTGCTATTAACTTTAAATGGCTATATCATCTAACAGCCACTTTGTGACATGCTTCCATTTTATTTGTTTATTTTTTTTCCTAAAGGTAGGTGTGAATGACATAAATTAATCTACAGGGATTTTAGTAGACCGTGGCTATTGTAGGAATCCAGCTTGGTAATTCAAGAGTAGTACTTTCCTCTGTGCCTACCATCTTTGAGACAGACATTTTTGATCTTTAATTTTTCGTATAAAATGAAATAGTGAGGCACTGCAGGGTCATTTAAGAGCCCAGGAAATTTTCCTGAACACTGAGGAAGCTAATTTATAGTTAATTCCTTTGGTTATAATTCAATTCCTCTTGTATAAATTTCATGCTGGTTTCACTCGCAGGTGTTTCTCATGTTCTGTTCTAAAGTGCTGCTTAGTGTTGCTGAGCACAGTCGGTAGTTGCTGTGATGATCCCAGATGGAGCTGAATTTCAATGGGTATGACTGATCTGCAGGGGTCCCAGGTCTTTTATGAGATTTGGAAGCCTTGGCTGGGATTCAGCTTGCAATTTCCAGAGTATGCGTGTGTACACAAGTGTGTGTATATGTGTGTAGGTATCTACGACTGAATTAGGTGTCTAAGCTTCCCTTTAGGACTGGTAAAATTCTAGTCAATATAGCTAATTGAGCTTAGAGAGCTACTTGGCCAACCAAAGTTGGTGTCTACTTCCAGATGTAATAAATAACTCTTCTGGTTTTATTGACAACATCAATTTGATGTTCTTTGACTGTGATGGGAAATTAGACACCCAGATCATAGCTAGACATCCAAACAGACACATAAAAACTGAAGTATCAGTCTCTGAGTAAAATCCCACCTACAGTGAGATATTGCTGATATTTTCACTTCATAATAATTTATTTCTTACACTCTGTTGTGAAACTTGCATGTGTGGAATTGAAAAATTCCTACAAAAGGACAGGCCAATCAAATTCAATTCTGGTTTGAACAAAACTAGTATAAATTTTTTTAAATCATCTCGTTAAAAGTTGAATACTGTGCTGTAATTTGTATCCTTTTGTGTCCTCAAAGTAGTGCCTTGTCTGTGGCCATTTTGTCTCCTCTTTTTGCATGGCAATTTCTGAAATTGCAGCTTACTCACCTTTGACTAGCATTTCCTTGATAGTTTGGACCAAAATAACTTTTCCTTCTATATGAAAGAGGAATCCAAACACAGACATTTTGTTTTCTTTGAGACTAATTTAACTGATTTATAGCCATTTGAGGTGAAATTTCTCCTGCCTAACTGTAACAGACTAAAAGTTTATCACCTAACCTGAGATAAACACTGATACTCTTCTGCAAGTCAGTAGAATTACAGACGTACCTGCAAAGAGGGACCTGCTTCTTCCACTCAGATTACAGTTTACCACAGGGTGAGTTGCCCCAGGAGGCACCTTTAATGCTGGCTCCTTTAATTGAAGTGCTGTCTTTTTAGGTAGTTAAATCTACATGTGCCTTAAGCTCCTTCCTGTTCTTGGTTCCAAATGTGGTGCTGGCACCTTGCAATTGATTTGGGTGCTGCTGCAAAGTACTTCAGCTCTACGAGGCAGGAGGGAAGTTGTAGTGCTGTGCAGCTGGCAGTGTTTTTGTCCCTTCCCGGCTGTAGGTCTACACTGCAGCCTTTCTCCCACTGATTGATCCTCAAACTGATTTGCACCCACTCACATTGGGACTTCATGTGCTGGCATTTTTCTCTTGCAGTTATGTATTTAAACCACAGCTCAGTGCCTTCATCATCACTGGGAAACATAAAATCATGCTGCATTGCTAAGTTTTTTTTTCTTTTCTTGTTTGAACAGCTCTGTACAGTATAAAGAAAATGAAGGAATGTTGTTTCATGCTTGTATCTTGAAATGCTTCCATTTAGGTACTTAAGGGTATGGAAATTGGTTTTTATTTTTTAAATATTCTATAGGAGCAAACAGAATTACAATTAAAATCTTTTACATATTTTGTATTTAAAAATGTTTTATGTCTTAGTGGAAAATTAGAAGAAAAATTGTTTGGGAATAAAAGAACTAGAAAGGCTTGGGAGGAAAACTGATGCTTCCTTAAATGACTAGAGGTCACCAGATAAGTAAAATAAAGTATTTCATGTTCAGAACATGACAAACGTTAGCTAAAAGTCTTTACTGGTTCACCCACAAAATTAGGACAGCAACTAGAAATGAAAAAGCAACTTGGAACAAAATTTTTAAAAGAAGAAACAGATACTAATTGATATAAAATTGAAGTAAGATGTATGGAAAATTTATAGAGAAAGCCAGAAACAGGAAATGAAAAATCTGAGGTTTGCAGGGCAAAGGACAAGAAAAAGGTTTTAGTGTATTAATAGCAAAAGTCCTAATCATATAAACCACTAGATGGAGATAGTAAGATTGTTACAAGTGATTTGAAAGCACCATAACTGTTAAAATATATTTTTATTCTGTATTTTGAAAAATGATTGATGCATTGTCCATGTTATGAGTGTGCTGAGGCACTTTCCAAAAGGCCTGGAAGGAAGAAAAAAAAAGGAAGGGGTAAAGCAGCAGCTTCTTGGACTGAAGACTGTTTAAAATCAATAATTCTGGATAGCTTTGCACAAGAGTCCTAAATGAGTCCCGAATGATCTGTTGAGGAAATCTCCAGTTCACTGATGAACCCTTGTTGAAGGGAAAAAATACCCCAACCACTCAAACTCAACCATCACTGAAACAAACAAACAAAAAAAAAACCCAAACCCCAACCCACTTCTTCCTCCAAAAAACACAAACAAAAATCAGCCAAACACTCCCACCCTAAAGCATAATTGATCCTTATGCAATAAATGCTTTATCATTTCAAACAAAATTAATTGGTCTCTAATTGATAATGTAATCAATTGTAGTTAGTTTAATCATAGTTAAAACAGGCAGTATAAGTAGATGATTTTACTATACGATATCTGCTTTTGTTACTTGAGACATCATTTGATTGATAAAAATTATTATAGGAATTATATAAGAGTATAGTTTTGGCCAATTGATGGTACAATCAGAAATGCAAAATGCAGCCCTTTATAAGTAAACAGATGCATCCTATAAATCAGAGCACTAAAATAAAAGAATCTTGAGTGTGAAATCTATACAAAATTTCTCCGTACGACATCTGGATTTATAAATTTTAATTAATAAATTTATAAGTTGTGAGAATACAATGCCTTGATTTGGTGATGAATCATACAAGGTATGTTGCAAAATTTTAGAGAGTGTCGGAAAGCTGGACAAAAATGTGAAACATTGACTAATTTGTTCACCTCACAAAAGGTAGTGATGGATTGTCTACATGTGATATGCTCTAAACTGACACATTAGATAAATTGTACTGAAAGTAGTACAGAAATAAAATTACAAGGGAAAGAAGAGAAAGGAAGGATGTTGGATTTGTGGCCATCAGTTCCAGTTTTCATTCTTTGACTGAAAAAAGAATACATTTTGTGAGTATGTGCATTTGTTTGAAAACATTTGTTTTGGATGTAGACAAGCTTATTGTCATTTGCTTTGAAACCATATTTCTCCTTAAAATTATTATCAGTATACATAGTCAAAGAAGCTTCTGCACCAGTTGTGTATTTATTCACATTCATTAATGTAAATCTTGTCCCGTGCTTAGGAGCAAAGGGTGACAGGAGTGGGCATTTAGCGAACCAATTAGCAGTAATAGTGCAAGGGTTTGGTTTTATGCTGGCAACATTCTGTTTGTTTGTTTAGTAACTATCCATATCTATAGGAAGGAAATTTAGAAAAATATGACCTTTCAGTTGCCATGTATCATCTGTGTTCAAACTACAAAATACCAGATGTACTAGCTTTAAGGTTTGAAAAATGCATATTGCTCTATTTATCTTTCTTAAGCTGCGTATGTAGAAAATCCCAGTTGCCTAAAAAGAACAGCGCTGTAAGTGCTGGTTTTGAACTGATAAAGTCTGCATGGTAAAGATTTGTAAAGGCTCTCAGGATCAAAAGTGTTTACCTCTTGAAAACGCTTTTATAGGAGGTTCTGGTTAGCCATTTCCAATAGAGAATGGAGCAGTGGATCAGATAGCAGCTAAACTAATGAAAACCATCATGGAAGTGACAGGAAGATTAATTAAGTTCCTCCAGTTGTATTCAAGTGTGGTGGTACAGAGTTCCTTCGGGTACTGCTGCAGTTAAATGGTATTCATGGTGACAAATATTGCACATTTCCAGAACTGACACTTCTGAGTCAACGGTAAAAAACACATTTCGTAGTTTTTGCCAGTGGAGAATGTGCAAAACCAAGGATGAACCTCTGTGGTTGTTTAAAATATACAAATGTAACTTGCTCCTTCCCTTCTTATCCTTTAGGGTAACTTCAGGAGATTAGTAATGAATCACAAAATCTGCATGACTTTGTAGTATGTCTTAAACTATTCCAGATGGCTTCAAAATAAAACAAACCAAACTTCCAGCTGATATATTTAGTATATTTGATTTGAGGCACAAAAATACATGCACTTGAAAACACTTTCAATTACTTTCAGAGACTTAAAAAACTGTGGCTTATTTGCTCTTCTTTCTTTCTGCGCTGTGGTTGCTGTTGTACTAATAGGAATGAAATAACTTCAATACATGAATTTCCAAATTATGTCGAAGTTTCAGTCCCACTTTACCTTTACGAATCTGTTACTTTTGGGGTGCATTTGGTGAACTAGTAGGTCAAGGGTGATTTAGATTGTTTCTTCCATTTTGTTTTCAGAAACAAATGTTTCCACAATAAATATTCATTCTTAATAGCTGTCACTCTACAGCAGACAAAATTTATTTTAGGAAAATCTGGGAACCTCTCAAATGTGAGATTTTTTAACCTGATGTTAATATTGATGTGTAACATTTATGCATGATGTGTAGACTTAAAACATTGTGCCACTAGTGTATTTTGTTGCCTACTATTAGACTTCTACCAGCAACCAGTTCCTCGAGGTACTTCTGCACTTGCAAGAAAAGGTTTGTGGTCAGCCTCACTAATTGAAATACATCAAAGCCAACTGGTAAGAGCCTGGGTATAAATCTAATATTTGTTGCCTCCTGGGAGAGTTCGAGACTGGAAGAGAGATTTCCAGGAATCCTAGGGAATTAACTGGGTGCATTAATATTAAATATTAATTGGTCTTTCTAACAGACATGCCTGTGAGTGGCTTTGATACTTACTATGGGGGCATTGCATAAATCAGTGGATAGATAAAAATCAGTAGAAAGCACAGAATAGCAGAGCTAGTTCATGAAGTGGCCCTCTGGCTCTAGACCAAGTCAGGTGTGAAGAGTAACATGCAGCTTCCCCAGCTCTGGAGAAATGTAGGGGATGTGCTATACTTCTGGGCCATGTGTACTGTCTGCTTTTTGTTTATTCCGAGGGTGTAAGGTTTTGTGGGATGTTCTGCATTTTGAAAATCTGCCTGTAGTAGCAATGTCTTTACCAAGATGAGGAAATGCAAAAGAACTCAAGGTGGAGATGCTATGATGAAAAAAAAAGAAGCAAGTTATTGGAAAAGAAGATTTCAGGGAGTAGAAGTTGCTTCTATTATATAAGGGTGAGGGGTAGCTGGTTTAGGAGAAGGTAATTGTTTTTCTTGTTATGTTTATGTGATTGTTGGATCACAAGGGTTTGAGGGCTTTGCTTTTATAAATGAAATATGCATGAAAATATAATAGTTTTGCTGTTGACCTTCATTTGTAGCAAAGTCAAATGCTGGTTAACCTGTGCTGGCTTGTTGTTGATTGGGAGTTTTCACCAAGGGCTGACATCATGGACTAATTCATTCATTCGTTCTGCATGATCCTGCATGCCCAGGCTGGGTCTACCCAAAATCTCCAGACACACATAAGTGTTTGCTGCTCCTGACTGTGCTTCTCTACAGCTGTTTTCGGCAGAATCCTCAATGCTTGTGTTAAAACACCAGCCATTTGGGATTGCAATTACTAAACTAAACCTTGCTTTCACTGACAGTGACAATATCCCACTCGGGGAATAAAATTTATTCTTTGTTCTCTGCTTGAAACTCTGCTTCTTTTTGCAGCTTATTAATGTTGTATGTGTGTAAATAAAAGCAGACTTTGTCATGCAGTATGTGAACTTGGGCTGTGAAAGCTTTCCAGGAGAGGCTACCAGTGATTTCCCCTTCTTCCTTGCATTTCTATAGTTGAGATGCAAAGAAATTAGAGTTCTTGTTTTAGATTCTTTGGTTATTTTAATTGTATACTTACTGTCAGAACACAAATAAGGTTCAATAAGAGGGGAGGTGATCCTGCTTGTTTTTCATCCTACAGGACAAAGCAAAATTGAAGGTAATATTCAGGACCAAGTAGTGGAGAACATGTCAGTCTATGTGGCACATTTCCTGAGGATCTGATTGGCCATCTGAATTGGTATAGGTGTTGCAAAACAACAGCCATTTCAACCACGGGGGTTTAAAGGCAGCATGGTTGTTTCCTGACCACTGATAGTACATCTATGCAGGCATTAGTCTTCTGTATGCAGACTCTCAGATGACTAGCTGATGGCCTGAATCAGCAAGGCATCTTGACTTGGTGAAATATCAAGACTAGGTTAAGGCTACATCTCTCAGGGTTTGACTCCCGGCAGAATGACCCTGAGCATTTTTTCTGTGATAAGGTAAACGCAGTTTAAGAGGCAAATGCTGTGCCTGGGTGCAGACTGCCTTAAAGGACGTCACGCAGTGCCTCTGCAAAAGCACTTCAGAGCTGGAAAAGGAGCTGAAGGATTTCACAGTGAATTGATTCTCTGAGCTTTTACCCTCAGTGAAGGGAGAGGAGGGAATGCTTCTGCTGCAGAAGGCTTCTAATAGTAGTTTATATCTACTGCTCAGAGAACATTACAGTGGCTCAGCTGAGATATTTTAAACTCATCTTTGAGGATGGTATTTTCCCCTATAGCAAGGTGTCCTTCCCTGTAGGGTAGAAGAGAATGAGCATAGTAATGATGAAGTAAAGGAAAGGAATGTGCAGTGAATACCCTCTGTTCCTTGCTGTCCCCGCGGTCACGATTTCTAGACTGCTTCTCTTTTCTTCCCCCTCTCCTCCCCAGGGGTTTTTAGATAGCATTTTTACACTGTGATTTAGGAATTGTTCAACTTAAGTTGTCCTTGGTCAGTTTGAACAGTGCAAAAAGTTTTCATCTTCCTCCCTTGTGCACTATGGCCTCAAACTGCTCTCCTGCACTGTATGCTTTTTAGTTGTGACGCAAAGCTTATTTTGGATTTTATCTGTGTACTATTTATCTCTCATTTCAGGTTTGCCTCTTCCTAGGGGCAGTTGGAATAAGAAAGGGCACCGAAAAAGACTAGATATCAGAAATGGACAGCTGTGGGACTGCTAGTGAGGGATAGGACTGAAATTCATGTCCCAGTTCCCCCTAGCAGCGTTTAATCTCGGTAACATTCATACAGGTAGCATGAAACCTCGTGAGAGCAATGCTGCAGAGCACTCTTGCTGAGAGATGCATAGCAGCAGTGTACACCAGGGCTCTTAACTCTGCTGCTTCAATTGGAGCATTCCTTGGCTGCTGTGCTGGTGCGATAATTTTGCTTGAAGTGATTGGACCTCATGAAATAGTAGTTATTGTGTGGTGGTTTTACAAATAACAAGTGGAGCTTTAAATGAATTATACCTGTCATCCTCTTTCCTGTAGAATGAAAGCATTCATCCCATTAGATCCTATTATAATGAAATAAACACTTCAGCATACTGTCCATTACTTTTTTACCCTTATTTAGTATAAGTGTATTATCAGTGATACATGCCAGACTGACAGCAGGAAACCAATGTCCTCTATTGATTCATAGACGAGACATATATGCCTAAATACAGACCGCATTGTCTTCACCGCACTGCCACACTGGTGTGTGTCAGATCCATCCCGAGGTATTTCTATGTGTAGATGGTGGAGAGCATTTCAGTATTTCTATGGTCTTTCTTCCTCTGAAGCTGCTACTAGTTCGTATGACAGCAGGGGCTGTGTGGGGATCTATTTACAACAAACTTAGGACTGCTCCATTTGCCACAGAACAATAAAATAGCTACCAGCTGCTAATGACTTATCAACCTGGACCAGAAAGCAACCAGAGACCTGGAGGGTGAAAGGTTGTAAACTCCATTACAAATTGTTGTTGTCTTATATCTCCTGTCCTCATGCTTTTTTATTCATGCAAAGAAATAGTAGTTAAAAAAATCAGTTCAGCTGTATTGAAATGAGCTACCTTTTTTCAGTTGTTTTTTAAAAATAGAAACAGATTGAGCTTTATTTAGCATTGGGATTGAAATTGTTTATTGAAATGGAACTATTGATTTAAAAAAAATAATAATAATAAAAAAAGTCCTAGGAGAATATGATCTTGCAAAGTGCCCAGGATCTTTATCTTCTGTTGAAGTTGGGGTATCAGGGCAGTCAGGGCTTCTCCCGAAGCCTGCCCTTCAAAGAAAAATATGCTAACAATATACGCTTTGTCTTTCCCCTCTATTATGTAATTGAGCACGTTATGTCACTAAACGCATTTACTGCCAAAAAAAAAAAAAAAAAGAAACCCCCACCCCCATGTAATTCTAGAAGGGCTTTTTTTTTTTTCCGTCCAAACCAGAGTTAGGTTAACCAGCATATTAGAGCACATCCTTGCGAGCTGTTAAAGAAAAGATCTGTTTGTAGTACTCTTAGTCCTGATGTCACAGGCACAGCAAGGACATCAGAAGGAGGAGTCAGATTACAGTAAGAATGGGCAGTGCAGCATGCAGCCGGAGTAAACGCTAAATCAGACAGGGATTGTATCAGGGATAAGACTGCCTGCAAAGCGCTCATCCTGAGGCGGCACACTGCTCTCTCAGGCTTCTCGTGCTGGGAAATTTCCACATAATGTAGGATGAAAAAGCTCTGTTTTACATGTCAGCCCTGTGCAGGAGCTAATGCTGAATACACAGCGGTGGGATCCTGACTGCATGATTAATGAGAAACATAATGTATTTTGGTAAGTGTTAACTGTGATGTAATTCTGCTTCTGCTCACATTATCAATAGGAGTGATTATTACAGATTTCAGATTCAAGAACATTTTGTGCTGGCACGCACCTAAAACTGACAACTGGGGAATCCTGTCGGCTGTGCAGTTTGAAAGGATTCCATTGTCTGGGAAATTTTCTGTTTGAGTGGGCTACTGCGTAGTTTTGGTGGTTTGAAAAACAACCTAGATAAGATGAACTCATCCTAGGTTTGTTTTAAATGAACTTGTGTTTCATTTGCCGAGTGGGGATGAGAAATGCTTGCGAGGCATGGGAAGTTTTAGATGAACTTAATGTAATGGACGAGCTGCTACTGCACTGTCTGTGCTGGAGAGGCACCGTGAACCTCAGTATTTCATTCAGCTTTTAGTCTGAAGAATTTAAAGGTACAAAGGTGAAACAATGTTTAATTTGCAGTGGTGTGATTGCTGAGTACTCTGCATTGTGCAGATCACGGTGTGGGGTTGATTCCTAACATGCCACAAAATGCGTATTATTTTAAGCCTTTAGGGATCTCAGAGCTGTTAAATATTTGTCCAGAGTTTTGTTGCTTGATGGAAATCTTCCTTAGGCTTACAGCTGAGCTGGCTGCATACCTTAAAAACATGCTGGAGCGTAAAGCTATGTCTAAGCAATGTAGTGCTGCAGTACTGGGCTGGAATGTACGATTACAATATAATGCTGCAAGTTGGTGCTGTAAAAGAGCATAAAAAATAAAATAGAGAATTTGGTCGCGTGATGGAAAAAAAAGCTATTCTTGACTGCTTGAAATCTCATCTAGCCTCAGTGTTAATTTATAGCTGCATAATACTTAGGATGAACACAGAGCAGGGAGTTGGAGAATTTCTGGGACATTCAGCAGCTTTCTCACTTTCATTAAATATTGAATCAGGAGTTCACTTTAAGCTTTAAGAGAAGAACTTTTGTAATATTCTCAGCCCTGTCACAAAAGTACCATACTTTGTGCCGTGCTAAGCATTATTTTCTTATTTTCATAAAATTAAAGGTATCGGGGGGATGTGTGTGATTTGTCTTTGGCAGTCAAACACATCGATTATGGAAACAGCTTGCTTTTGATGTAAACTGTCTGAAAAAAAGAAAAAGAAAAAAATTGGCTGAGTTGTCAGGACTGTTCAGTGTCCTTTCAAATATAAATTAACAATGTTTTAGCTTTACTACATTTTCCAAGGACTGAGGAAGAATAGACAAGCATTATAGTTTTAGGTTTGAGTAATTTAGACTGTCTCTTCACCATTAAAAGTGCTGGTTGTGTTAATTTGCTGTTCATTTCTTTCTGGCTATTTTTCTACCTTTAACAACATTGAAAGTGCAAGATGGGTATTTTCTTTTCTTTCCATTCTTTTTTTTTTTTTTTTTTATTTTTAGCAATCAGTGTTGCCTGTGACTAGGACAGTTTCCCGAAGTTATACAGCTAGCTGCATGGTTCTTAATTTTTTTTTTTTTTTTTCTTTCTATAATTTTAAGAAATCTGTAATAGTGCTTAAACTTATTTTGGTGTTACTTTGAAAAAAAATTTTGCTGTTTCACATGCTTATTTGTGTTCTGGTGCAACACAAGTTTTTAAATGGGACAAACCAGATTGTGCTTTCTCTCTGCTTTGTAGGAAATTTCACTTCTGAGAGCAGAGCGGAAAGTTTGTGCTGGGCAGGTTCTCCGTCTGCTGTGTTCAGTCAGAAGTTTCCTTTACTATTAAGTTTTAAATAAATGTTCTTGTTTCTGTCTTTTGCATAACAAAGCATGAGCTGATGGGGCATAATGTTTACCTGTGGTTATTCTGTGTGTTCTTTTGCTCAGTCTGTGAGAAGCCAGAACATCAGTAGTCTCACCTGTCTCTGTTACTGCACAAAGCAGTATTGCACAGAGCCAGATGAAAGCTTGACTGCGTATATCACACACCTACTTTGACTTCAAATTGCTACAGTCATCCCTTAGATAATGGAATAATGGATTTTTTTTTTTTTTCCTGGGGAAAAAAAGATATTTTCCTTTTAATATTAATAAAGAATACTTTGGTGTATTTTTTTTTTTTTTAACTATGTGTGCTACTGTTGGGTCACATAAGTATAGAAAGGGAAGAAAAAGAAAGTATTTCTATATATTTTTATGCACCTTGCTTGCTTTTCTGGGCCTTCTTGTCTAATTATTGTTGATGTAAGGTGGCATAGTGGAAATGCATGTGCACAGCATTAAGGCTGAAATAAATACTGAAAATAATTACCATGGAAAGTAAGACCTAACCCTGTGAAAGTATTTTTATAGGGCAAGTGTTGATGGGTGAGTTTCTTAACCATCAGAAAGAAAAGTTGCTAAATTCAGGAACTGGCCATAATGTTTCTCACTTTCTTTCTTGATTTAGCCCCTCAGAAGATATTCTACGTTTCTATTACATTCTACTATGTACATTGTACTATTTGAGCTGAGCCTTCAAATAATTCAAACTCGCTATAACTCTTCTAATTGCATGAGTCTTTCTCTTACATTGCAACAGAATTTTGATGGAGTTGTTTCAAGAACTGCTAATTTTCACTCACCATGCTGTGCTTTTTAGTTTGTTGTTTGGTCTCCGTGGATACATTTGTTACTCATTGTATTGATTTTGCATTCATCATTTCAAGTTGAATAGAAATATGGAATTGTAATAATAATAGTAATAAAAATCCTACAAAATGATGTAGTATGTTTATAAAGGAAGCCAACAGCCAATGAAAAGAATAGATTTTTGTTAAGTGTTATCACAGGGAGATGTTTTGCACTCAAGAACACGCATTCCTACCCCAAAGCAACTTTTGTCTGTATTTATCACCAAGTTAATAATTTAGCATAAGATAAAAGTCAGCTGTGACCATTCTCAGCAGTTCCGAGAGGAGAAATGGTGGGTGGCTGTCAGTGCCACAGTGCTGATGTTGCATGCTGATAAGGGGGACCCTCCCCTAGTCCTGCTCAATGTGAGGGCTCTGCTGTGGCTTGTGAGGTGCTGGACACTGCACCTCTACCTCGAAAGGTCCCACTTGGCCGCTCTTGCCTCAACTCGGCCACCTCGCTGTGATTGCGCCTTCCTTGGCCTGGCAATGCAGGCTTGTCCTGTGAGCACAGTGGCCTCCGTGGCCACCCCTTAGGCTGGGTGGCCGGTCTGTTCAGATCAGATGGAAAGTGCTCTTCAGGAAGGGAAAGAGGAGAGCTTTTGGTGTGTGACATGCACCACACTATGCACCGCGGCTGTCGAACTGGAGGGAACGCTGCAGTGATGTTGCAGTTATGGGACGGTGAGCACGAGTCCTGCGGGCTCGGGAAACCCTGCCTGCAATTGCGAGCAAAGCGAATCCTCCACCCCCACTGCCAAAAAGGTACTGCCCCAAACACTCCCATACTTTGCCCTTACTGAAGAAGCACAACCCAAAAAAGAGCTAAAATTAAAGTATACAAAGGAAAGGTAGAGGAAAAAAGGAAAACCTTGTACTTTTACTTTTTTCTTTTTTTTTTTTCACCTTTCCCCCTGCCCCCTCTGAGCCCATTACTGTTTTAAGCAACTTCTATTCTCAATGTTCCTGTTCACATTATACAGGATATTAATACATTGGGATGGAAATTAATATATTGTGGGATAAAATATAACATTTAGGGGAACAAACAAACAATTTTTTCCTCAAAATGCCATCACATTTCTGTTTGTATGTTGGCTCTTTTAATTTTCAATGGTTTTTTTTCAGTCAATATTGTAGAGCATAGTAATTCATCTGCATACATGCTACTATTCTGAATATTACTTTTTATTTCTGGAACACTTTCTTGTAGAAGAGATTGATGCTGGATGAGTCATAGAATAAACAAT
>JAWWEW010000078.1:36925562-37087250 GCA_035583185.1 Anabacerthia variegaticeps | reverse complement strand
CCCCCCCCCCCCCGCCAAATCTCACCACCTCTAAAGAAAACACACATTGTACAAACCAATCAACCAGCTGCTGAAACAGTGGTTTTCTTTTTGGGTTGGGTTGGTTTGTTTGTTTTTTGTTTTTTGTTTTTTTTTCTTTTCCATGAAGATATTTAGTTGTTACTGGTTTGTTTTTAGGAGGTTGTATTTCCTTCTGGGTTAGACACTGCAGAGGCCTTTAGTGCCATTTCTGTTTGTCTTCATTTAAGGCATAATGAATCGGTGTTGATAAGGCTGTGTTTTTAAAATGTTTTGAGAAGCACAGATACTGGATTGCTAACTGTGTTTTATTACCAGCCATCTGCAATAAGAAAAGTAGTTAATATATAATGGATGCTGTGTGTGACAGAAGAATTCAGCTGAGCGAGCCAATGTATAGGATCTTGAAAACTGCAGGAGTCTGATGTTTATATTTGGAACATTACAGCCTCCAGGGCAGTGAAGTTCATATCTTGAAGCACTGAATAATCATTAATGCATGTATACATAATAACAATGAAATAAAAAAAAAAATCCTGTTTGAGCTTACAGAAACTGTGCTAGTTTCTGTTACAGAAACTGCTCATTTAAAATGCCTCTAAACATAGCAAGTATGTTGCCATAAATAAAAAGTGCTTTTGTCATTTCACAGACCAAAAAAAAAGTCATTCCAAGAGTTACCTTTCTTGTGGGTGGCAGAATTGCTCCAAAACCAAATTGGAATCAATGATTTCCTGCTTCTTTAGAGAAGACTAGGTCACAGTACCTTCTGCTGAAGGTCCTGTAACAGAAAGTGTGTGTACACTCATGTGCATGTGTGTCTGTACATATTTTAACTGGGATGACTGTAGAATCTAATTCTGCATGCCTTCCTAACAAATGTCTTTCTTCTGTTAAGGAATGAAATATAAGAAGAAATTAGAATTTTTAAATTTTCATTGCAATGCCATATTTCTGTCCATTTTCATTTTTCTTTCCTGAAAAGCAACTCATATAAATTATTTTTATGAAGTGTTTTAAAATAATGAGAGTCTTTGACTACAAAATTATATCAAAATCATATGGCTTCTACCTCTCTGTGCCTGTGTGCAAATATCCTTCCATGTTATTTTGATTTTGTTTCATAAGCACTTCTAGAAATTCTTGCAATTACAAAAATGTTAATCGGGTTACAGGAATCCTTTTAAAGACTTTTCCTCTCATTGCACTAAAGAAGATGGTGGTACTTGAAAAAGGACAAATATATTTGGGCTGGAAAAAGGAAATATTTCAATTTGCTCTGAGCTCATGAAAAGTTCTTGAAATACAATAGAGGTCATAAGGGCTTCAGTTTTTAAAAAGGGATATTACATGTAATAGACTGCAAAGATTAGTTTTGCAGCTGAAATTGCATAGATGATTGGTAACATTCAGAGAAAATGCAGCAAAAGAGGTTGGCTAGAAATACCAAAGCCTGAAGTGTCCAAGATTGCACTTGAATTGAATTGCTGGGGACGAAAGTGCTCTATTGTAGGGATAAGTCATTATATGGCAAAGCCACATTCTGTAGGTCAGCCTATATGCTCTGTTATTTTAGCAACATAATTTTGCGAAATCTACTTAGGGGTGAAAAATCTAATACATGAAGCTGTGTTATTGACATACTCGTTCATTTAGTCCTCCTTGCCGATTTTGTTGACAACTTCTTTCAGCTCATCAGGCTGATGCTCATGTACACGTTCCTCTTAATTTTTTTTGTTTGTTTGTTTGTTTGTTTTGTATGTAAGCACCATAAAGAGCTACTGAAATCTTAAGCGTGGTATGACAGCTTAAAGTAGTTGGCAAGGGTTTGGATCAAATTGGAAATAAAATGCAATTATGATTTCAAATTAAAACTGTAAGGGAAGCTCATATGGGAGTTTGATCACTAAACATGCTTGCCTCTTGTTTGACATCTATAATAATACAGTTCTGTCTCTTCTGATGCTTAAAATGATGTCCATTTAAATTTCTTCAGGTTTGAAAAAATGGTAAGAGAACTTGAGTCCATATTTAGTGTTTAAACAAAAGCTCGTGTTCTCTCTATTTTTTTCCCCTTTTTGTCCTTATCTCCAACCCTTCCTTTCCCCCATTTCTGCTTTGGCAAAGGTTACATCTGTTTTAAAAAGGTGGGGTTAGATCAATCTATTTCTCTTTTAATACCTCTGCTGGCTGGCTGAACCAGTTGTTTGGAAATCATGGGAAATTCTTTCATCACTATGGGATCAGGTCCTGGCTCTATTACCAAGCCAACTAATTTTACTCTGTTTTATAGTCCCTGCAGATTTCAGAATTTAAAACCATAATGTACTGCTTGCTTTTCAAGTAAAGCTTGAAAAGCTCCTGGGGTTTGGTAATGTATAGTATCTTCATCTCTGAAGCAGTTACAGGAGATACAAAAATGAGATTGACTGGGAGTGTCTGCTAACTCTGGGTAAGGCCGTTTGAAATTTTAGCATGTGCTTAGATCTCAAAGGGCTTTGGCTCATATTGGTAATTTTTATACTCTGTGTTGTTTATATGTTCTGTTTATTACAATGCAAACCAGCAGCCTCTTCCTCAATTCTCTCTGTCAGAAAACAAGATTGAACCTAAAAAGTGGGTTTATGTCAGAAAGCCTCCTCTGAATATTAAAACTGCTTTCTTAAGAACAAAGGAAAAAAAAAAAGCAACAAACCAACCCTAGGCTTAATTTACTCTTTGACTATTACTTCATAGTGGTTCTCTTATTTATTTACTTTTATGCTGTAATTGAAAAAGCAGATGGATAATTCATTCAAATGAAAGCCATGAAAATTTTCTCAGCTTCTTTTGTTCTTGTTGACCTTGTTTACTCAGTTTGTTTACTGTGGAATGTAGTAAGTTATGAAGATAGGGGGAGATAATGGCTGTGTTTTCCAATACTGTTACCCATCGTTGCACTAGGGATCAATATTAAATGAAAAAAAAGGAAAAAAAAGTCAAGAAACATAGAACCTCAACAAGATCTGCAATTCTGAATATAAAAGGAAGGAGCAGGTGGAGAGGAATCCAGTCTTGGCACCACCAGGAATATTAGTACTCTTGCTAAGCCAAGTCATTTTTCAGTAGTGACCTGAGTGTCTGCTGTCTCTATAGTGCAATGTTTAGCAAATTAGGATTTGTTTGCTGGTATTTACCTGTGATAGCAAATCCACTCACCTCCTGTCAAAACCAGCAATGTAACAGGTGCACTCAGTTTTCCAGATATGTGACTATTATGCAGCAGGCACACTGCTCCTCTGTTTTTCTGTTATTGCCAGTAAATTGTGCTGCTGTGAGTAACAAATTTTCAACAGTGGAGGTTTCATGGCTTGTCTGCTTTTAGGTAGCACAGGAAAAAGTAGTAACTTTGGAGACATATGTAAAACTTTACGTAATCTCTAATCTAACTTTGCAATTCCTGCGCTTGTAAAGGACGAATTCTAAGAAGTCAAACTAGCTGTAAAATGTTGTGTACGCATATGTAATGGCATATTTAAATCCTCTTGCTTTTTGCCTCCTTGTGACTGAGGGCATGGTAGACACATGAATATGGGTACTGTAAAGCCACCACAGTGTATTATTTCTAGTATCCTTACATACTTTTAACTCTCAAGACATGATGTAATCATTTACAAACATTTGTCTCGCCAGTCCTGACCACAGTCTGTCTACCTTGTGAAACTGGTTGTTTAGTCCTTCTCTCCACATGCAGTGCTAGGGCAGTTGCACTAGCCGCCTAATAACATATTTAGATTCTGTTGGCTTAGTAGCCCTGAGTGCTTGGAAATTGCATTTGTCTACATGGTATGATTTTTCTTTCCCTACTCTTTCTTTATTAAGGAAGATTTGGAAATCACTCCTTTTCAATTAGGTTGAGATAAAAATTTTCATTACATTTATAAATTCACAATGGTTTTCTCTTTTACTTTCTTCCTTTCCCCTCCTTCCCCCACAATTCTTTGCAGTGTTTTTATAGAATATAAAAGATATCTTCTTACATAGGTATAGCTGACAAACCTAATCAATGCTAATTAGTAGTCCATCATTTGGGTTCCTATGGACATCTAAAATCTCTTTGGATATGGCTTATAGAAAATACAATGCCTTGCATAAATACCTATCTATGGTGAGATCCATGTGTATGAGGTGAGTATCCTTCATATTAGCATTTAGGTCTACACACTCTAACAGCTCATGCAATGGGTTACCTTCCCAATATATGCAGGTTTTCAAGGTTGAAAGAGTCAGTGGCCTTAAAGCGAGACATTGCTAGAAATATGCCCACACAGATATGCTCCTTCGCATGAATGAACTTACTAAATATAATAAACAAACACTGAAAGGCTGAAACCACATTAAAAAAAAATCAAAGCAATACTGGAAATATCTAGCAAGGCAGATAAAATCAAAATGTGATCGTAGAAAGCCTTAGAGTGCATGAAATGTATATAAACTCTGCTGGCAGAGAAAGGCAGACAGGCAGCAGGTAAAGTGTGATGGTGGGCTGGCTAATGCTGCAGCAAAATGATACTGGCAGCACCACTCTGCACAAGCACCCCAAGGTGACCAAATAAAACTGCTCTGTTTTGCCATAGAGACTAACTTGAAGCAGAGTTGTCATCAAATGCTATCATCAACACACAGGGAAGACAATTTATTTAAGTAGTCTGAAATTAACATTGTGACGATCATGAATGATGACGTTGTGTGTTGCTGTGGACACCCAGACAACTACAGATTTTAGGAAGAAAATACAGATGTATAGAACATTAAGCTACTTTTACTGTTTATTATCCCATGCCATGATTTTTTTTTTTTTTTTTAAAGGCTAAATATATCAAAAAAAGATTCAAAGTAGTGACGAAAAATGAAACAGAACTGTCTCAGGTAGTCCGACTTAGATACTTAGCACTGAAAAAACATTAATAAGACTTTAGCATAACACGCTTTAGCCTAACTTCTAAAATGTCCCTCAATTTATTCTAACAATGTTTATGTAATTTCTATCAGCTTTCTAGTAGGAAGATTTCTTTACGGGAATATTCACAAAGATAACAATTGCATGATACTTTATCATAATTTGCTAAAGGAGTTCTTATATTAAAAACTATACCAGCACATTTTCAACAATACAAAACTCGCTTTAGATGCATCTGGAAACAGAAATATTGCCATCTGACCTCAATATATCATCAAATGAATTATGAATATTTTATATTGAAACTACAGCTGAGCTAATCTTCCAAATCACAAAGATAAGAAAAAAAAAATGGTAATTCTAAATTGTTAGCCCTTTCTAGAAGCTCTCAGCAATAGATGGCTAATGCTGTTAGGGAACACTTAAAATAAATTACTTAATCTTTTAAGAAATATTTGCAAGGTGCCTGTGATGTGCAAATTTCCAGTTTTGCACGTTTTTCCTATGTATTTAGCCAACTTCAGTGCTAGTAAATAATCTAGGGAGCTGATTTTGGTAGTATATTAGTTGAGGTAGTATTGATGGTTTGTCTGAAAGAAGTTGGGCAGCTTTAGAAATCTGTTGTTGTATGTATGGAATCTGCTAACAGGTACAAAAAATAGCTCTTGCAAGTTAAAGAATCTTTCATCAAAAATTGAGCTTTCCTCACTGATACTGTTTTTACTGAGTCAAATCTGTTCTTCATAGTGAAGAAAGAAGTTTTCAGAAAGTAATTATTATTTGTAATGAACTGTGGAAAGTGTTGGACTGTGCTAATAGATTTGCTTGAACTCAATTTCATTTACTGGACCCAAGATGCTGAGAAACTTCCATGGCCCCCAGTAAAGTAAGAGTTTCAACTGTGAGGGAAATATTAAACTAGACCTATTCTAATTAAGGTAACTGTCAAATAATTTGTAACAGTTGTATTTAATATCTCCAATAATTTCAAATGTGAATTAAATGCTCTTCAAAATCTTAAATTGATCATCATCAGTGTAGTGAAACTTGGGCAGCCAGTTGGGCAGCAGGTCCGGGGGTGGAGGACACTGACATGCCCAGCAGGACAGGAGGGAGGATTAAACAACTGTTTAAACAGTTGTTCTTTGTATCTTTGCAAGAGGGGGCACTGAACCTGGTGGAAATATGAGCTTGGACAGTTGGATAATTTGAATTGCATTGTCCTTGTGTGCGGAGCCCCATTTACAGAAAGCTGAACCTGCAGGTGGTAACATGGTGCTGCAGGTCTCTCCATGCTAGAGGAGCTCTGCACACCTGCCAGAGGAGAATCCATCCGCTCCCTTGTCTACCTGAGCTTTGATGATTTCCATACAAAGGCTTAGGAATCAGGCAACGAAGGTTACCCTAATTTTCTTTTCTTTTTTTTCAGGAAGTGGTTTAAAACCACCATCCTCTTTTTTATAAACAACCTTGCAGCTCTCAGCTGCAAAAGGATATAGTCATTATTGCTCTTACTAATTTCCATTACCAAGTCATCTATGCCAATATGATAATATGAAATTCTGAAGTCAGCTGAACTGTTTAGGTCTATACACTCCAAAACCCACAGCAATTTCCATTCTTATTTAAAAATACAAAACAAAACTACCCCCTCTAAACAGCAACAACAAAATCAAACAACAACAATAAAAACCACAACCAAAAGACCTTAAAGCTATGATGACTATCCTTGTTAGGTTAACATTTGCAAGAAATTCATCTATGTGCATAAGATGGTGGCTTGTAAACTTTCCTGGTTATGTATGAGTTATGCAAGCCATCTCTTAATTCACAGTAGTCCTATTTAAGTTCTATATAGTTTCCAGGAGGCAACATCTCCGGTGACTTGTTGGACTGGGATGCCTTTTTTTGTTTCATTAAGGCACATTATTGGCAATATAACTAAAAAGATCAGGACAATTCAGTGAATAGTTTAGTAGCTTATGGTGATTCTCCTTCAGTTAACAGACCCTACACTAGTTAAGCAGAAGAGCAGCAGTAAGGAAAATCCGTGGTTCCTTCTCTTCTCTACCTCTCCACCTCCACCCTACCCTATCCCCTCTGCTAGCAGAGGCAGCTTAACATTTTTCTTAGAGTATCATCTCCTAAAGCTCTGTTAAAGTTTATGATCACAAATCATACCAAGCTATCATTTCTGTGGGGTTGTAGCTTAGCCAGAAAAAGCAGCATGTGGGAGAAGCTCATTTCTACTTTGCAAGATTTAAACATTTACAGTTGTGTATCTGGAGCTACTGAATGGACATGTATTAAAATTGTATATGGATAATAGTTTGTAGTGACAAGGAAACTGTAATTTGTAATTAGAATGTCGGTTTGACTTTTGAATGTGTCATTTTGGAAAGGGCAAGTAACGTTATACTGTAATAGTAAATAGCACATTTGAAATTTATAGCAAATTTTAGGGAGAAAGAGATAAAATCTTGTACTATATCATGTCTAATAAGAGGCCATTGCCCATGCTGTTAGAGCAAGGGCAATAACTTAAGAAGATATTCCCAAAAATAGATATTCATGGAAAAAACTAAAGGATTTCTTCTCGTTTTGTGTGTATATGTGCATCTACTGTTTTGCATGGTTTTTTTTCAATGTGTATTAGCCCTCTAAGAAATAGTTCATGTCACCTTTTCTTAGCTTTCAATAAGCAGAAATAATCCTGAAATCATGTGAGGTGGCAATCCCAGCACAAGGGGCTTTCTAGTTATCATCTTTTGGGCTGCCCTTTTTTTTTTTTTTTTTTTTTTTTAAGTTGGGCTAAACCCAACTTGCTTACATCTGCAGAGGAAGTTGTAGGGAAACATTGAAGGGTTTTATTGATGCAAGAAAGGGATATTCTGGTGGGAATCAAATTCTCAGCTTATACTTTAAAGAACAAGCTGCCTATTCGCTTCTAGCTATCAGACACTGAATTATATTGACTTTCTTAATGACTTTTTGCTGGTCTTGTGTTTCCACCAGTCTTGGTAATCTAAGTTTACCAATTTAGTAGCATGACCAGGCTCAGTCTTGGCAATGCTCTACAAAGTTATGTTGACAGTGGGGCAACCTAAATGTGAACCCTGCTTTGCTTTTGTGTCCCTGCTGCAATGTTTTTCTACATGTAACTTTAAGAACTTCATAAGCATTCTGTTCATACAGTTGAGAATTGACCTGGGACACAGAGATCCATTTTATTTTTACTGCTTTTGCAAATACTCATGTAGGTGAACACCTGAGTTTTTTGATGTTTTCTGTGAACTTAAATGGTCAGTTAAGTGAGAAATAAAGTGTAAATTTGTTTTGCATGTGATAGCAATGATTTCTACATAGCAACACAAAACAGCTGTCTGTGCTCTAGGTCATCTCAATTTATTTTAAGTCTAATTGAGCTGTCTGAAGAGCATAATAAAGAAATCTTATCACTCTCCATTTAAATGTTATCTACATTTAGACAAGATTACCACATGCTCTCCCCAAGTCCAAGTGAAACAGAATAACCAGAAATACAAGTTTGCAGAGTCTTTTCTCAGATGATAAATCTTTCTGTAATGCATAAACAAAGCCAACAGATATGTGAAGTCACATACACCCTGTGTCCAACTTAGACAAGCAAAAGCTGTAAGGTCCCAGGCTAATGCAGATATGTAGATACAAGGACTGTGCCAGCATCAGTGGTTTGGGGCTGAAGAAGCATGTGCATATCTTAAATTTTATCATGGTTTGGCCCACATTGCTGAAATTTTTTCAGCGTTTCAGGTTAACAGACCCAAACCCCACTGCTGTGAATCAGGTGATTTATGTCTAGTTGCAACTCCAGATCTGTAAAATCAGCTTGAGGTTAAGCTTTGGAATGCAATCCTTATACAGGCAAGTTGTTTGGTTTCAGGTTTCTTAGAGGTTTGCATACAAAATATCTTCATTACTTGAATTGATACCTCTAATTAAACAGATTCAGTGTGCTGCAATAGTTGTACTTTAGTATTACTGCTCAAACTAATATCCAATGTAATTTACCTTAAGCCACTGTAATTCTATGGGGAGATAGACCTCTTTTTCTCAGCATATTGTGTTTTTTCCATTGGATCATGAGAGCAAATTCTATGTGCAAGAAGTATGTTGTTGCTGGAAGCATCCTAATTTTTTTCTTAATGATGTGATGTCAGAGAGAAAAGATGGAAGTCTTCATGCATCTTTGGCAATATGCTTAGAGTATCTTCATTTTCATCTGACTTTTATAGTTTCATCATGCATTTCTCATGTGATGTATCTTGGCATTTTGTGGATTTGCTTTGTTTTTAAAGAAAACAGTGTCAAATCCTGGATTATGCAAACCAATTATCTTGCATATGGCAATGCAGGTCAAGTATTCAGTGTTTTGATTCATCCTTCAAATTGATCACCCTTGGTAAATTTTTAAATCCTTTTTAATAGAATAGCAATTTTCTTTGTTTAAAACCCATTGTTATGGAACATTTGGAATGTTTAGTCAGATGGAGTCATGCAAATAAGAGATGGACCCCACTTCTGCATGTATGAATTAAAAAATACTTAACTTTTCTGATGATGTTTCACTGATGTGAGAGATTGAAATAGGTAAATATGTGCAAAAGTATTTGAAGGATTGAGCTTTGTCTGTGGTTTAGCAAATGCTTGCATTTCTCTAGCAATCTGGCAATTGGTTGGCTCACTTCACTGATTTAATATAGTTTCATTTTCTTGGAAATATGTTGTACAGTTACCTTTTATGGAAAGCAAAGATGATTACAGTATGTGAGATTCCCTTAGCAGTGGAGTGGGAGGATAGGAGGAGGGATTCAACTTGTCAACACACAGTTTCATTGAAGGCTCTTTGCACTTGCACTGTCCTCCTAGCTTGTTAGATTTTGTAAGGTTCTTCTGATCAGATTAATATAGCATAATTAATTAAAATTCAAAGGTGTTAGGTTTTGTAGATGGGGTGACTTATCTTAAGTAATAAAAACATATTGAGAAATTACTTAAAGCACTTGATATGCAATTAAATTAGATAAATGTCTGTTACCTAAATTGAGGGGATTGTTTTTCTATTTGGTTTGAAAAAGCAATAAAAATATTAGGGACATGTGAAATAATGTGATGCAAAGAAGTCAAATAATGATTAGATCTTCACTCTGAATAGTTAAAGCAAGGCAATACAATGACTTAACATGTATACATATATATATATATCATACTCAATAACATCTGGAATTATAATAGATAGACTTAGCATTATGAAGCTGCATGGTCCTGATCCTTCTGATCTACATGGATTATCAGAAAAGTCTGCACAGAAATCCTTTTCTTGGGACAGTATTCTGTTGTATCATGGCTACAGGCCTGGTAGAAATGCCTTTCAAAACCCACAGTTCCTTTAATATCTCTCAAAAAACTGTAATGCAATAGAATCAAAGTTAGTTCTTCCATTTTATTTTGCCTTTCTAGTAGAGAGAGCCTTAAAAAGAAAATAAAACATGTCAACTGAGAATTTCTTTTCATGTGGAGTGAGTTTTAGTGTACTATGCCTAAGGCTTGATTCTTTCAAACACCTTAAGGAGGAGGCAGATGAAAAATAGTCTTTGAACAGAACAAACTGAAGTGTTTGAGGTATGTTGTTTTTTATACTAGGCCTGTTTCTAGATTTACAGTTAGTTCAAGATATGCTGAATTCTAGACCATTAATAACTGTGAAGGCAAAATCAGTGAATGTCTAACAAGAGTTTGTGATATAAACAAAGTGAAATATTAACAGCTATGTAGAGTTATAAGTAAATATTTTGAGCAGAGTGAGATTGTATGAGCAAGAATGGAGCTATCTAAAGAGTTATTTAAGTGTTTTATATCACTTTCCTGTGTTTGATTCTTGGGACAGGGGCTATAAAATCTTAAAATGCCTTCATAGGGGACCAGAACATAACTAGGATGACTGAAGAGCAGGCCAGGAAAGGTACTATTACTTGAGGTTTTATCATATTTCTTTTTCTTTAGGGGTGATTTTAAGCTGTTCCTGACCTATGTATAAATGTAGATGGACAGTATTTGTCCCTTCAACCATGCCTTACTATCCCTGCCCATCAGTATGCCAATTATTCCTTGCCACCACCTATACTCCTGCAAGCGGTGATTTTCACTGGCTAGTTTTTGTTTGCTTGTTTTGGTTTCGGGTTTTTTCTGTTAGAAATTTGCCCACATCAAATGGCAACCAAGATACACAGGATACTGGCCTGAACCTTCTGTTTACAGCTACAAGCTGTGTGGTTGACTCTGTGGCCGAAATCTTGTAGCAAAATCTGTGTCAAAACCAATAAAAGTTTCTTTGCTTTTTGCATAAGGAAAAAGCTCTGAATAGAGCAAATAATAACATGTGGGATTATTGTGGAATATATTATGTCACGTCATAATGAAATGCTTTTAAGGAACACCTGGATAGGATACTGAAAAGCTGAAAAATCATAACTAACTTCATACAGCTTAAAGAAATATGAGTATATTATTGGGTTGTTTGCCTTTTATTAGCCAGTAGTTTATGCTGTTTTACACAAAACTCTTATGTGTATTTGTGTAAATGTAAAGGGATTGAAATCAATAGAATTATCCACCAACAAGCACAATTTATATTAGCCAGGGGCAGGGATTCCCGTTCATTAATTCTGTGGAGGACAAGCCTTTATCTATTTCCATAGATGCAGCCTGGAGCATCCAACATGTCATGGATTAGATAAATTGGGCTTGACATGCCTGTGTTTCTGGAAAATAGGACAAAAATTTCTTTTGTCCTTTGTGTCTTGTCTGCAAAGGCAGTAGTGCTTTCCCCCCACCTACAAAGAATGGCAGGAGAAAATTTCACTTGCTTGAAAAACTTTTTTGAAATTATAGGAGTGTCTTACATAGAGATTTAAAAAAATGGACCTGCCGGCATTTTCACAAGTGTCAAGAGGACATTCAACCCTATTAACTGCCACATAGTCCAGCTCTCCGAGCATTTGCCTAAATCAGCTCCGTCAGGTGTAAGCTTGCCAAAATTGAAGTTTCCATAGCCCTTTTTTATAAATAGCAATTTTGTTAGAACTTCTCCACTGTAAAAGAATGTATTCACTTCCCCAGAAAAACACTAGCCCGGAGGTCAAGGGATTTTTGTGAGCTGCTGGAAACCCAAGCTAAATTCCTTCGTGAAGTGAATACACATTTACACCAATCTAAACTGCTCCAAAAGGGGATTATTGTGCAAGTGTCCCCAGTCAGTCAACCCCAGCCCAACTACTGGGACATTTCCCTGAGGCATTGAGGACTTACAGAACAGGCCCCAGTACAGGCCTTTGATTAAAATTTCTTTCAAGTTTTGAAACTTTTGAAAGGATTGGCTTCCACATGTATGCATGAGAGTGTAACTTAAATATAGATTTGCAGAGAAGATAAATTCTGGCAGAACTTTGCAAGACAGAAAAAGAAAAAAAAAGAAAACACACAACTTTTTACAGTGTTTTCTCCCCTTCTCCAGAAGCAATCATGTCTTGGAGCAAAGCATCAGCCAAAATCACATAGAAGAATAGTTACGATTAGTTATCCATACCTTTGTGATTGCTGTGGCCTGTGCAACCCCAAAGTCTGATTCAAGGAAGACAGGATTATTATTTCTTACTGGCATAAAACATGATTTCAAACTGATCTTTTATGACAGAGAACAAAGAGACAGCTTTATAAAAGTGAATTCAATATAGTCTGCTTTGTCATGTTTTCTGTGTTGCAGAAGGGTAATGGCTGGGCTCTGTTGGTGAGAATGACAGTAGCCGGCTTGTGCAGTGGAGCATTTCAGTGTTCAGGGAGTCAGTCAAACTCTGTTATTTCATGCCTAATTTGTAATTTGTACTTTCTTTTTCCTTTCCTTTTTTTTTTTGTTACTTTTTTTTCTTTCTGTCAGTTTAAAATGTTAATCAAATATGATTTTTATTGGAGTCTTACCAAGAACCAGATACTGATGGCTCTGAACTCTGTTGCTTGAGTCGGCCACCATAGACATTGGGAGGAGCTCATTGTGCTACAGAAATTTGCAGGACCACCTTTCACTGGCATCTGTAACAGTCTGCCTTGCTCTGATTTGTGAGGAGTTCAATTCAACTCCACACCATTAGTACATGTGGGGCAATGCTCTTACAGAACCCTGTATAAAATACATTTGCATGATCTTTGTCATAGATAAAACCCCAATGTTTACTTCACTAGTACTAATGAAATGTTCTTACATAAGACCTTCTGTTATATTGCATCATGGTGTGGGCTTTTTGAGTTTGTTTTTTTTTGCTTATGTTTCTTGAATATAGAGAATTACTGGTTTATGGAGTAGCTATTTTCTTGACTGTAACTGTGCATATGGAAGCACAACCTCACAGTGTTTTTTTTTGGAAATAAAAACATTCATTCACTAGGTGTGAATTAATACCCAGAAACTGTTTTCCAGCATACCATTTCACACATATTTATCTCTGTCTAAAAAGAAAAAAAAAAAAAAGGAAGAAAAATAATTTGAATTGCACAAGAGCAGCATGTGATTGCACTAAATGTTTGGCAAAGATGTATTTTTTAGATACAACTGAGTTACACAACTATTACTTTTTAAGTATGCTGTAACATGTCTTATTTAAACTTTATTAAAACTAAATTTGTGACAGGATATAGAATTTTCATAAGACAACAGTTTAATTGATTCTGGCCAATGTTCAAATTTCTCCCACTGATTACCAACATCCCATTCATTATTTCCATTCTTGTTTTGCCTGCCCTTTCCCCTTCTTTCCCCTCCCTTTTCCCTCTGCCGGATTTGATGCAAACTCCTTGCCCTCAGCATCACCTTCAGGGTTTTATGCTCTATCAGCACCTCCTCTCCTTTTACGGTTGATCCCTTGGTGAACTCAAAATGCCGTACTGCAGTCCAGAACTGCTAACCATTTGCATCTCTAGTTTGTGTCAGACCCATGAAGAGTGGCCAACCAGTTGATCAGTGCAGCAAAAAGGTTTTAAGGAAGGCAGTGAGGATCTGCAAATTCCTGATGAATTCCTCATGTTTTTGGGCTGGAAGGCTGTTATCTTGTTAGTGTGCATGCTTTTGTCTCATGTGTGTGGTCAACTTGCCATATCGCAATCACTATAATTATCCTGAAATTTTCAGCGATGGGGCAAGAAAGCAGCATCTGATTTCACAACTCCATTAAGACAGTGTGATGCAAGCTGATCTCTGCTGCTTAATGCTGAAGGGACTGACTAATCTGATCATCAAGTACTCAGGTAGTACTCAACAGATGATAGGGAGATTTTTCTCTCTGCACAGTACAGTGAGTGTTCCTTTTTATTTTATTTTTTTTTTATTTTAATCGCCTGCTGATGAAAATCCTGAGTATAGTTATTGCATTCATACAGTGCATGTGTGCTTTGAGATGGCATAAAATTCTGTCCTAGTAAGGTTCAAACTTAACAGTTAACTAAACATTTTATCCCTATCTTTCCCTGTCTCTGTGAGGACAGCAGACTGCCAAGCACTCTCTGTTTTTTTCTTTGCTTCTCAATACAAAGCGTGAGTTGCCTGCTAGGATAAGTTCAGGTTTACATCAACTTCTTTTTCCAGAAAGTCTCGGTCACAGAGCCTCAGGCTCTTGCTTTTTGCACAAACAGCTCTATCTCCAGAGGACTGAACTGGTTTTGTTTTATTAAAGTATAGTAGGAGTTTTATGAAAAGTAATGGATTGGGATTTAGAGACAATTGGCCACGTGATCTAATAAGGTTGTTTTTTGTTGTTTTTTTTTTGTTTGTTTGTTTGTTTGGTTTTTTTTTGTTTCTTTGGGTTTTTTTTTGTTGTTGTTGTTTTCTGGTTTTACATCCTGAGAAAGAAAGATATTTGTTCTGGCTGTTTCAGTTTAATTTTCTTTAAGAACTTCAGATATTTCATTCAGAGTGGGAGTTAGTACTTTTTCACTGCTGGGAAAAGTTCCTGAGCCAAATAATTGAAGTGTTTGTAATTTAGAAATGCATACAGGAGAAAAGGTGACACAATGTATAATTTATGTTAACAAGTATCTTTCAAGTCACCATGAACTGAAAAATACTTTATATCCAGGAGCCTCCCTTTAAAATTCACTTCTGGTTACTGTTGCTGTGCTCAGTATCCATTTGTAAATCCTGTGTTTTTTGTTCCATTCTAAGTTTTCAATGTTCAGCATGAAATGATACCACTTAAGTCTTCTGACTATGTATGAAAGACCATAAACCTAATAGTTTTAAACACATATGTGTTGGGGTTTTTTTGTGAATCAGAATTTTTGAGACTATGATAGTTTCTGATGTATTGTGCGAGCAAGAAAAATGAAAAATGTAAGCTTATTTTAATAATATGCATTTTTGTTGTATACATATGCATAGGTGAGCCTATGTATCCAAGTCTACGAGGTTAATTCAGGAAGGAGTCATGGTCCAGGCTGTGCAACACTGGCATAGATTGACAGATATTTTCATATCCATTGTTGTGTGCTACCTGTAAGACCAACAACCAAGTGTAGCTACAAAACTATAGACTGTATCAGGTTTTTTCCTCAATGTATCTCTCTCTTTCCTTCCTGCCTGCCTTCCTGCCTGCCTTCCTGCTTGTCTTCTTGCCTGCCTGCCTCTCTCCCTCCCTCCCTCCCTTCCACTCTCTACATGGAGCTAGCTTTGACCTGGGCAGGGTTTCTCCTTTCATTTGCATTCTGCCATCCTTTTCCTAACTTGCTCACTTTCCAAAGTCAATCTACCTGTTATTCAGTAAAGCAGAAGAGGTTTGACAGCTAGAAGAGGAGTGAAGTGATGCTGTGGAAACATGCATGTGGAATCTGTTGGCACTAAGTTCCACTTACTCTCACACGGTACAGTTAGAAATGTGTAAAAACACTTTCCAGTATATTATTAATGCTAAATGGAATTATTAGTGCTATAATGGAAGATGCATTGCTGCACAGCACTATCTTCATAGTTTACTAGTGGAGTGTGTCCATTTGACGATGTTAGTTATTTCTCTGTTGTGTGCTTGTTTCATTTAAAGTAAAGACATGAGAAGGTAATTGTTATTTCTTTCCAAAGCATGCTTATGAAAAATGGCACTTTTAAAACTGCTAATATGTTCACCATAAAACTGAAAAATTCTTTCAAAATCTGTTAGCAATACAGTGTTCTTCTGATTAATAATCCTTGGAAATCTGTGCTCATTATACCATAAACATGACCTTTATAAAAACATCAGAGAAATTCAACTGTAGAATATGCCAGGTCAAAGACTTTTTTAAATGTCAAAAAGTGTAAAGCTTTAAAATCAATGTGATTTTTATACTACTTGGCTGATGCTTGTATTTTGCTTAACTTATTTATTTATGATGGAGTTTTTTTGAGTCTGTGGTTAGAATCTACTGGGAGACTGTGACCTCAGAGGAGCACACTTTGGGGTGTGTTAATGCCCTTCAGCAGCTCCCTCACAGTCATTCAGTGGTTAGATCCATTTGTTTTGTAGCAACATTTTTGCTGGACCTGATCTGGTACAACTTAGTATGTCTTCAGTAGAGGCTACAAATCACATACTGATGCACTGGTTAGGAGACATTCAGGATGTGTCAGTAAATAAAGGTGTAGGCTGTTTAGCACTGTCAGAAACGTGTTTATCAGCTGAAAATTGTAGCAAAACCCTGCACATGCAAGTGTGGGGAAAGGTACATTTGTAACACTGTGCCCTTCCTGTAACTTTATCAGGTTGCAGCGCTCCTCTGAGAACACCCATGCTTCCCACACACCTCAAGATACACCTTAGCTTGAGTCTGAATGTAAACGTCTCTGCTGCAGGCTGGAAATCATACTGTGGGTAGCTGCTCTATGTGGAAATAACTAGCCAAGATGAAGACCTTATCATAACAAGAAGAAAAGGGAAAGCTGTTTTTCATACAGAATTACAGACTGGGCAAAGTTGGATGGAACTGCAATGGATCACCTGGTCCAAACTCCCTGCTCAAGCAGGATCATTCTAGACCATATTGCATAGGATTGTGTCTAGACGGTTCTTGAATATTTCCAGTGAGAGAGACTCTACAACCTCTCTGGGCAATCTGTTCCAGTGCTCAGTCACCCACAAAGTGAAGAAGTTCCTTCAGGAAGAATGTTCCTTACATTCAGGTGGAACTTCCTGTGCATCGGTTTTTGACCTCTGACTCTTGTCCTAGTTTGGCACCACTGAGCAAAGCCTGGCTCCATCCTTTTGATCCCCTCCCTTCAGACACTTGTATACATTGATAAGGTCCCCTCTCAGCCATTACTTCTTTTCTGGCCTGGCATTACTGCATTGTGTTAGGAAGGTCTCTATATATTTCTAGCTCACTCTAGGCAACACAGGATTTTCACTTCCTTGGATTCACTTTCTTAATAGAGAAAGTAGGAAGTAGTATAAAACATTAGCAGTATGGGAAGGAACTGCAGAATAAAGCTGGAAATACATAGTTTGCCAAAAGAAAATAGTGCAGATGTGGACTCACTGGTCAACTCATCTTCCTTCTAGCACTTATGGCAGGGAAGGAAGAACAGGTTTTGATGATTTCTTTGCTCCCGTGAGATTACTCAAGTCTAAGACAAGGTATATTCAGTTCACTATTAGCCTACAACCAGGGAAAGATATTGCAGTGCTCAAAGCACTGAATTTGGAGACCTAGAGCTCAAGTCCTTGGTCTGCCATAGATTCCTGGGTAAGCTGTGAGAAGGAGACTTATGGTGTCTGTCTCAGTTTCCTAGCTGAAAAATGGGGATAATCTCTTGCCTTGTAGAAATGTCTTGAGAACTAATACTGCAATTGCGTGGATAAAAATAAGACTGCTGGGTATTTGATATTTTTGTTTTGTAGGGCAATTAGAAATTAAAAGCTCCTTCATTCTCAAGAGGTAGAAGAGAAGAGGTCCAGGGACACTCTGTTTTGTCTTCTCTGAAGCCACAACTGTCAGTCTTGAGGTTTCTGATTCTCTGGCATGGTTGGTACCTAACCATGGTATGAGCAGCTCATTTTAAGCATGGTGGCCAAATTCAACAATTTCTTGTTCTTTCCTTCTACTAGAAACAGCCAGAACTTTACAGAAAATGGAACATTAATTTTGGATCATTTAATTTTCAGTGATCCAACAGCTTCCAATAGGGGGAAAAAAAAATCCAAATTTGTCTGACCAACTGCAGTAAAACCCCAAAGGATTCTGAAGAGTTTTATTAGGTAGGTCATGTTGCTAAAATAAAAAGCTTAGTTTCTGCCCTTGTGAAATTTAAAATCCATATAAGATGTGACCCATAGTGAGTTAGAGGAATTCCTTGCTTGACATTATTAAGTACTGAAGTTCAGATCTTTCAGTAGGTGTTATGTATAAAAAAAAATAGAAAAAAACAATTTTGCTACATTGTTTCCTGTGGTCCATAGCATATTCTAGACATGGGGTGAAAAATGTGGCACTTTGTGGGGTTCATGGAGGCTCTGACATCAGTTTTCCTGTGGTCTGAGGTACGTGAGGTCTGCACAGTGCTGGGAAGTGTTGATCCTACTCCAACAGACCAGTCTTCTTTTGTCTGTAAGCTGGGCCCACTTGTCTGTAATGCAGATGAATAATGGTAAAGGAACAGAAGGCAAGAAGGTAGGAAAAAGGGAGCACAAACCTGAGCTTGTTTAGCAAAGAAATTAATAACAGGAGATAATGGATATCAGAGTATTCATGCAAATTTGTCTGCATTTTCCCAGTCCAGCATCATGAAAGTAGCTTCACAGGATTCTACATAGTGAAAAGAGAAAGGGACTCCTATATACACCTAGAGGAGCACATTTTTCAATCAAAATTCTTGTATTAGGATACGTGGTCAACATGTTAGTAGGTGTGAAAGAAGACTTTAAAAAACCCCTATGATGCATAGCTGCAGGCTTCTAAAACTAAGAGTAATAATATAAATAATTATTTTTCCAAACTAGCTCAGTTTGGAGGAATCACAGAATAAATATTGTCTCTAGAGAAAATACTACTTTGAATAGCAGCAAATGACCAGAGCTGGTTCAAACTTTCCAGGTGAATAGTGGATGTGCTGAAAAATGCTGCCTATAAATAAACAGTGGGTACTTATTGGTGCCAAACTGGAAGAGGTTTACATTAAAAAAAAAAAAAAAGGAAGGTAAGAAAAGATGAAAAGAGATTTGAAAATATTTTTGTAATGAGCCATTTTGAATTGTTTGGGTTTAGATGGTTGAAATTTGCCAATATTTAAATAATAAAAATGGTTAAATATCCAAGTAGGAACTACAGGATGTTATTTTCGGTGAAAGAAAAGTTTCAGCAGACACAATAGTGTTTTTTTTCTCCCTAATTTTCTTTATTTTTTGGTTTGGCCAGTGAACTGAAAAATCAATTACTCACAGATCCCCACAGCTCAGACAGTGTTGCATTCATCCTCTTCAAAGTGACTAGCCACTGTTAGCATTACTAACGGCAAAACCTGTGAAAGGAGAGCTTGTATGGCCACACAGCAAACTTTACCCTCAAGCTGTCTCAGGAGAGTCAGCAGGATCAAGACTGGTGTGCTTGGAGCCCCATTTTGAGGACTCTTCTCTTCTAGTGGGTTTCTAATATTTAACACAGTTGGTGTTTCATTTCTTTTCTGAAACTAAGAGTGGTTATATGTAACAGTATTGTGTTTAAATGTGGATATCCTAATTTTTAAAAACACTTTCAGAAAAGGTCTGTGAACAGTGCAGGAGTCAAAAAGCTAAAAGCACCTTAAAATCTTCAAATCCTAATTTTCTATTCTTAAAAAAAAAAAGAAAAAAGAAAAAAAAGAAACAAACCACAACAAAACAGAAACCCTTACAAGAAGCTAAGTTCTAACACTATAAATGGTCAGAAGGTAGATTTTCTGAATAATAAATTCTCCAGAGGTATCAGGTAATTTTTTTACACCTAATCTCCTTTCAGTCCCTATGGAATAATATGTAAACTACTAAAATTAAACATTTAAAACTGAAAGTATCTGTTTATGCACATAAAAGATACAGGTTGCATGTTTGCCAACTTTCTGTAAGGCGAGTTCACACTTAGTCACTCTGGTAGTATAATAACTACACATAAGTAGTTTGATCATTAGGTAAGGTTTGTTTTGCCATGTCAGGTTAGATCGTTGATATTATTTTATATGGAACTGAATTTACCTTTAAAAGGGACAATCCAGCAGTTTTTAAGAAAAGTATCTGTTTAAAAAAATGAAGACTACCATACAGTAATCAAAAGGAGTACCCTAGATACTACAGAGCATGACACGTTACATTGAACTAAATCCTAAAAGCCAGAGGTACAATTTGTGTCACATTGTGACTGTTAAATCTCAGAGAATGTTATTTTTTTGGTTTGGGATTCCTTAAAATTTCCTATTTTATCACATTCTCTGAAGACATAAATGTGAAACCTGATGTTTTAGATCAAGAGCATTATTCATCATGACTAGCCTAGTATTCTTAAATGCTTGTGTCTTTATTGTCTTTTTGAAGAAAATCCATCCAAATAAACCTTTTATTTGTCCCACTGGCAAACTTAATTCATAATGAATTAGAAATTCTGGCTGATGTTGAGTTATCCAAATGTAAGTTTATTAACATTTATAAGCTAGAACATGAGCTCCCCACATATCCATTCCCTTTTATACTTTAAAATAACCTTAGTTAGTGTTCTTAAAAAATTCTAGAAAAAAATTCTGGTTTGACTCAGGCTCCTGAAGATATATTTTAATGCTTCCTGCATGTGAACTGTCAGATGTTAGTATCCTATATAAAAAATATTAATGATATCTTTTGAAGTAATCTTTTAAGGTACCTAGAAGTTAAATGGTGATTTCACAGCTTCTCCAGAGTCATACCAGATGAAAGGTTCTCTGAGCTTCTGCCAAGCCAAAAATATGTGTATTGTTTTGACCTCAAGTAAGTTATTGTGGAAATACTGAGAGGTGTGAAGTGGGGTGGAAAACATGGAAATATTCATAATCTTGGAGAAACCACATTATGATCCCAAAAACTAACTCAGATTCCAAGAAGAAGGGAAATTGTACATTAGTTTAGTGTCTTGCTGTATTCAGAATGGCTATGCATATGGCCAGAAGGAAAAAAAATTGCAAAGTAATGAAGGAATGAAAATGGAATTCTGCTGAGATTTGCTTTTTCGCTCAGTGTTTATGGTGGTAATAGTTAGTGATGGAAGAACTGCAAAAGATTTAGATTAATGGGGTATTAGTTTAGGAGATTCTGCCCAGTTTACATGCCACTAAGTTCCAAATGCATTGCAAAAAATTATCAACATTTTTGTGTCTACAAATTCTGGGCTAGATTCTTCCTTAGGATAGACTATTTGATAATAGATCTTGTGATTCCTTTTCTGGAAACTAAATCTGCAGTTGAGTTTAAAGGATTGGAAATGAGAATGGACATGAGGAAAGACTATGCAAGGAAAGATGTGATATATCTTTATTGCTAAGTCACAAAATGTAGCAATAGGGGGTTGTCAAATTGTTGAGCTGTTAGGGAACCTATGGAACAGGGATTTTGACCTCCTTCAGAAGCATTATGGAAACTTGCTATTTATTATCTTGTGTGTAAAAACCACCCTGCTCTATCTTTACTCTATGACCATTTTCTTTTGTTTCTTTTTTACATATTCAGGCTTTGTGATTCTCTTAATCCAGACTTTAGGATCAGTACAGCTGTTTATACTCTTTACCTAGCACTGATCCAAGGAATATTTCAGGTCAACTGGGCACAGAGAGTTAAATGGGAAGCTTTCTTATAATTTCAATGAAAGCAAAATTTCCCCCAGTAGTGTTAAATTTTTGGAAAGAATTGTGACCAAAAAAAATAAATATAATTCTTAAAGATAAGATTGAAACTTTAGCATTTTTAGAGATATTTTGTTTGTTTGTTTGTTTTGGAATGACTTCTCATTTTAAAATCTATTTTCAGTTCCATAGCAAAACATGGTCTTTAAAATCAAAATAAGGTGGTGGAGAAGTGGAATGAACACCAGTGTTTGTTCACGTTCCTACTCAAAACAAGTAAAATGTGGCAATTTCTTATGGAAAGGACAATTTGAGGTAGGACCTGCAGAAATCACCTGTTCATCTGTTTCTGTCGTATTCCCTTGCTTCAGGCAAGAAAGGTGTTGTGGTGATGGAGTTCATGTCACTGAAGGAGACGTGAAGGAGAGGAGAACCATTTGATTGGGCTCCTCCACCAAGAACACGAATCTCATGTTGCACACATGCCTTTGTACCATGTAGGATGTCTGTTCTCAAAACATGGCATTGCATTCCAAACCAGATGACCCAGTGGTAAGGGAAAATGTCTAGTCCCAACTGGAGACACAGAACTACATCCATGTGTGAAAATGCAGTTTGATTGACACTGGAGACATTCTCAAAAACTGTCTCAGTGTGATATAGAAAGTGGCAGAAGTTTGTGGCAAGCTTTTCTTCAAACTTGTATGCTCACACTTACCTTGGATGTATTGCCAGTACCTCTGTCCAAGAGATTATTTTACCTCTGTTTTAAATTGCCTGCAAATTGAAGAAACAAATGATTACTTCAAACGTGGTAAAAATGCTGACCTGATTAAGCTGCAAAGTTGTATTATTCTTGTGCTTCCTACAAAGAAAATTAAGGTATAAATATTAACATGAATTTCTCAAATGTCTGAACATTTACTTCCCATTTAAAATCGGATCAGCTCTTTAGTGTTCAGACTGTAACATCACTAACTTGTAACACTGGAATTACAAAATACATTAGTAACCTTCCATTTTAAGTAACTATAGCATGCTACTCATTGCTACTCATAAAATGTAACTTTAGACCTGTACTACTCTACATTTTGGGGGGACTGTTATGTCTTAGGTCATGCATGCATCTAGTTTTTTACAAGGTTGTGAATTTCAGGTAGTAATACAGAGCATCAAGCACAGGCTGTAAACTCATTGGTGTTGTGGGATGTCGTCCTAGTTATATTGGTCAGTGTTATACAAACCTTGCTGGTAGGAAGTTTGTAAAAATGCTAAGATTGAATGTTCATCTTCCCTGTGTGTTAATCATCAGGGTTGCATCTGCACAGGGAAATCTGTGGAGGTCTGTGTGGAGAAGCTTATCATATGGAACACCAGAACAGTCTTAAGCAATCTTTATGGTTCCTCGCTGTGATCCAGTGGTCAGTAACACTTGGAATTTATCTGTGCATGCTCTTCAGCAACTCTTCCCAGTGGACTTCTACCCCTCTCCATTCCTCTGCTAACAGATTAGGTGGGAAATAGTTAACATTGGTCTTCTCAAAGGTTGTCCAGAGGTTCATCAGTTAAGCTGAGTCACAAGAGTGGTTTCCATTGCTTCAGGTTTTCTGTTGCAGATTCAAGACTACAACTCTGTTCATGTTAAATGGAAAGAAAAGCTAATATTTGCAGCTGTAAACATTAGAGAATTTCTTTCAAGCAAAAGCTCAAATTTCACAATGCCTCTCACATGCTCCATCATTAAGGGACATGTCTGGCACTATTGAAAAAACAGAGAGCAGCTGCGTTCCTGAACACACTAATTTTCTGTGCCACTGTAGCCAGGACTGTGGTAGATTTTATACTCTGTTCCAGAGGCTCTGAGTCCCAGCCAAGGTCCTGCAGAGCTGGCTGAATTTTTCCATTTAAAGCGTGTTCTCGTCCCCAGATGACTTTGCGCCACACTGGCTGGCAGCAGCAGGTGCGGCAGTGCCGAGTCATGCCACAGGGAAGGATCACAGAATAGAAATATTTCATCCTTCGTGGCTTGGTATCCCAGAAGAGTAAGGGATACCAGTGCTGTTGCTCTAGGTAATCCAAACCTATGAGGCTCTCCTTCACAGCATTGAGATAATACACCCAATGAGCTGTGTCCCTGAGCACAGATGACTTTTCTCAGTCCAGTTTCAATTTGCATTTGTGAGTTGCAGAATGTTTAATCAGCTTCAAATTCCTTGCTATTGACAGTCAAATGCTCACCTTGAAATTTCTGTGTGATTCTGTACAATACTGGGTATGACCTGGAGACTTCTTATTAAAGTGTTTTGAGTTTGGGGGGTTTTTTGGTTGTTGTTTTTTGTTGGTTGGTTGGTTGGTTGGTTTGGTTTGGTTTTTTTTGTTGTGGGTTTTGTTGTTTTTTTTTTTTTTTAGTATGAGTGACTTCTTTCTTTCATCATCTGTAAAAGCTTTCCATAAGAAAAAATAAGTATTTCCAGCAACTTCAATAAAAGTACCTTTAGGGGTCAGTCCTATTCAGAGGGAGAATGATTGGCATGTTCAACACTACCTCATTATCATTCTGCCCTGTTACATTTATTTTTACAGTGCTTTTGTAATAATGCTATGGGAATGTAACAATTGTGGAACCAATGGAAATCATTAAGTATTTGATGATTCTGTGCTGGTGAGCTAAGGAAAGCAGAGCTGTTTGCCCTCTGCTTTTCTGTTGCCTATTTTCTGCTGCATTCAAAGAGTGATTTCATATATACTTACATGGAAGTAAATGCAGAAATTACTTCAAAAATGACAGTTACTCTTGGGAAAAAAAACCCATCATGAGACTGGAGTGAACCCTAATCCAATACCTTTAATGTACTAGTGGATGAGGTTTTTCTTCCAATGGTTCTTAATGAAATGCTTCATAGAGGAGTTGAAAGTTGGCAAATAATACAGTCTTTCAAAATTTGGCCCCAGCTGACTTTATACCTAGAAGCACAACTTTGAATGGTCTTCTACAACTGGTTAATTAAATCCTGTGTTGTTAGTTCTCAATCAGATGCATAAAATGACAAACCTTGTTAGCAGATTTGCTGGCCAAATACAGAGAGATTCCATATATCATTCTTCTTTATATTTGGGCTCTTAAAGAATGTATGTAACTTGTCTAATGAAATGTCTGTGTGTATGAGAGGAAGAAAAGAAACAGATTTCTGATCTCTCCCTCTGTTGATCTGTCTGCTTGTGTCTCTGTTCAGGGAGTGGGGTAAAATTCCCCTTACATTTTTTTTTTCACTCTTTCTTGGACTCTTACCAGCAGGTTTTTACAGTCTCTTGCGCCTGCCTCTTAGATTAGAAGAACACTGGCATATTTTAACAGTTTCCTAGGATCCAAATAGTCTTTAATTAACAGGGAATTGATGTTTTGGAGTGCAACCAAAACATAGGAGACATTGAAAACAGAGAATGAGATTGGATCCTTCCAGCTTGTAGCTGGCTGTGGCAAGGGGCAAACAAATAAGCAAAATAGGGTCCACTGCAAACAGGTAGTGGCTTATTGGTATGCAAGAGGTTTTCTTCATTTGCATTATGTTCCCACAGAACTGGTGGTTAGGCAGGAGGAGCTTTTTGCTGCAGAGAGTCTGACTCAGCTCCACCCCTTACAAAGAGCAGAAAATGTTCATCGGTACCTTCCCATAAACAGAATTTTGTTGGCGGCTGAAACTGTTTGGATTTTTAGATGTGTATTGATCAACTGTTGAGGCCACAAGGTATGTTGTGTTTGTGAGGTTTAGGTTGAAACTGAAGCTGTTGCCTCCATGAGTGAGCATTTAAAAATTGAAGTTTGTAAGTGACATGACTTTTTCTGAGCTAAACAGCAAGTTGTTCTTTTTCTTTTGGAGTAGTCTGCCTTTGTAGGGTTGAGCAATAGGGTAGGGATGAAACACTGAAATTACAGGTGAATAAGACTAGCTGAAGGTCTAAAGGGAAGTCAGATGTGTGATGATGAACTATTGTTTCAGATAATCCATGGAAATAAATGGTTTATGAGCGAATTTTAATGATAGACTGATACCTAAAGCAATTACTGGCAATGACTTATAACCAACAATCAGTGAGTCAGCTATGTTTTCTTCAGTAATGCAGTAATGAGTGAACAAATAAAAATGCATTTGTTTGATCCAGTATTGGCTTTTAATTGTTGCTTTATTGGTACTGGCTTCCCCTCTTCCCCCCTCCCCCATGGCAGTACTTGCTGAATGCCGTCTGTCTGTTTGTGTGTGCAGGTGGTACATGCCAGAGCCCTGCTCTTCCAGCCCTAGTGCGTCCTCCTGCGCCACCTTTGCAGCCATCGCTGGATATTAAACCATTTCTTCCATTTCCTCTGGACACTGCCGCAGCAGTCAATCTCTTCCCCAACTTCAATGCAGTAAGTACACTCCTAACAGTTACAGTCCACCTGAGTGAGCCACAGCTTCCATGGAAGGCTCAAGAAAGCACAAAGTAGAATTTTATGTGCTCCATTAAACCTGGAATATCCTCCCTCTTACTGAGGGCCAAATAGCTCTTTCAGACATGCTGCTAGGCCATAAATTGAAGGCTACCTGAGCATTAGTCAGAAGTACTGTAGAAGGAAAAAATTACATGATCCCAGGTGACATGCAATAAAGTTTCAGGCTGTATTCATTCCCAGGGCTTGTGAGTTTCCCACTGTAATTTAGAACGTGAACAGTTTCTCTAACTTACTGTTTGAAGAGAGTGAAAGTTTCAGAGTGATGGTGTTCTACATCCCATTTCCACCAGCCTTCCGGAGAAATATGGAAAATTTAGAGGGGCTACAAAAGAAAATGTTTTCAAGGCTATTAAAGTACAAATAAGAACAATGTTAGCTGGTATGTAAGCTATTCAATGGCAAATAATCCAGGATATTTCTTTCAGGTTAAGATATGTTATTTTTCACGTCTTGGGTTTAAATCTATCTTAGGATAGATTTCCTTTTTTTTTTTTTTTTTTTTTTAACTTAGTCATGCTAAGTATGATTGTAGAATTCTTATTCCTCCTTAAGAATTTTAATTATATTGTTGACATATGTCATGAATGTTTCAATTTTCCTGTTTCTGGCTGAGATAATTAATGCTCTAAAACAAAAAAAAAAAAAAAAAAAAGCCTAGGTTGGTTTTATGTTAATTTTGACTTTATAGAATTATGCCCCTTTTCAATTTGATGAATCTTGGAAATCCTTTTCCTCATTTACATATACTAGATCTAGAAAAAAAAAGCCTTAAGAGCATGTGTGCTTATCTCCTTTGAGAGACACAGAGGGGGTGGAATTTGCCATACCAAAACAATTCTAATTGACATGCAGAAATCTTCATCACAATAATTAAGAGTAATAAAATAATATACCCATTCTAGAAGGAGTGTGTAGTAATCAATAGCAGATTGCCATAATTAAATGCTCATTTTTTTATCCTTTTGTGGATGTTCACTTTTAACTAGTTAAAATGAACTAATTGCTAAAACTATGCAGTCTTAAATTAAAGCAATTCACAGCATTAATAGAGATCAGTCTTAAAATGCACAGAAAAAAGTATGTCAAAGAATTGGTATTACAAATAAACTTTTTCAAATTTTAAAAAGTTTGTAGATATGCAGTAAGGTTTTTAAAAGTGCTGGTTTTAGCCAAGTTACTGATAATTCATGATGAAGTGGTTAAGACTTTAGACTTGTTGAGTATGCCTTAAGGTTGGTGTCTTTTAACCAGTTGTTCTTTGTGATCACTGTAGTTAATGCAATAGGCCAGCTGAGTTTTTAATAGATGTCTATTAGAATTTCTGGTTGTTTGTTGTTTCGTTGTTTGGTTTTTTTCCTCAGGATTTTCCATAGTTCACTCTTCAGTTTGTTTTGCTAATTGTTTAACTCTGCATAATTGAAAGGGAATTTTAATGAACAATTTTAATAATTGTTAATCTTGTGTTAGTCCATGAATTTCCTCTTTCTTCTTACACAGACTGCTTTGCTACTTTGATTATTTTGAGGGGTGGAGAAGTCACGTTTGTATTAACTTGGAAGTAAGGAAGTAAAAATAGACTTGTATCAAAACGCTGTTATTCCTGAACAGCACCTTAGTATCATATAATTATAATGATAATATAAATATAATGATGTAAGTGCTGTTGTTGGACTTTATAGACCCCTAATCTCTTCATCTTTTCAGTAAAGGGAGCCTGGGTTTTAGGAGTGGGACTCACAGCCCTTTTTAACAGCACTCTGAAGTCAGTTCCCAAGCAAAGTGCTGCTTCCTGTGATGTGTGGCCACCCGCCAAGTCCACCTCTGGCAAATAGATTGTTCCTGGCTGTGAGGATGCTGTAAACAGACCTGCTATCTCCTGCCTTGCTGCTCATAGTCTTTGCCTTCCAAAGTGACTTTTGCCTTCTCATCATGTGTGCTGACATGCACCATCATCCTCAGTGTTCCCATTCTCTTTGTGGACAGGACATTATTGAGCGCTGCTATGTTTAGCTCATTTGCCAGAGCTGGTTAATGGCAACTTCCAAATGTATAGAGTAGCTAAGTAGTTTTGCATATTTACAGAAATTCTTTCCAAGCTGATGAAATGTTTGGGGGACACATCAGCTCCTGAGCATTATCAGCCTGAGGAGAAGATAACCCACATATCGTATTAGACTTTGAACAGAACATCTGACAGGGGTTTCAGTATGTGAATGTGAGACATAAAACAAATGTTTAGGCAAAAAATGACCTTGGTAAATATGCCTGTTCATGAACAATTGAGGCTGTTGATAATGCTTTATCTTCATTGACTTCACTGACAATCCTACACAGTGTCAGTGGAGAATCATTTTTGCTCTGTGGCTAAGCCAAGGTCAAGCAGATGATCAAGAAAAGAACACCTGAACTTGATGGTTTCTCTCATGCTGTCAATAAATTAGCTTTGCCCTTGATTGAGATATCAGGGTCAAAGATTATGTCATAGGAAATGGATTTATAAAGACCTCTTGACCCTCACCCAATTCCATGGGAGCTAATGAGTTTGGCAGCATGTCCAAACTACTTGCCAAGAGGCTAGAGTGCAGTCTGGAGTTTTGGCCATTTACTGGCCACTTTTCAACAGCCTCCACTTGACAACAGCACTATCAAGGAGAAACTTGAGTAAAAATTTAGCCATGTTTTAGAGAAGATAAGTGGTCTCTGGTCATGGCAAACTTAACTCAGCTTCAGAGTTTGATTGTGATAGACAAGTATCTGAGCTAATCAGCCTAACTTTCTTCTCAAAATAAAACGGAGAAAATTCAGCAATTCCTCCAATTTTTACATGGAGAAAAATGCACAGTGGTATCTTGCAATGCAAGCACCATATATGTCTACTTTGGCATGAGATGAAGTGAATGCTGAAAGTCCTCATTTGTCTCTTCTGACTGTAATGATGGACTGGCTCAGTTGCATCTACTTTTAGATTAATCCCACATTATGGGACAGGTCATAAGCTATTCGCAGCTCATATATTAACTTCCACTCAGAAATCAGATGACAGAACTTCTGACCTTCTATTGTGTGTTTACACAGGAATGCTCCCATTTATCAAGTAGTTATGCTTCTAATTTTATCTAAAGACACTCTTAAGGTAATTTGAGGATTCAGATGAACTGGATAGAAGTATTAGGAGAGGTGAAAGCAAAAGTAACTTACCAGTGGAGAATCTCAGACAAATACATAAGAACTAATAAAACCAAATATGGATTTTGAGAATTATGAATAATAATGGTAATGTGTATTTTATTTAGAGTGTATTTTTCACTCTATTTCAGTTTATTACAAGCATAAGATCACTTTCTTTGTTACTGGTGATTTTGCTCTGAAACTGGCTCAGCTTTGCTGGCTGCCTCTGAAGAAAACATTGAGAACTGATTTTCACAAAGGCAAAAACTTTCATCAGAGCAGAGGCTAGAAGAGATAACATAGGGTATGCAAACTTGTATCAGGAATATCTCCAGACACTGAGTAGAGGGAAAAGTAAAAAGTGAGTAACCTGAGAAATGTTAGGAAGATAACATGTGAACCTTTGAACCATTGAGTTTCAGGAGGAACATTTTCTATTTATACAAGAAAGCATAAAGCAAACAGAGCAATTAACAATCTGGTTATCTGAGCATTTGTAGGTGCTATGCTCTTAATTGTGAAGCAAATGGGTACCCTCAAGTCACAAGTAAAAAGAAATTGTAACAACACAGCTGTTTAAACTGAAAACAGCTCACTGGTGCAGACTCTGAGTAATCAGAGGTTCATTGCAAGTTCATCTGATCTAAAAATATGAATCAACTGTATGGGATTTAAATGGCTAAATTTTATTGAATGAGAGAAACTATGACTATAAACAATGCTTATGTAGCTTTTTAAATTATGATTTGAAGATTGTCAAGGAATGGAAAAATAATTAATTTGTCTGTTCTGAAAAAAGTTTGAAAACAATTAACAAACATTTTCTGGGCTTCTGCTTTTTCTTCTACAGAGAGAGAAGGTGTAAGTCTGCACGTCTAGGAAGTAGCTCTTGGAGACACAAAACTTCAGCATTTGTATTAAATACATGCTGCTCTGTGAGGACATGTGAATGTGCATGTGTGGTGTTTCTGTTTGTGAACCGATAGTTCATTGCAAAGAAATTTCACAAAGCATCAAAGTATATAAGTTAATTAGCTTACAGAAAAATACTGATATGAGTCTTTGGTCTAAGAGGAAATGTTTCATTTTGCAACACATCAGCATCAGCCCTAAGCTGAAAAAAAACTTATGTAGATCTTTTTCATAGTCTCCAATGCTCAGATGCATCAGAAACCAGGCTTTGCTTATTTCTGAAGCTCTCAGGACTATATATTTCAACCTCCTGAGAGACAGAATATAAAGTTTAGAAGTCCAGGACATTTGCCATTACAAGATGGAAAGTCAGACAACATGTTGCACTACTTGTTTGTTTAGTCTTTGAGATATATGCTAACCATTTTCCTGAAAAATTTCTAAAAGATATCACACTATGTAGACTGTAGTAGGAGAACAATCTGTAGTGGAAGAGGTAAACAATGTAGAAGATCTGACTAAATGCTTGCAAGCAGAAAGAGCAATGTTGCTTGAAAAGCTCCATCCCTAACTCCAATTAAAACCCTGTTGCCAGTGGAAAATTTCCCAAATAAGCATTCTTTGAAAAGAAACATGATTACAGTTTTGGCTAGAAACATATGACTTGGAAGAACAATGACAATGTCAGAGCTCTACTAAACATGGATGGAAAATGAACAATTACTTTGTAGACGTCTTTCTCATGATCCATCTGTAGTAATCCTTGTTCAGTCCCCTGATTTGCCTGTTTGTTTGTTCTATGCCAGTAGCCTCAGGTGTAATACTAAGAGCTTCATGTCTCCCCTTCAAGTGGTAAAGGTTTGCCGTATGGGAAGGTAGTTAACAGTGTCCGTTGCCCATAAGTTGGGGCTCCAGTGACAACATGGGTTAGAATGCTGAGGTGGTGTTCCTTGCTTGCTGAAAACCAGCCTGTGCAACATCCTAGCAGCTTTGAGGACAGCACAAAGGTTTCACTCTATTTATAGAGGTGAAGCTTGTATTTTTAGGTATAGTTTGCTCCAATAGTGGCCAGACAGCTGATAGAAATGGACAGTGTAGAAACCCTGCTTGCTGAATATTTCTAGAAAAGTTGTGCCAGGAATTGTGGAGAAAACCTGTCAGAAAGCTACCAGAAGAGATTTTAAAAATCTTTTCCTTAGGCTCTTGTCCCGGATAGCTATTTTATCTAAAAGAGAGATATGTACTGCAGAAATGATGTGCCAATTTTCTGGATGTTATGAATAAGATGTACCTTTTTGATAGTGAAGAGTGGAGGAGGACTCTGAAATACATGTTAGGCTTTTTATAGACATTATCAGCCTTAAATTTACAAAATATACTCAAGGTTTTTGTATGTCACTACATAGTGGTTTTGTTTTATGCTTTCTGACTTAATTGGGCAGAGTAGCATAGCAAGACTATTTTTCATCATCATATAAAATCCTTTTAAGTTCAGTAGTGATGACATGCTGTGAGAATGCTTTGTTTCCAGAAGACGATAATCAGGGGACAACATAATGGCCCAAGTCTGATGTGAATCGAAAGGGAATACTGCCTATATAGAAGAACTTGGCAGTAAAAATATAGTCTGTGCTGATTTTTAATGTTATTTCCATGATAAGGTTCTTTATCAGGTGGAGAACTGTAATGCACCAAATTTTTCATTTGTCAGACAAGAGGGGGTTATTGCTTCTGGGACTATTCTTTGCATGACTGCTCATTTACAGGTATCTAGAAACAGGGTGTTTGGCTCATTTCCTTACATAGCACTGCAACTGAGCTGTAAAATAGTTCTACTCCTCTTTATGGTCTATATCTCTATATGCTGTATAGGTGAATGTTTTTTCAAAATAGAGAAGAATACAAAAATAATGAATGCCCAGAATATTTAATTAAGTCTGCAGGAGAAGAAGGAGAACTGAGGAATGAGCAAACACAAGAAAATCCTGGAAATTCAGATGTTTTTATTTGGTACTTTCAAAACAGGAATGGGCATCAGTATGAAATATTCGATTACTTGAATTGGCTGGATTTGTTTCCTGTACACCTAAATCCTTCATCTGCACCCTGGATTTTGTTTGAAATACCAGTAAAACACTGATTCTCTCAGGCAGAACAAACATTTACTGCTAAGGAGACATGATGAAATTAAGCTCCTCATCTTTTTCCACTCTTGAGTCAGATTAGGCTGGATCCAGATCTCCAGGAATACTGTCTGCCTGTTTTGTTTTTTTTCTTTTTTTTTGATGTGTGGTTTATGATCTATGTCATGGACAGGGAGAAAACTTTATATTCTGAGTTTGTATAAAGTGACTGTTCCTGCAACCCTCACGTAACTTTTCCATGGTTGTCTGTGATTGCATGAATGTAATTTCCCCTTGTACTGCTTCTGAGTGGCTGTGAATTAGTATTTCAGGTCTCTGGGAGTTGCCTCCAGAATCATTGTTGTTACATTTTTTGGACTTGATGCATTGTTAAGGAGCATCTAACCTCAGTCTTTTTGCAACCTCCTCTAAAATCTTTTTGTCTCTGCTTACAACTTATCGATGTGACTTCTCAAGTTTAAACTCAGCCATCAATAAAATTTTTTCTTACCTTTCTCTTAGAATTCCCTTATGTTTTAGCAGTGCTCTCAGAAGAGAAGGCTCCAGGGTGACCTTATTGTGACCCTTCAATATTTAAAGGGTCTTATAAGAAAGATAGAGAGAGTGTTTTTACTGGGGCCTGTACTGACAGGACAAGAGGCAGTGTTTTTAAATAGGAAGAGGGTAGCTTTAGACTGGAAGAAATTGTTTACTATGAGGTTTATGAGACACTGCAAAAAGTTGTCCAGAGAAGCTCATAGAATCACATCATAGGATGGTCTGGGTTGGAACGGAACCATGAAGGATCATTTAGTTCTAACCTCCCTGCAGTGGGCAGGGACACCTTCAACTAGATCAGGTTGCTCAGAGCCCCATCCGACCTGGGCAACCAGGGAAGCAAGCCATTGCTTCGCCACCCACAGAGTAAAGGATTTTTTCCCAATATCAAATCCAAACCCACTTTAAATTTAAACCCCTTGCCCCTTGTCCTGTACATGCTCTTGTAAATAGTCTTGTTCCATCTTTCTTCTAAGTTCTCTTCAGGTACTGGAAGGCTGCAATTAGGTCACCCTGAGGCCTTCTCTCTTCTGGGATGAACAATCCCCATTCTTTCAGCCTTTCGTCATAGGAGAGGTACTCCATCCCTCTGATTGACTTGGTGGCCCTCCCCTGGACTTGCTTCAACACACCAACATCCTTCCTGTGTTGGGTTCCCCAGAGGTGGATGCAGCACTCCAAGTGGGGTCTCACCAGAGCAAAATAGAGAGACAGAGTCCCCTCTCTTGACTTGCTGGCTACACTGGTTTTGATGCAGCCCAGGATATGACTGGCATTCTGGACTGCAAGTGCACATTGCCATCCCATGTCCATACTCTCATCCACCCAAGTCCTTCTCATCAGGGCTGCTTTCAATCTCTTCATCTCCCAGCATATATTGATATTGGGGCTTGCCCCAACCCAGGTGAGCACCTTGAACTTGGTTTTGTTAAACTGCTTCCCATGTGTCCACTTCTCAAGCTTTCTAGGTCTCTCTGGATGTCATCCTGTCCTTCAGGTGCATCAACAGCACTGCTCATCTTGGTACCATCTGCAAATTTGCTGAGAGTGCACTCAGTCCCCCTATGTCATTAATGAAGATATTAAAGATATTAAGTTGTGTTATATTATTTTTAAAGATATTAAGTTGTGCATGCACCACCATTAAAAGGGTTCAAGGTCAGGTTGGATGGGCTTTTGAACAACCTGATCTGGTTGTCAGAAGGATGTCCCTGCTAATGGCGGGCGACTGGGCTTGATCATCTTTGTAGGTTCCTTTCAACACAATCCATTCTCTGATTCCTCACAACTTATTTGAACACTTTAAGGATTATGTTTCTATTAGGAACTTAGCAGTATTCTATGCTTATGATGAGCAGCTGTCACCTTTCATCACATAGAACACAGTAGTCTTGAGAGTTTCAAGGAGTTAATTGAGTACAAATGGGTAGAAACCATAAAAAATGTCAATTAAGAAGTTTTATTTTTATTTAAGTTAAATTTGTATCAAGGGTGCTCTGACTTTCTATGATTGCTTTCAGAAAAAAAAAAAAAATCAGGTTTCTGGGATGTGTGTTCTCCTGGGAAGCAAATCTTATGGTTATCTTAAGCTATCCTATATTCGTATCATTTCACCTTGCTGAACATTGTAATACCTATCCTTGAATTAATTTCCGTAACTGTAATGTGGATGTAAATTATCCAACCATACTTTTTTCCTAGTTGCTGGACAGATTTTGGAGTGTAATGTGTGCCTTTGGTTAATCTGTTTGGACTTATTTGGAAGACTTATTTTGTGTATGTGTGTAATAGCATCATCTGCATCTGGCCTTCACTAGCTACCTTCCCGCTTGGTGTTCAGCTCTTTGGCCTCATTCAAGGTCCTTGTGGATATCTTGATGCTGGCAATCATTTGACCACCTGCAGATTGTATTTATGTCCTGGGTGCATGCAGGATGTTGCTTGTCTTGTAGGCTTAACATATATATGTGCACTTTCATCATCTGCTAGATAGCTCACAGTTTCTTAGGATTTTTCAGGCAGTGTATCACTCAGCACCTTGTGTCTATGTTTGTGCTGCTCCATTTTGCCATATAAGAATGAGTGAACTTATAACTCTTCTGCACCAATTCTCATGTCTATAATTAAATGTAAAGGTCTGAGACAGAAACACTCTGTTGGTACAAGCTCATGACTACTACTGTTATCTACTACTGTTAGATAAATGGTCATGCAGAAGGTCATGGAGTATAAACTGGAAGACATTTTCATGAGCAGTGTTGTAGACTGGAAGGGATCTCTGGACAAAGGGCTGCACATACCTAGAAATTACACACAGCAAGTTTTGTTTTCAGTGTATTTTTTAAAATTACTTCAGTTGTTTCTTCTTGTTGTTAAAATAGTCAATAGGATCTAAATACCTCACAAGCTTGTTTGTTTAACTGATGATTAGTAATAGCAAAAGAAAAGGCTTTCTGAATTATCTCGTCCTGCCTTACACATTTGCTGGAGGGCCCTGCACTGTGAGCTGGCGTATAACTTGCTGTGGGAAAGTCACAGTATCCAGGGCAAAGGCAACAGCACAGCCTTTATGGGGATGGAAGGTCCCTCAGGCTTTTGTTTTGTATGCAAAACATTCTCATAAAGGAAATTAAATGAAGTACTCTTCAGATTTTTCAAGTCTTGATGAGTGAAATTACTTAAAACTAAATTTTATAAACCATTTTATAAAGCATTTTAAATGATGTTTTAATCAGTTGATGTTTACACCCTTTGTCTTATTAGTGCCCCGATTAAAAAGATCAATGATTATTTTATTCTGTGAAGACTATAAAAGTTTAACGGTTTGCATAACTCATAAAATCTAAGGTTAAATATTGATGTTTATTAACCTGTTTTTTAAAAACTGCAATTAAAGTGAAAAGGAATTACTTAAAGCAATGATTTTATTCCTGTAGTCTGAGAATGAAAAAAAGGGATAAAATTCTAAAACCACTATTATTTCTGTTGATGAGGCAGACATTTAGAAAGATTTAAAATAAGTCATGAATATTTTCTAGCCTTAGGCATATTTGTGTTGCTAAGATAGATAAATAACTATGTACAGAATTTTTTTTTTTTTTTTTTTATGAGCCTGTAGTTTGTTCTTCTTAGGAATTTCAAAGGAACCTTGAAAAAAACATGAGTTTAAATGACAGGTAATTTCACACGCAGTAAATACATTCCTAAGCACAATTACTTCATTAATTTTTTATTCATAGCATGCAGTAACAGTACTGCTCTTATTCAGGAATCTGTCTTAAGGCACACACACACTTTTATCCATTGCAATAACGAAAAGATTTGGGGCTCTTTCCTAATATTTTACTCACAGTAGTTTAGGTTGGTAAATGGCACATGCTGAAGAATTCATTTTTCTCGAGTTTTTGCATATTACGCTCTCTGAAGGAATATTTTTCTAATGTCCATGTCCTGTTTTATTTATTTTATCCTAATATTTTTTGATAAGGGAAGAAAATCCCTAAAGGTTATATGCTGAATTTGTACAGTAAAATTGAATATAGAATTCCAGATCCTCATGTAACTACTGTTTTTTTTTTTTTCTGGCATCTTTCCTTTGGCTCTAATGAATGCTGAAAGTAATACTGTCTAAATATTCATATAGATTAAATTAGTAATCCAAATAATTAATTGAACAATAATACAAAATCTTGTGTCTCTCAGGAAATCAGTGTTTCTCCTTTATATGCATTGGTTTATAGAAAATAGATGAGTATCAAATCTCTATCATTTCAAAGAACACAAATCAATCTTTTCTGTCAAACATTATATTTTGTCCAGAATTAAATGTTTTGTGATGTGACAAGTGAAAAGTTTTAGATGACACATTACATTTACATAATATTTTTTAATAAAAAAGTATAAAAAAAAAAATAAAAAAATTGCATAACTTCCTTACACAGTCATAGAATCACAGAATATCCTGAGTTGGAAGGGAAGCATAAGGACTGTGAAGTCCAGCTCTCAAGTGAGTGGCCCATACAGGAGATTGAACCTGTGACCTTGGTGTTATTAGCACCAAATTTTAATGATGTTTAGAACCAAATGTGAAAGCTGTCTTAATGACTCACAACAGAAGGCTAAATAGCCTATAAGTGAATGAAAACGGCTGATAAAAGAGTAAATATGTGTAGGAAAGAGATGTTCTTAATTACAGTTAGAATTGGTGTAAGCCTGCTGCAAAGCTGTCCAGCAGGAGTTTCTTTCCATGGTTTGCTACTGTGGAACTGTTAGGATATTTGAATGTCAGAGAGAGTGATTCTAATGAATGGAGGCCATGGTAAGAGTTCCTGAAGCTGAACAAAATAGGCATGTGAAAGGAATACTTGAAGAAAATTTTAGGTGAGTGGTATAGATTTAAATTATTCCTGGGACATTTGTCAAGAAAACAGAGAAGGTGTAAACCTGCAGCCTTTACTTTCTTTATTCCTGTGCAGTTTTCATTAAACTTATCTGTAGTCCACTATGTCAATTTTTTGTTAAAAATTAAAATGTTGGGACCAAACCAAAGCGTGATCTGTACCTATAGCCTTTCTCTAACAACTTAGGGAAGAGCAGAAGAGTAGAGAATGCAAGTAGCAACACTTGCCAGACTGTGCCTTCAGCGAGGTGTATTTTGGGAAGTTCTTGAGTCAAATGTTTTGCCTTAGCATGTGGTAGCCCCCCATGAGGTAACTTACTTAACTGGAGGGAATCAGCAGGAGAGCTTATTTATTTTAACTACTAATGTAGTAATTTGAGTTTTTTCATTCCCTTTTCTAGACAGTGCCTAATATATCCAAGCAGAGAGATACATAGGAAAATTTCCTGGGGTAACCTAAGTAGCAGGAAGAGATGAGAATATATGAACTTTGACTTGCTATAAACAGTAGAAGTCTCTATTATTTTTAAAGTGCTGTGCTTGTGGGAGCTGGAAGTGGATGAAGAAATGTCCATCACCTTACTCATATTTTGTGTTTGTAATGGACTTATTTGCTAATGGATCCAGCCCATTACATTATTGGTGTTGCTAGGACTCAGATGACAAATCACAGGGGTGATGTCTGAGTTAATTATAGTAATGCCCTCCCAAATGGCGCTATTAGCTCTGGGAAGCAGCAAAAGCTATTGTTGGTGTTTGGAAAGTAACATGAGAGAGTGGTGTCTGGGAGAGGACAGGCAGTGTGGAGACTGCCAGTGAAAGGCTTGGAAAATACTGGATATGCTTTTGGCAAGGAAGAGAGGTGGGAGGAAGAGCAAAAGGTTTTCAAGAAGAGAGAGTTAGGAATATTCAGAATAAGTATTTGAAAGATGCATTTGCTTAGCACACAGACACATAAAAGTAGTGCTGGAAACATTGCAAAGCAAGTTAATGTATCCAGTTTCCACTTAAGGAGTCCTTCTGCCTTTGTTCCTTGCAGGAACAGTTCCTTTTCTCTTTAGTTACAAGCTTTTCCAAGGAATTATATCTTGTGAAACTTTTTGACATGTTTGTTCTCTCTAAATATCTTATTTATTTTTGTTTTAGGGAAGCTATATCTGTTTGAGACCTAATTATGTTTTTTCTTATAAATTTGAAAGAAAAGAGTGAAATTACCTCGGTACTTACTGAAAATAAGTCTCAAGCAGACCTAAAACAAACATGAAATTACAATAGTCTGTGCTTCTGAAATCAGAGAAAATCATTCTTTAAGAACACGCCCTCAGATAGTATAAAATGTCAAAGTTCCACAAGTGTTCATCCTCTGTCCTTCAGTAAGGATCCCCTGATGAAGGAGAATTGCTCACAAATTTCTGTGCACAGAGAGGATAGCATATATTTTGTGTTTGAAGTGCCTTTCTTTTCCATTAAACAAAGTAATAAATAGAGATAAAGTCTACCTCAGCAAATACTGTGTATTCAAGTGTCCTGTGTAGTGTCATAAAAACAGTATCTCCTCTTCTCATCAAACAGGCTGAATTTCTAGAAGCTGAAGAAATATATGTTTCAGATTACATTGAATTGGACAAAAACTATGGATCTGAAGATCAGTTTGTATTTTCTTCATTTGCTAGAACCCAAACATTGAATTGATTGGGAAAAGTTTAATTTAGAATTATTTTCTTTAGCTGTTTCTTCAAAAACCTCTGCAACTTTTTAAAAAGATTTTCAGTTTTATTTTTCTTAGAAGCCTCTCTGATATGGCAAGAGATTTGACACATAAATTGATGCTGACCATGAGGGTAAAGGATTTTTCTGTGGAATCTTAAATTTAGTGTCCCTTGAACAGCTCAGGTGAAAGTACCAAAAAAAAAACAAAACTCTGCAACTAAAGGCATTTGTGTTAATACAAGAAAAGCATTATCTTTAGATATAAACAATTAGAAGAAGGAATTGTGAATTTTGGTAAAATTAAAACTCTCTTATCTTCTAGTTCAATTGGAATAAGGCAGAACATAACCAATTCAGAACTCAAAAATGCAGAACATGGGATGTATAAAATATGTTAGGATTCTCATTCTTACTTACTCATTTGGTTGTTTGATTAATATCTCTGCTTCATACTACTTTGAATCCCAGTAATATTTTATCTATATTCTTTAAAACAGCATTTCTGCCGACCAAAGCACACCGGGAGAATGGTTGTGAAGAACAACCTTAAGTTCAGTAGTTAAACATCTTAAACATTTGTTAAGCTTTTCAATAAGACACAATATTAATCAGTAAAGCAAAAGGCCACTTAATACTGCAATAATGTATTCTTTAGCCTATGCATTCTTCTAAATAAGAGGAGGATTAACAATCATCTGCTTTGGACTTTAGCTATCATTAACAACATTTAAGTCTTCAAACTACAGAGGGTTTTAAGATTATTATATAATCAGCAGATTTTTAGACAGCTACAGCTGGTGATAAGCATGCATTATTCCAGGTTTCCAAGCTATGCTAAGGAATTATTGTCTTGCTAAGCTTTTGTCATGTAATAATACAAAAAAATCATTGATTTCACTTAGTTGTTGCTGGTCATTCAAGGTGTAGAATGAGAAAGAAATCCCAAGCCTTAACATTTTGTTGGGGAAGTGCATTCTGGCTGATAGTGATGATTCTTAAAAGGATTGGCAATTTTATTGGATAAAAGTAGCCAGTCTTACCGATAGCACCAGTCAGGAAGTTTTTTATTTGGAGTTCTGTACAGGAGCTTGTGGGAACTCACTGTAAATTTGCGAATTAATTTGGATGCTGTTTGTAACCAGCCCCAACTCTAGATGATAAGATAACTGTGCATTATTTTGGTTTTTCTCCTTGTATTGTCTGAGCCTGAAGTAGCTTCTTTGCTGTACTTCTTCCTCAATCCAGTAATACTGAAGCATGTAGAGCAGAAGAAAATCTGTCCAGGTTAGTCTAATGAATTTCAACCTCAAAGGTTCAAGTTGACGTTATAGTTTTCTTAAACACATCCTTAGGCTTTATTTTATTTCACCTCATTTGTCCATCATCAGTTTTACAGAAAGGATGTCAATTATGAGTGACATTATTTTGGTTTTACCACCCATCCTTTTTCTTACAATGCAATTACTACCAGCCCCTCTTTCACTTCTACTCAAATCATTGCTAACTGGAGCTTTCTTTTAAATCTCTGTGAATAATTTTATAAAATAAATAATGCAAATATATCAATATTATATATATCAATAAGTTGCCTTTCTTTCAAATGGTTCAATGGCAGCATGAGACAGTGTGCTTAGACTACACTTCTAAGTACAGCAGTCTCTTACACTGTCAGTTCAAACAGATTACTGAGAAGCTCTGTGGCTGTTGGTCATTTGTTTAATTTTCATTTGAGTCCCTCTTCTGGAGCAAGTCCCACATGCTTCTGCACCCTTTGGCGTGAACAGCGTAAGCAGGTTGGCAGAGATCAGTAACTTCAGCAAAATGGTTTGTGACTAGTTCTGCAGATTGCTATTCCCCATTAGCTAATGACAATTCCTAGGGCCTAGTTAAGCTTCCTCTTACTTCAGGAAAGTAATTTCTGCCTTTTAGTGCTCTTATTTACTTCCCATTTCTGTAACAGGGAGTGATAGTGCATTTGTGCCCTCAAGGCTCTGGTTTCATGCTCTGGTTGGTGTTTTGAAAATAAGACAAATATTCACAGAAAGCTTGGAAAACATAATGTGACTGAAGAGACTGACAAGTGATAAAGGTTTACAGGTATCTGTCCTATAATAGTTTTTATGTTTCTAGCCTATGTGGATATGAGTTACTACTCCCTGACCTTTTGCCCCAAAATGCTAAAAAATGTTTATCAGTGTTGAGTAATCAGGGGTTGACAGTGATGCCTGCTTGATACCATCACTTAATTTTTGGTTTTGTGTGAAGATCTGTCACAGTTATACTTAAGGTGAAATTTTGCCTCAATGCCTAAAGGCATGTTTTCATTGCTCTATCCAGGTTAAAAAACAAACAAAACAAAACAAAACAGAACAAAACATAAATAAACCCAAAAAAAACCCCAAACCAAACAAAAAAACCAAACCAAAAAACCCCACCAAAACTCACCAAACAAAACAAAAAAAAAAAAAACAAAACACAAACAAACTAATAAAAAATGAAAAAACCCTATAGATCCATCTCTAGATAAGCCCTGCATTAGGAATTAATAAAAGTAAAGATTTTTAGGTTTTTTAAAACTTTGTCTGGAATTGATTTACTGAAGTAATTTACAGGTCTTTCTAGAGATGTTGAATAGTTCTGCTTCCCTATAACTTTCACCTCTATTACAGTGTTTTCTCTGGAAGTATATGGCTCTAACTACTGAGATTTTCTTAACTTAGTACTCTATTGCAATCACTGACTTCTGGTTCTTCCGTAGACGAATGGTTAAATCAACTGTTTTGAGTATATTCAGGTTTGGCCTTCTAATCAATATTAAGCTACTGAATTAAACAAAGAAGCAAATTAGTATATTTGATCTATGAAGACAAAGGGCTTAATCCAGTTGTGTAGTGGACCTCAAATACGTATCCATGTAATGATTTAAAAAGAAGGTGTTAGACCTCAATAAACTTAATGGCACAAAGAACAAACAATTAGACTGTCATAGGCTTGTCTTGCATTTACTTGGAAAAAATAGAGATATAGTTTTCGTGGAGAGTGGGAAAATAGTGTTGAAATAAATTACCAGTATTTTCTTTACGTTCAGCTAGAAATTTAGAGTTATTAAATAAAATTATTTTCCAAAATTATAGTGCCACTTAAAATATTTGTGCTTCAAATTAGTATATTTAAATACTTTAGTATGGTCTGATATATTTAACTTGAGACCATTCCAGTACAAAGACAAAAAAAGTCAGGTTTGGTTCTTTCATCTCTACATCCTTGACAGTTCAAGATGTGTCAAAATATGCTTCTAAAACCCTATTGTAGGAGGATATAACCAAATCATTCTTGCAGAAATTTAAGAGTGAATGGCAGGTATCTGACCTAAACTGGTGTCTGAAAGCTGAGTATCCAAAGTGAACAAACCATTCAGCTGTTTCCAGAGTAATGCAGAAAGATGGGCATCCAAAAACTGACTTATGCCATCTGAGATGCTTACCTGGGCTGGTACTAATCATCTGCAGGAGACACTTATCTCCAGTAAATACTGTCCCAACTATGCTGTCTTAACATGCTGTACTTGGGGTAGCCAACTGACAAAGGAAATTCCAGTTATAATTTCAGAAAACAATTTTCACAGTCAGTGAGGTCAAGCACCATACTGATTTTTCCAGGGAAGCTGTTGACTCTCCATCCCAAAAGATATTCAGCACTTCACTGGACAAAACCCTGTGTGAGGACCTGGGCAAGGCTGCTGGTTAGCACTTCCTGGAGAACAAGGGAGGTGGAGTAGATGATATCCAGTAAAGTTTTCTCATACTTTTCTCATACTTTCTCATCTTGTGAATTCTAAAGCCCTTACAACAAAGCAGAGACTGAGACTATTGTGTATAGAGGAGATGAGAAACCTTGAAGAGGAAGTGATGAAGAAACAAAACCAGAAGGATTTTGTCCAGCCTGAAATGCTGCTGAATATAATGGCTCAAGCAATGTAAGTTTGCTAGGGAGAGGTAATATATTGTGTTAGATCAACAAACTTCAAGCGTCTCCTTCCCCTTTCTCCCTTCCCCCTCGCCCTCCGCTTCCCCCTTCAGCTCTTGCTGGAATACAGAAATGAAACAAAAAGAGTAGAGGATGAGATTAGAAGAAAAGAAGGCATGTGAAAGATATTATTATGATGTCCTAAGATAGATCTCTGTTTGTGACATACTAGTCATAAGTTTGTTAATCATTGCATTATTCCTATTTTACTTCAGAATCCTAAAATATAATTTCCAGTGCTCATAGTCTTGGTTCATCTCTGGCTAAGTTTTTATAAATCAATGTGAAAGGATAGAGAGTAGGGGTAAAGAAAGATCTCAAACATGTGGGTTAAACTCTCACAGACTATGCTGCCTCCCATCCAAAGGACAACTCTCAACTAAAGTTATGAACTCTCTTAGAAGTGAGATCTAGAAACACTGGTTAGAGTCTGTCCAGACTTGAATGTACTAGTGGCTTAGTGATGGAGACTATTCAAAACCTGTTGGTGTCTCTGTACAGTGACAGAACATGAGAAGCAATAAAGTAGGAATGAAAAATCGTGGTTTGTGTTAAGCTGTGATATCATTCCCTGCTGGATATTTAGAAATTGTCTTTTCACCAAGAGGAGGTGGCTTCTCAGTAATTGAAGTTACATTTCAGGATTAAATTAAGGAATAGTAATTTCCAAGGGTTTTCTGCCTTGAAAGCGAAAGAAGGTAATACTGCTTACATACAGTATTTCAAACTTCACACAGTTGCTTGAGCAGAACATATGCTGGTTGAGTGCTTCAATTAGAAAGTGAGACATTCAGTTTGGAAAATTCACACTGTGAGGGAGAAGCTCACAATTGGAGCTTAGAGTTTGGTCTGCATTCTGCTTGCCAAAACATCTGCTGCAAAATGATGTCTTTTTGGACATTGCTTGAAATTAAATTCCTTTGATTAACTTTTTTTTCCTTCAGTTTAATAACATTACTATTGAAATTCAGGAGGTTTGGCTTATATGTATTAGTGTGTGTGTACTTTCTTGTTATTTTCCTTCAGTAGTAAAATCAAGATGTGGTGTCTGCTGCATTTGTAACATGCTAAAAGATGGGGTTTGTTGGATTGCTTAAAGACTAATGCAGAGCTGAAGGGGGTAGAAACCATTGCAGTGGGCAAAGCATAGACCCTTCTTTTTTAGATATCCATACACATAGAAAATTAACATTTATCACAGTGTGAATTTGACATGAACATATAAATTCAAGCAACAGATTTCTGTCTTTTGATAGAGCTACTGTTTTTATTCCTAAATATGATGACAAAAATAGCCAAGAATAGCAAGATAATCACTTTATTGTAATATATTTTTCTGAAACAGATGGAGGTAAACCTCTCTATGCTGGTGTGCAAAAGTTTTTTTACTTGCTCTAGCTTCTGAACATCTGAGTCTTCAATGATTTCATACTTCCAGCATCCTGTGTACTTCGTTTTCTCTTTGATGGCTTAACTGAGGTGCGAAGACCCTGGCATTTACTTCAGGTCCTGCAGGATAAGTGGCTGAGCAAGAGATTGACCTGAATTCCTTTAGACTGTGTGGCATCTGCTTACTGCAGACTCATCTCTGCAGAGGGATGAGGTAGATGCCACTTCCTTTCATGCATGAAAGTATGATATGAACATCTCAAAATGGGCCATTGTCAGACCCTCAAATGTAGCACCCATTATTTTAAGCTGATTTAAATTGATTATCTCCATTGCTCAGAGATGCCAAATATTCTTACATAGTCTGAGAATGGCTTAATGGTTTAGATACGCAAACTGTGTCTTTCCTAGTAATTTCTAAATAGCACATTGGCTGTAACTGATTAGATTCTGTTTGATGTATTTTTAGTTTTAAAAGATTAGCAAAGTCTTTTAATGAATAGTGTATTTTAAGTACTTGTAGGGAGGGACTAAATGAGGGTATGATATTATATTTAGGTGTTCATATCAGCTTTAAGTAGTTTAACATTATAGGATTGTATGTGTGTCCGTAATAGCTTCTCAGTGTTGCTGCAACCTCAAATAGAAGTCATACATCTTTTCTGAAACAAGGATTTATAAAATGCTGTTACGTCAAGCAAGGACAGATTTAAATGAAAACAATCAAATAGCTCATCAATTGATTTTTTTATTTTTTTTTTTTTTAATAAATAGTGAATTGACAACAAATAAATTCTGTAAGAACTGGTTCATATTTCCTACTCTAAAATATTACTGGAATTTTAGTTTAGGGTGTCATCAGTTAGGCATATTCTAGCTGAGTCTTAAATTATTTTGATAAAACACATTACAGGAAAATTCCATAATCTAGAAAGAATTAGCATAAAAATTGTAAGGTAGGTATTTTAACTTTGTATCATTCTGAAGTGGGGCCATCAGTAAACTGTATTTTGCATTTGAACTACCATTATGCATTTAATGTAGCATGCTAGTCCTTGAGGCAAGTACCACATCATCTGCTGTTACATGAAATGGCTGAATACTGAATGAATCTACTGTTCTTAGAGAACATGAGTTGCAACATAAACCTGTCAGACCAAAAATATTTGATGGCTCCTTCTCCTTAACTCAGACATACTGTCCAGCAGCTCATATGGAATGAATTCTGATCTAAGATTTATGCAGCTTGATTTTTTTTATATCCATTTTACTTTTCTATTAAACAAGTCCCTCAACTCGGTCTGTAGTAAAATAAAGGCAGACGTTGCTGGATGACAGAGGAGAATGTGAATTATGTAATCACTGTGGTTCCCCTCTCCTAATCAGGTCACTTAAGTGAGAAAGGATGGAGTACTGTGTATCTCTTAAATTTTTCATTAGGAGTAAACTAGACAAGGTGATTGTGATAAAAGCCTGTTTGGAAAAGGAATGCATTGCAAGTAACTGTATAGAGAACAGTAGACAGAAGAATGAAGGAATAGGCAGTTCTGACCCTAAGGCAATTTTTCTCCTTCCTCCAAGAACATTAAGAATAAAATCTTAAGTGTCTTCTGTCAACCTGTGCATTTGTTACTGTGCCTATGAAGTACTGTACCTTGAGCTACTGCTTTCCTGTGTTTTTGAATAGTAGTTTAGAAACTTTAGTCTTATGCCTTCCTGCAGAATGCCCATTTTTCTTCTTACTTATCTCATTTATATGTCATCATATGCCATTATTCTGTTCCACTTCTTTAAAATGGCTTCCTCGTCTTTAAGGTTTTCCTCAAGACTTCTCTTCATCAGTGTCAATGATGTGACACGGCCACTGTCTCACTCTCTGTGTAATTAAAACTCTGTATCTAATAGGAACAAGCTTGGAATGTGTAAAACCCCCTGAATTCTGACTGATTTTAGTATCCTAGTTGACAAACAGGAGGAAGAGAGATAAAACAGGCATTCAAGTTATTACAGGTGGTGAGTCAGAAAGCACAGGGAGAACTCCACATTTCTCAAAATTGACTTTTGTGTTTGTACTGACATACCTGGAATCTTTTCAGTCATATTTTTTTCTGTAAATCTATGAGCTAAAGTACTACCTGCTGCTGAAGAGTAAAAGCTCTTTCTTCAATTTTTATGAGAATGATTGGTCTTGCACAGCAAAACTGGACTTGCACAGCAAAACTGGACTTATGTCATTCAGCAGTGTAAACACTGGATGGCAAAAAAGAGCAGCTGTCAGCAGGAAATTACTAAACTAGACTTTAAACACAGGATACAATATGTTGATGCCACTTCTTTCTAAGTAACCCTTCACTGATATAGTAGTGTTGGTAAATTGTTTGATCTGTTGTCACTTAAACATGGTTATGAACTCTTCCTTGTTTATGAAAAAATGCTTAAGAAAAAAGAAAAAAAAAAAAAAGAAGAGGAAGATGAAAAGGCACCACCAGAAATCAATCACAGAGGCTTTGAAAAAGGAATTTCTTTATGTGGCTGTGGAGAAGAAATGGCATTTTGTATGAATATTATATTTTCATAAGATTACCCGCTTGGTATTCTTCTGGTTGCTCAATAATGAAATCAGATGAGGCTTCAAGGGAAGAACAGGCGTTGAAGAAAACAATGAAGGATATACCCTTTATCTCTAAAAAGTATATTGAGGCTCCTTACAGAAAAAATTATGAGCTTGTCACCAGAAAATATTGATGTTCCTGTGGCCATCTCACTTAACAAGCTTGTGTTTTGCAGGCCAGAGTCTAAGAGGAAAAAATATTTAAGACATTAAAAATTCCTGCCCAGAGGGAGAACATGAGGGAACAAAGAGCAATACTTTGACACATTGGGAAAGTTTAGGAGGAAATGTGTAGGAGAAAAGCTTTTCTCTTCTGGCTCAGTGGTCTAGTTTCAGCTGGGGTAGAGTTAATTTTCTTCCTAGTAGATGGTACAGTGCTGCATTTTGGATTTAGAATGAGAATAATCTTTATAACACACTGATGTTTTAATTTTTGCTGAGTAGTGCTTACACTAAGGTAATGACTTTTCAATTTCTCACGCTACCAAGGAAGCTGGGGATGCATGAGAAGTTAGTAGAGGACACAGCTGGGACAGCTGAACGCAGGTGGCCAAAGGGGCCATTCTGTATGGCATCATGCTGAATAACTAAACGAGGGAGCTGGCTGGGGCATGGCAGCTCACTGCTGGGGACTGCCTGGGCATTGATCCGTGAGTGCTGAGCAATTGCCTTGTGCATCATTTATTTTGTGTATTCTTTTATCATTATTATTATTTTGCCTTCCTTTTTTGTCCTGTTAAAGTGTACTTGTCTCAACCCACAAGTTTTGTCTTTTTCCTGGCTCTCTCCCTCCATCGGATAGGGAAATAGTGAGCAAAGGGCTATGTGGTGTTTAGCTGCCTGCCAGGTTATACCACAGCACTCAGGATTAGATGTTGTTTCCAAATAGGTAAGTGAATTCTCTAAGAAGCACCAAGATAAATCTAAAAGCCAAATCTGCAGACCTCTCTTTACTTGTGTGCAAATTTTGGCAAGAGATGTCCCTCTGCCTGTGAGGAACAGTTTGAGGACTCTTACCAGCTTCTGTCATGGGCACATGAAAGCAGTTTTTTGAGATGGTCAGCTCCCACAGGTGTAGTGAAATGGCAATGGAAACAATGAGATTCGGTTTGTTTGTTTGTGTCATTGGCATCCACCCAGAGGAAAGTGTAAACCAAGGTTTTTCTTTCCTCAAGGAGTAATTGTACCTGTCTCCAAGGAACGAGTGACAACAGGGGATACTGTAGAGGTCTGAGGTGCAGGGAACTGTAGGAAACAGAGAGAGTCTTGTCTCCTGTGAAAATTATTTACTATTAAAGAGGTTGGAGGGATAGGCCACAGGCATACCCTTGTGCCCCTGCACTGCCTGTTAACATGTATATTGTGAAAATAATTTTTTAAACTGCTCTTCAAAGAGCTCTTCCTAGAAGAGAAACTTCATAGCATGACAGCTTCCCTGGTTCATTAACAACCGAGGCAAAGCTCAATGTATGTGAACACTCGTAGATGCATAAGCAGTAGGTCTGAGATGAAACTTCCTTTATATCCTGAGGAATTGCATTGTTTACAGGACTGTGTTGACCATAAGAAGTTCTTTCACCCATCCATTCCAGTGCTTAACTTCCACAGCTTTGTGTTACTGTCCTACCATAATAAAATTGTTTTATTTAGTAATGCTTTAATTAATTAAGGTTATTAAGTTCAAAATCTAAATGTTTGTAACAACTTTTGTAGGACCATGAATCCTGTGAAAGTTCAATACTCTGACTGTTTCACATTGGTTGAAATGGGACTTACACACTAGATAAAAGGAATAGTGTGTATTTTTAAGAACAGTGTGGCAACAAACAGATAATGAGGAAGACTTTTTAGCTTATTAACTAGCTAAAAACTTGTTTTTCACGCTGAAAGTCTTACAGAATGAGTACCACTTTGTCCAGCTCTTGCTAGACTTCCCTGTAAAACAGCATTCAGATAAAGCACCAGAAGAAAGGATATTTTATTTCTGTGAGTCCAGAAGGGCCATAATTCTTCAAAGCATTTAAGAATGAATTTGCACATCAAAGGTATGCACAATGACCTGCTACCCAGCAACTTCTGACAAATTAGCACATCGCATTATAGAGGACTAAAAGACAGAACTCCACTGGTCAGAACAGTCAGTCCAGCTCACTTGCTAACATAATATTAATGATTAAAAGCAAATTGCTAAAGTGATTGAACCATATTATCATGTAATTATGTTACATGTCTTCCTTTGGTATTAAAAAGATATTTGTCTTTTACATGGTGTTTGAAGATACAAACATGATGTTGACATGACATTTCCATTTGGTTTGATTTTTGGTCAATAAATACTCCCATAGAAAAGAGCTTCTTTTCCTTTCTACAATTTTCAGAGCAAAAATATATCATTCAATATGTTAATAAATTCCTAAAAAAGAGGTTACAGTGGGGAAGCCTGCCAAAACCTTCAGAATAGAAGCGCCACTAGGCCTGATAATATCTTGCCTGACACTAGCAGAGAGAGCACCAAAGAGAAGCTCTAAAATGCATAGTTGTGGTTTGTTTGGTTTGAGGTTTTTTAACTGAATATGCTTTGTAATCAGAAGCATTAATTGTTTTTTTTTAAAAAAACCCATTGATTTGAATAGAAATTATATGTGGTATTTGCAGTTATATTGCAAATGTGCCAGCCTGTGTAATGAAAATATTGGACACTTACTTTATCATTTACTGCAATGCAGTCAGATCCATCCTGACATGATTTATCCATTATCTCACTCAATTCTCTCAGAAAAAAAAAAAAAAAAAAAATTATATATTTCTTTTTGTGCTCTTGAAGCAGCAAACTAAGTCTGTTGTATTTTCAGATACGGGGTTTATAGACTTTTCCTTCTTTTCTCTGCAAGTTTATCAACATTTGTAAATCAGTATTTTTTTCTAACAAACCTATCTTGCCCTACTACTTACAATTATACAGTCCAGGTAATTCTGAATTTTGAAGTGGGGAGGGTCACAGTGGAGTGACAAAGGGAGGAGGTGATATACACAACAGAGAACATGTTAGAATGCTTAATGCTTATTCCTATAGCACAAGAATGGAATTTTTGCCAATGTACAACATATTTTTTATAGCAGTATAATTAATATTCTCAAGGGTTCAGGGTTTTTTTCCTCCCTGTGTGGTAAATAATGCTAGGCCTTTGGGAGTTAATTAAGTTCTTATCTAATAATTCTCTACAGTATGTTCAAAATAGCTGTTCATGTAAGTTCTGAAGTTAGGAATTTTTTTTTATTTTTTTTTTTTATCATTGGCATCTTACTGACTAAGTTATAATAACATGCAAATATCCTAAATATTGCTTTCTAACTTCAATTTGAAGGCATTAAATTGTGATTCATGTGAATTGTCAAGTAGATTTTATAAACTTAAGATTCATTGTGATTGGCATTGGGAAAAAGTATGAAATGTAGGAAATGCCATTATTATGTACCGAATACCACTTATCTAAGTACCAGTAATATTATTATTACCATTTTTGGTAGTAATATAGCTTGTTGTAGTTATATACCATTTTTGATCAGGGTCTGGGAAGATTAAAATCAGCCTAATTCAATGATGTTTACTTGCAATAATACTGTTATCAGGGATTTGAAGGATTATCTCTAAGCTGGATTTTTGTAAGTATAAATTCAGAATGATTAACGTTTTTGTTCCCATTCTGTAAGTAAACCTAAATGTCTTGATATTCCTTTAAAACCACTAACTACTACTTCCTTTAATGTGGGGAATATTTTTCAGATGCAAGAGTCACCGTTATATTTTGGTTCATGCTACCACTTTCTTCTCTGTGTGTCTGTTCCTAGGGGTGTTTTTACAGGCAGGAGGTGAGTGTTTCAGCAGGGTTGGGGTGTTTTTCTGTCGGTATATTGTGGGGGGGTGTGTTTATTTGATGTTTTCCAAAAAGAGGTGTATAATAACCTCTGGAGTCTAGTGTTCACTGTAAGATTTATTCTCTGCTATTACTTCCTGGTATGTGAAATGATGGTGTATAGGTTCATAAGCAAAAAGATAAGGAGGATTTCAAAAAGGACCCTAAAGATTTCTGCAGTGCTTTTTATTTCATAAAGTCAAAACCACAAGGAGCTACAATAAGGTTGTTGTAAGGGTTTTACAGGAATACTCTTAAAACTAATGCAAGCACTGAATACATAAAGTCAGTAATCAAGCTGGGAGCAGCAAATGTGCTGTGTTATCTACAAAGATAGCACACTGTTCATTTTTCTTAGTAGCTAATTTAACTACCAAGCTTTTATTGTTGCTTCTGCTCAATCCTTCCATTATTAGCTGAAGTTGAGATTTCTCACAAAAGTTCATCCTTGGCAATAATAATTTGCTGCAATATAAAATAAATTACTTAACATAAAAGATTTTATTGATTGCAGTGCTAGTTGGCACTTCCTTGTTCTCTGTTGAAACAGGCACAACACATTGTCTATTACAGCTGCACAGCTACTTTGTGACCACAGTGTGTTGCAAATTTTCATATTATTGCTTCTGTATGTATTTTTCCTCCATAAATTATTCTTTGCAGAAGAATGTTAATTAGTAACTGATAGATATAAAAATTGCCAGGGACAGCCCATTAATTCCATTTACCTTAATGGCACTTAGATCATAGCTTGCAGTACAGCTGTATTCAGACTGGATTATAAATGTAATTTTTTGCATCATTAACTACCCTGATTAATCTTAGACAGCAAAAGCATAATTAGAGAAAAACAGGACTTGCAACGTGTCAGTTTAAAGTTGTAGCTTTGCTCTTTTTTATTTACGTCATTGTAAACAACATAGGTTTTGAAAATTTTGACTGTGAAACAGTTTTTCTCCCTAATTAATTAATTTGTGCCTTATACTAGTCATTCTTCATTTCTGCTTTTACTTGGGGGTTTTGAGGTTTTATTTTGTTTGTGGTTTGTTGGGGTTTTTTTAAAGTGCCTTTTGTAACATATTTTGCTTTTGACTGGTGCAATTACTGGGTATTTGCATAGTAATTGACCACCATTAGCAAAGCCTTCATTCTGATCAAGGACTATTTAGAAAAGCACAGTAGTTTCACTCTGGTTTCTGTGGAGGCCAGAAGATGGTATTGTGATTTTCACATTTTAGGCATTATAGTCATAGGCCAAGCAAGAGTACAAATTCAGATACTAGTCTCAGACAGGAGAAGATTTGATGAGGTGCTGGGTTTTGAGAGAGCAGCCAGAAAATGGCAAGTTGTTACTTGAGTTCATGTTTAATGTTAACAGTTGGGAGGTCTGACCAACCTGGTATCATAAAAGCTTTTGCCACGTGCAGTTTTCTGGCTTGTTTATCTTTGGTTTTGATCAGCAAAAGGTGATGTAACCCTATGCTGATTGCGTGCCTTCGGTGTAGAGTTGTCTTATCAATATAAAACTGATGTGACAAATTCACACCCTGATAAGGGCATAATTCTACTTACAGTGTTAAACTTTCAGTTGTATCTGTGAAGAGAGAAAGACAAGAAGCCACAGAGGGAAAGGGAGAATTTGCAGATAATGCTTTTTCAGTAATCATAAATCTGAAAGGAAAACCAATAGTGGTTACTTGAATTATGATGGTTCAGAAGTGTCACTTCTAAACAGTTAATGGGTGGTTCTCGAGAACATAGTGGATTTTTCAGAATCGGTCAACACTCCTGCATGCTGCAGATGTGCTGTGTGTCTCCTCATGTGGAGTGTGAACTGAAGAATTTTTCAAGGGAGAAAGAAGGAAAACTTTCCAGTCATTAATTCAAATGGTTGATCACGTTTATACTTTTTATAACACCATGGATTTCTTTTGTGTAGAAGGAAGAACAGACACAAGTCTATTTCATTATAACCAACAAACACTGTTGTTTTTAATTTTGTATTTGAGACTCCCAACTTCTTTGTCTTTCAAGCTGTAGGCACAGCCATTGCAGAGGCAATCTGCTAGGCAAATTACAAGATTACAATTAGTAGAGTTTTCTAAGTAGTGCATGGAAAGACACTTTTGAGAAAGCACTTTTGAGATGTCACAGGAAAAGAAGGGTTGGAACACTGTAGTTTGGCACTGCTTCTGAAAGAAAAGTACTTTTTTAGTTATCCCATAGGAGAATTGTTTGTGCCTGCAGCTGCTTGTGTGAGCTGCCAGGGTAAAAGGTAGATTGTCTTTTGAAACAAGACCCAAAAGCCACAAGAAGGATGGTGAGAGGTTGACCAAGGGAGCTGCTCTGAGCTAGGAAGGGGTTGGTGGAGGAGGTGGTGGTTTCAACTCTGTATTCAGGCACAGACCTCCACAGTGACCTTGAACTACTACTTACTCTCAGTTCCTATCTGTAAGTTGAGAATAATATTTCCTGACTTTTTAAGTGTGTCACAGAGATCCTGATCACTAATGATTAATCCTGACACATGAATGTGTGCAGTGTGTATTAAGATCTAAGCATTATTGTCAAAGCTGAGATCCAAGGTCAAATCTCAGTTTGAACTTGTTTCATCTGTGTCAAGATAAGCGAGAATAAGTCATGGGGGATAGGGTTTATCTTTCATATTACATCAGTATGAAGAACTTACATTAGCAGGAGGAATGATGTTTTCATTGGTGATGTTACTTTTATAATCTCAGATAATTAAATGAGTAGAAAATAGAAGTAGTCATAGGGCTGAGAACCCTGAAGGCATCTGAGAAGGCAGGAACAAACACTCTGGGGTTTGCACTGCACTTTTAATGTCTTCTTCATTTTTACAGAATTCTTTCATTAGTTGCTACCGTCTTATTAGGTCCCTCTTACTATTCTGTGTTTTAGGTATCTCCAGGGCAGAGCTTTTACTTTAAAAGTGGAGACCATGCACTTTTATCATATCCATAGGCCTTAAATTATGCATAAAAAGTGAAACCTTCAAAATACCAGAGCTGGGATGCTTGTGCAACAGGGAATTTCTTTTCTGAAAAGGTATGCTGGCAGTGCAGATGTCTTTAAGTATTTGACTTGCAGGCAACAACTGTACAGTTCATGGTCAATGAAATTGCCAGTCTTCACATCCATAGGTACTTGTGTGAGGCACTCCAGACATAGACGATTTTGAATCAGTTGAATCAGCCTGTGCTGTCTAGTGCAAAGGTATAAGACTATGAATGAGAACGAGTGGATTTGCCAAAAGTTCTAGAACAGCTCAGTTTTCATATGTTGATTACCTGTCTGTAAGCGGTCTCGGTAAAGCACTGTGAAATACTCAGATGAAACTTCCTATTGTGTTTAAGTTTGTAATATATACAAAATCCTTTTCAGCCTCACTAGTTCAAAAGACTCTGGCACCCTAGCTTCACTGAAGGTTAAATGATGCTGTCCTTCTGGCAGGGGTCAGCTGAGGAGATGGAAGTACTTGGCTGCAGTAGCTCAGTGTCTAGCTGCTTCATCCATTCCTGTCTGCCTAAATTGTGGTCCCCATCTGCATGTATTAGTTCATTTGGGGTTCCACACACTGGACCGTGGCCGGCACCGCAGTCCTCATGGTCAGTGAACCTTTGACTGCCTTTGTGTCTGTCAGGATCTATATATCACCAATGGAGTCAGAGCTGATTTAGGCATCCAGTTTGAGTTTGCTTGACCTAAAATCATGTAAAGATCAAAATCAACATAAAGTCATTTTAAACAATTGGTAAATTCAAGAAAATAAGAGAATTAGGTTGAAATCAAAGCACTAGCATAGGAAGAAATCATGTCACAATCTTCCATGACAGTGAAGTGAATGTGTTTCACCTTGTGATATTGTCCTTTCACAAAACCCAAAAGTAATCGAAGTTTTGCCAGAAACCGAAGGCTCTTACTAAATTCACATTTGGGGCTTTTTAGATATATTAGTATTTATTTATGGTTGTGGGCCCTTGGAAGGGGTGCGGATTACTGTTTTGAGCCTGTTTCAAGGTATCTTGAACTGGTAGGCTAGTATTTCTGTACACACACATGTAAAAACAGGTTTCTTTCCTTCCTTTGTTTCATTTAGCTCTGTTTTGATCTACAAAAAGCTCAGAAGTCAGGGTCAGACTGGTACTTTCCTGGCAATACCTTTTTCTAAATTTTAATTTTGACATATCATTCCGATAAAACTTCAAAGATGAAATTGCATGGAAAAGTACTCCGTTAACGTTTCATCTTTTTCCAAATTATATAAAAACACACTGAGAATTATTTAATGCATCACATTTCAGAGATGGGTAGGAAGGGATTAGAGCACTTCAAGTAGTGAATGAGCCATAAGTATATTTTCCACAGCTGTTCAGTGCACTCAGGATTGCACTAATGATTTAGTCACTAAGACTGATGGAGACTTGGAATAAATCTCAGTGGCAATCTGTAGAGAATTACTGGAAAAGTACAGTCACAATGTGGGTACCCAGTGCAGGTATAAGTGTGTTCTTTTCATCTAAAGGGAATATAATTCTGGTTTTGTATCTTGAAGAAAATTAGACATTTCAACTAGCGGGGAGCTGGGTTAGTAATGTTATAATCTCCATTTGTTCTGAATTGTTTCTTTTCTCTCTTTTCCTACTTTCTGCTTCCTAAAGATTCTGGAGAAGAAATACCTTATTAAAATGCAAGTCACCTTCAACCCCCTATTTCCCTCATCTTCTTGGGATCTTCCTCAGCTTAGTACCAAATTCTAATGTTGTTTATGCGTACATAGTTACTAAGAACAGCAAGATTTATTTTCACTGTTATGTAAGCTCTTAAACTATATAAAAAGAATTTGCAACTTTTTTTTTTTTTTTTTCATTTTCCAGTTTCATATTCCTCTCTCTCTTAGAGGAAGTGATTTTCCTGAACACACAGTCTCATCCTGGTTCAAAGAATCAGGAAGGTTTTAGAGTTAATCGTGTTATGGAGGAAGTAAGCAGGTTAATGACTTCTCCTACGGTCCATAATCCATGAGCCAAGCAAAGTTAAAGTATTCTTTGCAGACACAGAGATACAATGCTCTTAAGTGATCTGTATGAGGGCTATCAATATAGCTATGCACATAATTTACCCTCATACCCCATTATCTGTTATAAGGGTATATTCAGCTGCCTGTGCAAACTATAGCACTTCAATTCCCATACGTGAAGAATCTGAGGAGCATCATTATTCTGTGTTGACTGCTGGTGGTACAATTAATTTATACAAAATTGTCTTGAATCTCAAGATGTGAGGCACAATGACGACAGCTGGTCACATGATTTTATATGCTGGAATTTTCATAGAAAGGACAATAGAACTCCCTCCTGAGAGAAGGGAGTAAGGAAAAAAAAGAAAAAAAGAACAGCTGTAGTCAAATAATTATACCAGCAAATATCTATAATTACACCTGATTTTGAAGACAGGCAGACATCCATTAAGAGCCAAGAGAAAAATTCAATCGTTTTCTAATTACTCTGTTGCATGGGGTTGTCAGAAATCTAGACAATCTAAACAAGCAGATCAGCTTTATAAAATGTTTCCATTGAAATGTTGAAGTGTTTTACACTGAAGGAGTGTATTCTCATTATAAGATGAGAATCTGGAAAATTTCTTCCTCTCCAACATCCATCTACTATATTTTAGCCTTTGCTTCATGAAAATATTTGCTCACTCACATACTTCCCACCAGAACTTTGGATAAAATTATTGTGTTGCCGTCATGGTGGGATGTATGGGTTAAATGATGCATCGGGGTCCCTTTTAGTCTGTTATTCTCTAGTTCTACAAATATAGTTTAAGAATCGTAACTTCTCCCAATGTTAAATCTTAACACAGTAAGATAGATTTTGAATTGTGTGGAAATTCTATAAAATATAGATTTGACAGAGAATTTTAATAATTCCTGATTCATTCCATGGTCTTTTTCAAGTAAGAATAAATATTCTTAAATATTCAAATTATACTCTCTGGCTTAGTTATTAATGATTTATTTGGAGTCACCTGAATAAGAATGGTAAATAGGAAGAATTTTTTACATAGGCTAAAAAAGTATAGCAGCATGATGAGGAGCATTGCATCACAGAATTATTTTCTCTTTCCTTAAACACATACATGGGTAATCACTTCTCTGAAAAACATGCAATAGTTTTCAGAGACCACTTTGCACTCTGGTACTTGTAAGCAAGTCGTGTACAAGTGAATCAAGTTCCTCTTTCCCAGTTCTCTGGCACACATCCTGCTTTTGTTGTTGTTGAGATTAGAAAGATTTACTGTTATTAAATACCAATTATAACATGAGATATATTCACATATGAATGATACTATTGGGAATTTGTTACATAACCCTGTTAGGCCTGCCAACCTTTTGTTCCAAACTCTTAGGCACAAAACATGAAAATGCCCTTAACTTCTTTTAATGTGTTCTTTTTCTCATGAACTCATTTTTTGCTTTGTTCTTGGTTAATGCTGAGAAAACAAATGGCATTTGTGAACCTGAGATTTTTATGGTTATTGGTATCTTTAGAGGTATCTTAAGGGAGAGTATAACATTTATCTCTTTCTGTTTTAAGCAATTTTTGTTTCGGGGTCAATCAAATTTTTACCATCTGCCACTGTTCATTTAAGTGAACAGATAAAAGAGCAATCCACTCCTTCTTTCCACACTGCTTTGGTAATGCCCACTAGAATTGGAGTGAGTAATTCTTCCACTTTGAAGGTAGTCTGTTTCATCTTAATATTTTCTTAAGCTGCAATGGTTGTATTGGGATTATCCCCTGGATAATTGAGCAATATGACAACATTTGATTACCTTTCATCTTCTCTCTTTTGGGAGAATCTTTTAGGTCTGGTAGAACTTTGTGTTTTCTTTGGGTAAGTACTGGGCATCAATCATAGTTTTGTAATTTGGAAGATTATTACCCATGGTTTGGGTTTTTTTGTGTGTTTTGTTTTGTTTTGGTTGGTTGGTTGTGGGTTTTTTTGTTTGTTTTTTTTTTGTTTGTTTGTTTGTTTTTGTGTTGGGGTTTTTTTTCCCCCCTGAAGAAACCAGAAAGCAACTTTTAAATGAGATAGGACTGAGGAAAAAGTAGGGGCTATCCTGTTTGAATACCACTCTGGAGAGTTGTTCTGAGGGACGCAAGTCACTTGACTCAAACTCTTCTCAGACAGCTTTATGGATTGGAACTCCAACTAGCAGTTGTAAAACTGTGTTTAGTCTGTGTAGGACCTTCACAGAAGAAAGAAACTGTGTGGAAAACACATGAAAGGCAATTTAATAGTAAGTACTATTAGGCATATTAAATTTAGTAACTGGCACTGGTGTACCATTTTGGTTCTTTATATCTGAGAAAATTCCATCTTTTATCTAAAAAAAGAAGCTTGTAAAATAAATTAATGATACTTGTGAGTTACTCAAATCCTGTGTCAACAAAGACTGTAGGAGAGCCAAGGAATAGCTGATAATTCCCACTGGGAGGGAGGTTTCAGCCTTATACAGTAAACGAGGTTTAGGGTTGTTTGTTGAGCATCTTGGACAAAGGACAACATTGAACAGTTGCTCATTAAGTGAACACTGTCCGTCTTCTGAACAGAACAAAGTCAAAATCTTTTGGGAAAAATATGTGAACATATTTCAAAAATATAAATTTGTAAAGCTGTCAGATTAAGGCTTATAGGTATTTAATATTTTTAAGGGCTCGATCTGGAAACTTAATGTTCTTTTAGCACTGAGTGTTTCTATATTTAGCATACATACACAGATTTGTTCCTGTTTGACAGTCCTTCACATGTTGTTTAGTGTGTTTGATTAGCATAAGCACTGTGTGATGACTTCTCACTAACCTTAGCATATGGAAATTCTTGCTTTTTGACTGACAACCATTATTAGACAATCAGAGTATAAGGATTTGCATAATCTCTCTGTGGTTACAGTATTTGTGTGTAATACCACTGTGAATGCAAATCCTTTTGCTCTGACTGGTTTCTGTATATTCAAGCAATTTGCCAGAAATACTGCTGCTGTCTCAGCATCTCATTGCCAAGTGGAAAAATCTACAAGAAAAAAAAAAATAGCCAGAGAGGGTAAGTGAAAAATCTAGAGTCACATAGAGTCACATCAGAAAGGTGACTAGGCAACTGCTAGAATCAAATAGTTCCATTAAAAAAAAAAAAAAAAAGAAAAAAAAAAAAGAAAAAAAAGAAAAAAGGAGGAGTGACATAGTGTTATAGGATTTCAAGAAGAGAATTAAAAGTTTAGGAATTAATTCTGCAGTACTATTGAAGTTACATAAACTGGTTGCATTGTTTGGGAAGTGACTGATTTTTTTTTGATACCACGTTTGAAAAAAAAAATTCATTATTCTGTAAATGTTGCACATTTTTGTAGTTGATGTGGGTATTTTATATTAATTGTTATATTTAACAAGACAGTAATATTTTTTTTCTTTCTGTGTAGATGGAAATCATCAGGTTAGTTTTACTCTCATTGATAAGAGCAAAAATGGTAGACATTAAGAAAAGACGTATAGTGCTGAGTTCACTACTTAATTATTCACCTAATTCACTACCTAATTATTCACCATATTTATTAGAGCAATATTGAATAAATTAGCTGTGAAAGGATAAACCATGCATGGTAGCACATCTAGAACATGTATTTTAACTGTTTGACATCATATCTGTACATGAAACCAAAGTATTGTTTAATATTCTTGTGTGTGTGTGTTTAATAATGCTTATGAATCTCTTCCCATCATTCATTTTGAGTTATGTTCTTTAGTTAGTTTATAAGATTCTTATTCACAGATTAATGGGGTTTTGGGAAAAATAAAAACAAACCATACCAAACAAAACAACCAACCAACCAAACAAACAAAAAAACAGCAACCCTGGAGTGCCATCCTTAACAATGGGACTTATTTCTCATAGAAATACAGAATATCAAATATACTTAGGATCAAGTCACTTTGCTGTTGTTGAACTGTTCTGTTTCTGACCTGGTCACAGATATATTAAGAATGTGTCTGATAGATTGTAAATTATAGATCTGACACTTCTGGAAAACATGTTCTGCAGAGATAATTTGTTGGTTTTTTTGTTTTAACATGCATAGTTAATAAATACATTTAAGAGTGTTGAGATGGCTGTGCATGCCCAGAATGTACTGCAATGTGTGGCACCCGGTGGTTCCTGTACTTCTGGAAGTTTTAGACTTGTACCACATGACTTCTCCAGCTTGAAAGTGCAGCTGCAGTAGATGCCAAGTATCTCTTGGAGAAGAACTAGATACCACTCAGCTCCACAGTGCCCAAGATATGGGCACTCTATACAGGCAATGTAAGTCTGAAAGTCCAGCAGTTCTCCAAAATAAAAACGTTTCTGCATAAGTAATAATATAACAATGTGATGTATGTAATATCACCACATCTGTACAAGTGACCAGCGTGACTGCAGGAGAAACGACTGTGAATTCTCAATGCCAGTGAGATCACAGAGGATCTACTCTGTTTTCAATTGAAAATAAATAAATTACACTCTGAGAAAAATTCTGATTCTAAAAGTTTCCAGGCTATAAATGACAGTGACTTTACGCCATTGAGGAGCATCCCTATAGCTTAACCTTTTGGGGTTTCTACAAATATGGCACAATTATAATTGAGTAGGCAGCTTTATGTTTGAACTGGTTCATGTTAAAGCTTCTTCTATGGGGCAGTTTCAAACATGGATCAAGTTCACCAATAATTATAAACTGTATAATAGTTATAATGTTAATTATATAACTCTATAACATGATAATATTTTAGGGTTTTTTCCTTGGTAATGGCAAGGTTGGTACAGGATTTAAACTGTTTTCAATGCTCTTGCAAGTTTCACTATTTCTTGGAACAAAGAGAATGAATGAATGAATGAATGAATGAATGAATGAATGAAAGAAAGAGAATGAATGAAAGATGCCTCCCACTGAGTTATCTTTACTTCTTATCAACATTACAGGGCTAACACAATGAAATGTTAAAATGTTAAAATGAAAACAACATTAAAGGGCCTCTATTATGAGCAGTTATATATAATTATTATAATTATGAATATTCTGAGTATAGTTTCTTGCCACAAGTCTGCATTTCTACAAACATATTTAATAGTAAGTATAAAATTAAGTCAAATAAGTACATTATAATATTATAGAATATGTTAGGATCTGAATTTTAAGAAATTCTGGGAGGTTTTGGTACTTGTGTCACTAAATTTACTTAGATGTTCAAGTAATGGAAGTCGGTCCTTATGTGGGTAATATTTTTTTTTTTTTTTTTTGAAATTACCACTAAAATGGTCTACAACATTTTTTTTCCTGAGCTTCAATGACCTGACATGTTTTTCTGATCACTATGTAAGGCCATAGTGATGTCAGTCAATCTTTTTTCAGCTAATTTCTTTAGTTTTGAGATAAAAATACTTTCTTACTTACTTGATTGCTTTAGGCCTTCCATATGTTCTGAACAGACTCTGGGCATCTGTGTTATCTTCATCTTTTGATCTGGATGCTCTTATTTATAGACATTATCACTTTTTCATTAATTTACTGCAAACCATAAGCTTTTGAAATGCCCATGTCATGCCTTTTGGTTTTAATACACAATTAAAAATATAAGTCCCTTTGATTTATATACTTTTGCAATTTCAGCCTTTGCTGATCAAACTTAGTTGTTTTCCTTTGCTATCAGTTTGTTGTTGTTTTTAACTTAGGCATATACTTATGCCTATGGGATAAGAAATCATAGAAAAATAACTAATAAAAATTATATATATTAAAAAGTTTTTGAAATTCAGGAAGACCTATGTGTTTGAATGTCAGGTTCATCACACAGACAAAAAGAAAATGCTTAGAAATTATTTGTGGAAAATGTATAAATTACATTTTCAAAGGATCAGATTTCTCTGTAGGTAAAATATACCATCCCAGACTCTGGATTATACAGATATTTAATGAGATGAAGACTTGGTAACAGAGAGCCTTCAAGAATACTAGCTATGGTGATTCTGGAAAAATGTCCCAAGCAGGTAGAATAACACGGGATCTCCTGGGTCAGCTTGATGATTTCCTGGTAGATGTGTTCTCCAGAAAAGTTAATGCAACAGCCACTCCTTTCATCTGTAGCCTACAAAGTAAAGAGCATTTTCATGCTCTATGGTAAGCATAAGAACAAGGAACGTTGCTAAGGTCATTGATCTGGCAAAGTTGAATTTGAAACAAGCAAAATCAAATTGTAGTGGTAGGATCAAAGCTAAGAAAATGGAGTAAGAGGCCAATTTCTATCATACCTTTGGTTTAAGCCTGTATTTTGCTGAAGTATGGTAAGCTCCCAAAGGTCTAGGGAAGGGAGTACACAAATTTCAGCTTAAATAATTAAAACACAGACAACATTATTGCTGTGTATTATATGAATTGAAAACAAAAATTAATCAAATTAACTTTTATATTTATCTTTACTGCCCAATCTAGCAGTCACCTTGTGGTTTGCAGGAAACCTTGAACAATGTGCTATCCCTGGACTGACCACATGGAAAAGTGTGACACAGCCTGCATAACATATAGATATACCTAGTGGTGAAGAGTAGAAAAGCAAAAGGTCAGAGTGCAGCTCATTCTCTTTCTCTTGTAACTTCTGGTGCAAATACATTGGTGAGAGAAAGTAAAGGTGAATGAGATTTGAAAGCTGAATGATAATCTTTCCCATGACTTGCAAACCTCTTTGTCCTTCAGTGTAAATGGGAGTAAACTGAATCAGTTTCATCTAAGAAATAAAATCCAGCAATTGTAATATAGCACTAGTAATGAGTAAAAAGATTTTTATCGAAGTTTATCATGATAACTTTTATTTTTAAATTGAATATAATTTTCATAATTTGAAATATATTTTATATATGTAATTAGTAATGTTCAGTAAGTCTAGAAGTGCTTGGAGATTATGTTAAGTATCTCACCACTTGCTGATTATCTCAGCTATATGATATTATTTCCCTCTTTATACTTCCCTACAATCCTTGTTCTCTATTTTCTGCAATCAGCTACTCTCTTTATTCCTCTGCCTCTCAGCAGGCCTCCTTGCTGTCTTCAGTATCTGTGAAATCCAAGTCCTTATCATGCTGCACTTAAGTATCCTGTTACCTCTCTCAGATTTCATGTATAAAGCTTTTGGAGGCTTATCTAGTGCTTTTGGATGTTTTTTTGGACTTTATGGAATGCTGATGTTTCCCAAAGGAAATCTCCAAAGAAAAATAATAATGTAAAATACCCCACAAGTATTTGCCCCAAATTTATTAGAATCTGGGCTAAGTTTTTAAGTGTAATTGTGCTTTGCAATATCGAACAACAATTCTCTCATCCTTAAGGTCAGGCTGGATGGAGCCTTGAGCAACCTGCTCTAATGGATTTTGCCCGTCAGTGGAAGAGAAGTTGGAAATAGATGATCTTTAACGTCCCTTCCAATCCAAACAATTCTATGACTCTATAAACTGGCAGAGAAGGGATTATTATTTTGAAACAGCTTTTCTTAATCAACTTGAAAGCTATCCAGAACACTTCTTCATTTAGAGCCATAAACACAATCATCCCATTCACAGTAATGCCATGTAGTTTTATATTTAGAAGTCTTTCAAAACTGAAAAGGAAGGGTGCAGATGGGTTTCTGTATCAGCAGACAAACAAGAGAAAATCTTTGTAGTGAGTAGGAAAGAAACTCCACATTTTTCCATGAGACCAAAATAAAATTAAATATAACATAGAGCAACTATTCTACACATTCATGAATTCTTTTAATCCTATAAAATTATTTGTCTCATTCTTAGTATATAAGCATCAGTTGCCCCAGAAATCTGACCTCATTTGTAGCTAGAACACTTGCTTTGAATATGGGTAAATCAAAAAAAAAAAAGTCAGTTTTTTCATCTTGTGAACCATGGTGGTACTTTTCCTTTAACCCTTAGAGCACTTCTTTGTTGGCTTTCTGAAGTCAGGGCATTTGTGTTGTAATGTGAAACACTAATATGTTAACAATGAAGGCTGTTATCTCCCATTACCTCACAAGTGCCATAACTTAAGAAAGTCAACGGAGAAGCTCTCTAAAGCATCTCACCGCTGTGGTTATTGTGAAAGCAAACAGTTGCACTGAGTTAAAGAATGCACAATTTCTTGTCACCATGCTGACTTATTCATATACCTGAACTTGAGGTTCTCTAAGTATTTTAGATCTGCAGTGGCAAAAGGAACAGAATTTCTCCAAACTTCAGCAGCAGTGAAATAGCATCAGTTAAGACCAGGTCATGCTTTTGTGTTGAAAATAGCGAGGTACAGGTAGGTCTCCTGATTCTGCTGGCATGAGAACTCACCTTTCAGTCAAAAAAAAAAGAAGAACTGTTGCTATTTATTTATTTTCCTATGTAGTGTTGTTCTTTCTGAACTATATAATAGTAATTTTGGACCATGGACATTTTCAAGACCATGTTCCTCAGTAAAAATAGTGCTCCTAGCACATGGTTTCATCACTGCAGGAAGTCTTACACAGCATGCTGTAGTGGTTCAGAGCTTGGTATACATCAGTGTTATTTTGGGGTTATGTTACAGTAGCACCCCTAGATTCTAGGTGGGACTGATGTTCTTTTATGCTGGTGATTGCATAAATGCAGGAGGTGTTTCACATCAAATTGAAGAGGATGCTTAAACTAAGAATTCCTTCCAGAGTGTTCTGTAAGGCTCTGCTGTTTTCCTTGGTTTCTTTGGGCTTTTTTCTGTGTGTGTGGTTTTTTGATTGTTTGTTTGTTTTTTGTTTTTTTTTTAAACCAATATGATTTTCTTTTCAACAGGAATTAATTTAAAGACCTATTTCATATCTGACACTGAACAGCTGTCAGGTGATACAGAAATTCTGTAGTGATCTGTTGTGGATTCACTGCAATAGGGGGCATGACTGTCTACTGTTACAGCTTTCATGAATAATTGATTACTCTAAGGAAAAGCTCTGATTCTTTATTTATCAAATAACCCTTTGCTAACAGACTAGAAAATAATGAATCATGGAGACATGAGCATGGAAAAAGATGGGGTTTATTTCAAGACTCATACAGGTTATGTTTCATGAATACTGGTTATCAGAATTAGACAAAATCTCTGAATTTTTAACAACTTAAAGATAAAAATTCTTGGTGGCTTAACCAAACTGGTATAAAGTTATGACAAGATTTTTAAAGTAACATTCAAATGTTTCTTGTGAAAAAGAAATATGAATAATTTTGATCAGTGAGTTTGGGGAAGATGATTTCAATCCTCCATGTAAAAAAAAAAGTCTTTTGAGAAGTTTTTGGTAAAGCGCTCTGCTAAAATGGGATATTTCTTCATAGGCAGCCTGACTTACAGACCAGTGACTTACACCAGATCAGTGTTCTGGTAGAAATTAACTCAGAATAATCTTTTTTCATGAAAGTCCAAATTCACCCTTCCAATTTATTTAAAATAGTTTGCTCTAAATGATGGTGAAAATAATCTTTGGAAAATTTTGACTTTTAATAAGTTGTGTAGATGTAGTTTCATGGAAGAGATTAATTTATTGGTTCATGGGAAATTATTATTGTTTTCATAATACTGATCTATTGTGCGTTATTCTGAAATTATTTGTATATAATATTCATTCACATTTCCATTAATTCTTTTGTTAGTATTTTTATTTAAAATGCTCTTGTTTCATTTATTTAGCTAGCTTTTCTATGATGTAAAAATCACAAGTTGATGTTTCAATATGTAAACTTGTTCAGCATTTATAGCTTTTACCTTTCTTCAGTAAAGGGAGATTGGTGCATGTAAAACTGAAACAAGGATATCTGTTTTAAGAGAACTAATGACACTTCTCTGTTCCTTTTTGTATTACCTCTTTATAAAACTGCATAGTAGTGTAGGGCATGGTATGGCATGATGCAGAATCTGTTTTGAGATTATGGATAATATATCACACAGTGGAACAGCAAAAGCTTTTATTCTCTTCTTCTCTCTTTTCAGATGGACCCAATTCAAAAAGCTGTAATAAATCATACATTTGGGGTTCCTCTTCCTCATCGAAGAAAGCAAATCATATCATGCAACATTTGCCAGCTGAGATTTAATTCTGATGTAAGTTGATCATTTTGTATCAGATTAGAAATATGTACTTATCTTCTAGGATGTGCCATAATTTTCATAAATTGAACCTAAATGAAATGTTGTGAATTCATTTTGTCACTCAGCAGATGAAAAGCCTGTAGGATGTTTCAAATAAACACAATTGCCTGGCAGTGTTTGTACACCCAGCCAGATTTTCCCTGCCAATACATCCCTTCAAGCTCATCAACTTCAGTTGTGCTGCACAGAGTGTAAAAAGGAAAAATTGACTGATCCATTATGGCTAATAAGTCTGATATATTTGCTGGATCCTAATTCTTCTACCAGTAGCTACCTACCTTCAGTTGGCTCCTACCCGACATCCTCTCACTCCTCCAGTGATGAAACAGAGCAAGCTGAACTGGGCATGGATCCTAATATACAGGGGAAACCCGTCTCCCATAATTACCTAAGGAAGCTGTGCTGTGGTGTTCCTTGCCAAGTAGCACCTGTTGTGTCACAGAAAAGCCTCTTAGATTTTAGGTCTTCAATTTTCTTCTTAGTATCACTTTGTGTGCAGACAAAACCCAACATAGTACAATATATTTATTTCTGCTGTTCTAGTCCCTTCAGAAAGTTTCTTGACATGGGCATTGCTGGTGAAAACTAATCTTCCACTGTCTTTCATTCACTGCCTGTTTTACTAATTTAAATATGGATGTTACTTCTGTCAGAATAAAAATGTTTGAATTTAGAGTGAGGTCAAACCCAAGAGTGTTCATGAGGTTCCTTCCTGATGCTAGTCATAGGAAGAAGAGAAATAATTCTTGTGTGCTCATGCTTCTTTGTTGGCAGCTATTTATGTACAGTTTGTGCTATTTTTATTTTATCAATTATTTATCTAATCCATGAGCTTGTCAAAAACTTAAATTGAATCTTGAGGCCTAAGTTTAAGGATTTCCCATCTAGGAGTGAAAATAATGCAACCCTTTCATTCCCTTCCGCTTTTTATTTCTAAAAAATAATTTTAACAAGACTTCAGTCACAATTTCCATACCTGTCAGCCTTATGTACTTAATTTTACTGATGACTCCAAGTTTTCTAGTTCACCTACTGAATGGACAACTTCCTCTTATAACATTGACATAATTTTCAAAGAGTGGGGCAAAGAAGAATAATCCAATCTCTGCAGCTGATGTGTCCCTCACAGACAGAAATAGAGGAGTCAAATTAGGCTTTTGCATTTAGAAACCAGGTACCAGAATGAGGACTGTGGATACTGAGTCATTCATGAGAAAAGCAGGACAGTGACTTCTGGGCTGGAGATCTCACCAACTTATCAATCAAAACTTTCTGCTTTGTCTCAGGAAAAACCATGTCACACGGAATCATGCACAGTACATAGCTGCAAGAGATATCAAACACTTCAGCTTAACATACCAGAGTGGAACACCACCTTTCAAAGAGGGGATACCATTTGTTAGTCTGCAAAAAGATCCAGACAAAAAAGAGGATGAACACGTCATTTAAATGACTTAGTCATTAGCAGTTACACAATTTGGATTGATACGGAGTGGAAAATTTTCCAGCTGACAGGCATTAGGCATTTTCCAGAATAAAATGTCTGAAATAAAAATGCTTCTATGCAGAAACAAAAAAGTTATCAGTGCACACTGATACTTTTTACTCAGAAGACTGCTATGCTCCCATACTGTTCCTTTGCTGCTGCTCTTAGAAAAGATGCCAGAGAATAATGTGGGGAGAAGCAGTGGCTGTTTTCAGAGTCATCTATGTAGTCTAAAAACCTGGTTTCTGGAGAAATCTATTAATTTAAGCTGTTCACAGAAAACTCTTGGAAGACAAGCTGTTAAGCAGATATTTAGCTGTCCCTTTACACCTTCAGGTGCTAGAGGCCTGAACACCAAATAACTGACACTGTTCGGAAAAAGGTTGTTTTAATGTTCTCCTCTCTCAAAGTAGATCAGTATTAACTTCATGGAATGGGGAGACCTTCTTGACGACTGATTCACTTTCCACTTTTAATAGTCATCTAATTTTTAAAGCAACCGCAGTGTTGCTGACTGATGGAGAGATTATGATCCAAAAGCTGTCCATTGATTACCTGGGATGATATTTCTCCCCCTTTTCCATACCATACAGAAGAGATTTGTGGATATCTTTATGATGGTCTCTTCTCATTCCATTGCTTAAAGTTACTGCTGCTGAAAGTCACAAAGTGCTCTGCTGAGATTTTTCAAGAAGTAATATGTAGTCAGAGTTCCACTGCAGTTTAGGAAAGTTTTTCTGTAATGTGAGGGGAATAGGCAGAGCTATTTCCTCCATTGCTTAAGGAATTCTGAAATGTCCACCAGTGTTTGAAGCAAAAATGTGCATAACTAAAGATTTAATATCGAGACTCAGAGGAAAGATTGCTTTGAAGAAAAAGAGCTGTTAGCTATCATTTTTTTGATAACTCTACTATACAAGTGGCAAACACATGCATTGCAATTTTTTCTCCTATTATGAAAAGGTTTTCATTTACTCAGTATTCCTACCTTTCATTTTCATCATATTTTGTTGAACATGATTTAAATCCATAACAACAATAAATAACTTTTCTTTCTAGAAACCTAGGCTTTGTGTCTCTTCTACCAATATGTCTCTATTTTTAGACTGGAGATAGGATTTATCAGAGAGTAATGAATAGAAATTCCATTTATCTGCTGCACAACAATATTATGAAAATGTTTACAATAAAACTCGTCTGTGAGATTTTTCATTTCTGCAGAAAATACAGAATTTCCTTCATTTTGATGCAGATTTCTTTAAGAGTAGCACAGCCTTTTTCTGGTTAGATAGTATCAAAATTACGTTTTAAAAAATGAGAAAAGGCAGTACAATAGTCTCAAATCATTTAGCTTCTTTGTAAATGAGTTATCTATAAATCTTCATGACAGCTGTGTGTTCAGTATTTCTTTTTAAAATAAATCTTCTTATCAAAGGGAAGGGAGGAACGAGCAAATAACAAAAGCCTCTCCATGCTGTGAAAAATACATTAGAATAGCAGAGGCAGATTCTGTGGCGTCCATTTCAAGAATTATTTTTTTTTTTAATTCAGAGAAATCTAAACATAACATTTGTAATCAGATTGTGCATCCAATACTGGGCAAAATGTTTAGTTATGTGCTTGGGTGCAAGTGCCTGTGCTGTCATTTAAATGTTGGCAGCTGCTAAGAGATATTTCACCAGTTTAGAACGTTTCATCAGTTTATACATGCTTCACATTAAATATCTGCTAAAAGTACCCTGTAGAACGAATTGCTGATGACGTCAGTAGGATAATGCAAGTGCCTATAGGTAGCTGTAAGAGTAAGTTTTCTGCTAATGGCTTGAGAAAGAACGAAAGAAAGAAAGCTTACTAAATTTTACTGCCTTGACTATTTGATCCTCCTTTGCCCACATTTCAGATTTTATTATTTGATGAAGTTATAAGGTTATCAGTATCTGTCAACAAGGTCAATTCTTGCAAAGGGATTCTCTTTTTCTTCCCTCTTGTTTAATGCAAAGGGCTGAGTGATGATCCAGTTTCCCTCTAAAGAAAAGTTGGGCAGTGTTCTGATGTGTTCACAGGACTTGAATTCCATTGTGACACACTGTAAAAATATTTCCAATTATGTTAGCCAGAAATTATTGCTTTAATTAAATAACAACTGTAGTAATATTTCCTTAAAAATCAGGAGCTGAATGCTCATCGGTCCTTATTCATTGTGTTTTACCTTGCTTATCTGTATAAAACAAAAGTATCATGGAATCAGTATCTAGTTCAACTGTATGAAATTGTCAAGGTTCAAAAAGTGCTCTTGCAGTAAAACAATAGTGAAGGTTTTGTGGGTTTTTTTGAGGACAAGGTTGCAATATAGCTCTGCAGTATTTTACTGGTGTTCTAACTTTTGTGGGGAAAGAAGCAGAACCAAAGGACTTATATCTTGTTTAGGCTATGTTTGATATCTAGAACAAATGATTAAAGTATCAATTTGTAAGCACCTAGGGTATAATAAGGCAATAAGAAACAGTCAGCATGAATTTGTCAAGAGCAAATCATGTCAAACCAATCTAATCTTTTCCTTTGACAGGGTAATTGGCCTAATGGATAATAGGGAATAAATAGATGTGATGTATTTTGGCTTTAACAAGGGTTTGTACAGTCCTATGTGACAGTCTTGTAAAGTAGGGGAATATGGTCCAAGTGAAATTATTAAAAGTTGGTTGCACAACAGATTGAAGAACTGTAGTGAGAGTAGTTGCTGATGGTTTCCTGTCAAAACAAAAGATCACGAGAAGTCAGGATCTCATTAGCATTGTGCCTGATGGAATAGAATGTACATATACCAAGTTTTTGGATGACACTTACATGGAGGGTGGCAGGCACTTGATAGAAGGTGGTAAATTCAGGATTGCAATCCAAAATTATCTTCACCAGTTGGAAAAAATCACCTGGAATTCTGACAAGTTCAACAAATAAAAGCACAAACTATTGTGCTTAGACTGGAAAAAGTAGATGTACAAGTAGTAAAATGAGTAAATGGCTAAATGGCAAAAAAAAAGAATGATAGTGAATCATAATCCAAATATGCATCAGCACTGGCTTATGTGGGGGAAAAAAAAAAAAAACAAACAAAAAAACCCAAAAAAAAATCATCCAACCAGCCCTGTGACAATTTTTCCCCCAAAATGTGACATTTCTCAATAGCTAAGTATCCCACAGCAAATATTCAAGAGTAGCCCTGCTGAGAAGGACAGCGGGTGCTTGTGGATGAGAGGCTGGACATGACCCAACAATGTGCACTTGCAGCCCAGAAAGCCAGCCCTATCCTGGACTGCATCAAAAGCAGTGTGGATGGCAGGTTGAGGGAGGTGATTCTTCCCCTCTGCTCTGCTCTTGTGAGACCCCACCTGGAGACCTGTTGGAGTGGGTCCAGAAAAGGGCCACCAACGTGATCAGTGGGATCGAATGACTCTCCTATGAGGAAAGGCTGAGAGAGTTGTGGTTGTTCAGCCTGCAGAAGGGAATGCAGTGGGAAGATCTCATTGCGGCTTTCAGTAGGGGAGGCCGATAAGAAAGATGGAAACAAACTTTTTAACAGGGCCTATTGTGATAGGACAAGGGTAATGGCTTCAAACTGAAGGAGGGTCAATTTAGATCAGGTATAAGAAATAAGTCTTTTAAAATGATGGTGGTAGAACACTGGAATGGGTTTCCCAGAAAGGTGGTGGATGTCCCATCTCTGGAAACATTCAAGGTCAGGTTGGACTGGGCTCTGAGAAACCTGATCTAGTTGAAGATGTTCCTGGTCATTGCAGGGGTGCTGAACTAGATGACCTTTAAAAGGTCCCTTCCAACGCAAACTATGATTTGAAATTGACAGTGCCTCGGGTGAAGAATTATTTATAGCAGTGGTCATCATACTTCAACAAAAACATAATTAGTTTCAGAATTTAGAACACATCTGCTAGTATGACAAGATGTGAGAAACTTCACTCAGCCAGAGAAAGTAGAAAGAACTGAATAGATGTACAGTGGAAAACACCGGGAAAATCTAGTAGGTTTTCCATATCTGAAAGGAGGTTAATAAGAATTTAGTGACCATTGATCTTTGTGTTTCTTGGTTTTGCTAGAAGAATAAATTTGATTAGTTCTTCAGTTTAATTGAAGTCAAGAAATTTCTTGTTGGACTGCTTGGTGAAACAATTCTAGCTATACTGGTAGTGAGTTGAGGGATGTTTGTTGGCAGAGAGTATTCACAAATTAGGCACCTGTTCCTGAAGGTGAACAGGAAATGCTGAATATTGTCCCAGACTTGAGAGAGTGATTGTATGGCCTCCTGCTCGACTAACTTGCAAACCGATTTGTGTGGTTTGGAAGATATGAGATTCAATTCCTCATCCTTGTCAAATGATGGTCACACCTGTGGCCTCTGTTTGCAAAGAGAGGGGAACTTTAAAATGTTGGTCCATTAATAAGTAGGAAAGGCTGGTACAGATAACTGCTAGAAGTTGTTTAGCTCTTCACCCTTCTGGTTTCAAAGCTCTTAATTTCCAATTTACAGATATGCTTGAATGGTATTTGAATCAATCTGTACTATTTGCTTTACACAGAACAGTGATTGGTCTCTCCTATACTAGAGAATTCAAACTTTTTTATTTATTTTTTTAATGTGTTTTATTTTCAAAGAAAACAATTTTAATTTGAACATAAGTAACCTTTCTAATGTAGGAGGTAACTTAATTTATAACTTATGAAATCCAGAATAATCTCTCGAAGAGTAGTGATATTTACATAACTTGTAGTTTCTTAAAGCTTTTCTAAAATGTTTAATAGAAAGTATAAACAATTTCCTTTTGTTGTCTAAAATACTCTTCTCATCATATTCACTTTCTATACAGTACTTTATGAATGTATACGACCTAGAAGTAGAAATTATTCATATCTGACACAGCACATTTTTGTTTAGCTTTGGGGTATTTTTGGAGGTGTTGAACTGAGTCCCCTGACTGATATTTTAAGGATGTGACTAGTTCCTTGCCTCTTAATCACTGGCTGCAAACTAAATATTTTGGGTGACCCTCAGTAACTGCTATGAGTGGTCTCTGAGCTTTATGTAAACTGTGGAGCTCTCTACACAAACTCTTCACTAATCCTTGCACCTATCTCCTCTCTTGTAATGCAAGTAACCTATTGTGTCTAGAAAATCTGTACTGTTACAGAGCATGGACCAGCCCAGATGTATCAGGCTCACAGAGGCATTATCTGAGGTGAAGACAGCAGTAGGGAAAAAGGAGGGGGTTAAGTTACTGAACTTGACGAAAGCAAATTCTTAATGTCAGCTGGTTATTCAAACTGCAGCTGGTGGGGAGAGAATGGAGCGCCTTGGTGTCCACTATATTCATGGTACAAGACTTACACTTCCCTCTGAAAATTCACTCTCCAGACACACTCAACAGTGGTACTTGAAGAGAGAGTGTCTAAATCCAGCACTGGAACAGGCAGCCTGAGTAGGTCGTTGGGTGACCATCCTTGGAGGTGTTTAAAACATGGGTAGACATTGCATTTAGTTACATGGTTTAGTGGTGAAACTGGCAATGCTGGGTTAACAGAAGGACTCAAGGATCTTAAAGGTCTTTTCCAACCTAAACCATTCTCTATATCCAGGAGAAAGGAAAGTCTAATGCTTCCAGTTGCCTAGTCTCTGCAGAAGCAGAGGTTGAGGACAAATGTCCAATATCTATGTCAGATGACCATCAGAGTCAGTATAGGAACATCATCCTGGAGAGATTAAAACATTCAGCCGATCATCAGGTGTTGCTGTGTAGGACTTAGATTAAGTAAAACTTAAGCTTTTTTTTTTTTTTTTTTCTTTGTCAACACTTGCTTCCTACATCTGTTCATCCTATGAGGTTATTTCATTAATAAAGCATTCACTTATTCTGGCAAAACATAACAATTGTGCAGAAGTTTTGACATCTCTTTTAAATTGCTTGAGTTTGTGAGAAGTGATATGTGGCTCTCTCTGATAATCCTGTTTATAATTTGCAAAAGATTAATGACCAGTATTCTGACTGTGTAAGATGAAGACAAATCAGTTTAAAAGGTTTCTGCTTCTGGCACTGAAGCGAATGGTTGCTGTATTTGCCCTTTTGGTGCCAACTTTTAACTTCTGCTGGGGCATGGTTCTCAGAATTGCAAAGAGCCAAAGGAAAGGCAGAGGTGATACTGGTTAGTAAGACAGAAAGTCAAAACAAAAGCAACCTCCCTCCTGTCTTTGAACACATCCATGTGTGTTAGTCAGAAATTTTCTTTCTCTCAGAAATGATTATATTAATATGGAAGCATGTACCAGAAGACATGCCCCATTATAGTGGGAGGCAGGATGCAAACCTAAATGGTCTCATAGGTCCTAGAATTTCCAAAATCTGCTTGCAATGTCAGGAGCATGCTTAATGTGGATTGTCTGTCACTCACTAAGATGACTTCCAGGGAAATTACGTGTGTTTCCAGCTGTTTTAATGAATTTGGTCCTGTAGCTGCATTCTTTGTGTTAGAATAGAGTCAGAAAGATTTTGTATTTGGAGGAGGGAGAAAGAACATGAGAATGAAATTCAGATGCTAAAGTTGGGCAGGTAGTGGCTAACTAGAGTTTTTTTGAAGTCTTTGGCTGGAATTGTGGGGAAAAAAGGCAACACAGTATTTTTTAACTGTATATTGAAAAATACCGTTTAATACATAAGGGAATGGGTACAGGCAGTATAAAAGAGGGAAAAGGAAGTCTCTCTTCCAGTTCTCTATTGTGCCATTCATGGAAAAGGCTGCCTGTTTAAACTGCAAGGAGACATTTCTCTGTTTTCCACTTCTTGCTTACTTCTTACTTTCACTTCTTACTTAATACTTACTTATATTTGAGGCAGTTTTTCCTGTCAGCTTCTTCAGTCAACATGGGAAGTAAATCAGTCAACTCTAATAAGCAATTGAAATTTATGGCCAACTGTGCTGGGGACTCTTTACAGAAACCACTTTCCATAAGCAAGTCATCACCTAAAAGGAAAGATAAATTTTAAACTCCCTGTGCAATCTTCATCTAGCTTTCCTGTATATAGTAGAGAATCTGAGATTCTGGATTATTATATAGTAGGTGCAGATAAGAAATTTCACTGTAATAATGGCAAAATGTTGTCTACTTTCAATTATCAACAAGTGACTCCTTCTGGTTTGATTTCTTAGACACTGATAAGGATGTAAAGAAGAACTTAGAGAAGAGAAACAGACAGGGGTATATGCCAGTCTGGTTCACAGAAAGTACAGAGTGAATGAAATGTGCAGTGAATTATACTTTTTATAAAACACTGTCGTTAATTTTTTGGAAAAATGCATTAAGGGTAAAGTCGCATTTTTACTTGGCTTTGGTTGATTACACACTCTTCCAACAGCCATAAAATTCTTCCAAATAACCTTACATTAACTCTGGACACCTTTTTCTTTTCTCTTTATGGTCTGCAAAATTGCACTTCCTGAGGTACCTGTGATATATTCTTTTCAGCTGTATTTGTTTAGCCTCCTTCTCTAGCAAATATAATATTTGCTTTTGTGAGAATTACTATTACACATAACTGCCCCTGATATAAACAAATTCCACTTCAGAACCTCCAGGCCTGAATTTCAGTCCTTGATTCTTTTATCACTCCTCTCATGTCTTTTAAAGTCTCTGGAGATCTTGCTATTCTGTGTACTTACTTACTAACATCACAGCTAACAGCTGGGAGCCTTATCCTCTGAAGGAGTGGAAGTGCAACCCAGTATCTCCTTTTAAAAGCCTTATACTGAAATAAAAAAGCATATATTTGAACTATACTTTTGAGGGTGTGTTGCCCACTCTTGTGCTTTTTTTTTTTTTTAAGCTCAATTGAAAATGAAGTCTTTCAAGGTTTTAAATGGCTAAAGGGGACAGACTTCTTTTCAGTAAAGAATTCAATATGGCACTTACACCTAAATCCCCCATGGCCTTTAAAAGCTGGATTATGAATTCAAAACGTGGATTCAAACTGGGGTAATGGTCTACTGGTAGATCATACAGGTACTTTCCTATTTATAATTGTTTGATGAGGTGATCACAGACTATGATTTTAAAAAGAAAAGAGTTTACTCCGTTTGATGTTTATATAGGTCTCATTGTATCGTGGTGGGATAACTAGATACAGATGCATAGCAAATGTACTGAATTAATATATGTTAGCAATTTTTCATGAGCATAAATGTTTCTTTTTATTCCTTAGAAAGGAGATTTTAGAAGGTAATCTCTGAACAGGTTTTAGCCTTTCCCCAGCATAGCCTATTTTCTCTGCATCAGTGGACTTGTCATGATAATCAACTTTTTTTGTCCCAACCATCAATCACTCCTGATTACAGCTGGGGAGAAGTTCTGTTCTGTTGATCAGCCCATCAGTGCACATAATGTTACACCTGGAGACAAGTGAAAATCATCCCTCGGTGGGAGAATCACTTGCCTTCAAGCCTTTTGTGTGAAGTATTTTAATTTACATTTAGAGTCGTGTTGAAATTGTCAGTACTTGCTTTGATTTTATTATTTCTTTGACAAAAATAATAAGTTCAGTTGATCTTTCCCTATGTGATTAGAAGAATGCTTTTCTATTTCAAATATACTAAGCTATAACTTTTTCACTTCGTTGTAAAAATATTGCAATAATTTTAACTATATAAATTAAAAATCAAATTGTTATGTGGTATGTCACTAGAAGAAACAATATATGCCAGCCCTGAATTTTTGCAAAAAGCCATTTTTGTTTGCTTTTAATCAGATATTTGTCTAGGGTAATATTTATTTTCGGTATTCAAATTATATGAAGTTGCTGTGTAGTAAATTTCAGAGCAATTAAATAGTTAAATGCAACTTTTTCTTTCTTTAGGGGAAATTGTGGTCATTACTGAATAAAACTTCTCCTTCCTTGTAATAAAGGTAGTTTTCAGATATCAAAAGAAATATGAAATTTCAGCTTGAGGAAGCACTTTATATTTTGCTGGTAATTTAATTACTTGTAATTAGCTATCAGAATGACCAGATGTAGTTTAATTGTACCATTCTTTTTTCTGCTATCATCACTTTTTAATTAGGTGTCTTTTCTAAATTATCATTGTCACAAGTTTGTCCTTTCACAGTATCAAAAAAACACAACACATAAGGCTACTATAAATCTGTTACTTCAAAGGCTACAGGATAAAGTGCAAATGAAGAAGAAAGAACGTGAGAGTATGGGGTAATAAAGATTTGATTAGTAATCATGTTTTTACATAAAAGGTTTAATTAGCAGTAGCTCATTTCCCTATTCCTACTGGTCACTTTCAGGACAGTGATATATTGCCTTTTTGCAGTGAGCCATGCCACCAAATGGAAGGTGTTATGTTTTCATTAGCTGCAGGTACTTCAGCATTATTATCTCTCACCTTAGTCTACACAGCAATACAAAACACGTCCAAATGCCATAATTCAATAGGCCAGTTATATATACAGTAATTTTAAACTATGAAATATTTGCTTAAATGTTTTGTTTCTTTTTAAACTGATGACAAAACTACTAAATTGCAAATCAAATAATCACTGAGCCTGTCCTAATGTTCTGTCTGCTTGAATACCTTGTTTGCCAAATACAGAATTCCATCACTTGTGTAGCAATTGTTCTTCCAAAGTGACAATCTGTTTATTTTTATGGCTTAGTAATTAATGTGAGCATATGGCATAGTTTTTATTTTACAGTTAGATCAATTTGCATTACCTTTCCAAAGACTCTTACTACTTATCGTAATGACATAACAGATTTATTTTTTTCAGTTACTGAATAGAGATTTTTAATGGGTCTTGTTAATACAATTTCAGTGAAATAGCCCACCACAAGCTGTCATTGCTTTAATTTATTTTCTAACATGCTTTTCGTACCACAATCATATGTAGTGATAAATGGTTGGGATAAAGTAAATTTCTAATGTAAGTATATTCTGAGAAACAGCAATAAATGAGTAACATGTCTGAAGATGTCAGAAAACATGGAATATGCAGAAATAATTAACACCTTAGACACTGGAGGAATGAGGATTTTTTTACTGCATTTAACATTATCTTTTTTTTGTGTGTAATTCCTAGTGACAAGGAATTTTAATTCTAAAAATATTTTACAGGATTAATGAGTATCTCTTTGTGCTTGAAAAGGCTGTAATAATGAAACTTTCTTCACAGAAGAGCTAAAAATATGTACATCATGTATATGTAGAAATGATGCAGTACTATTTTGGCTATTCTAGATTCTGAGCCTAATCTCTTGACTCTTTGTGGTTTATTATCTTGACCTGTGATAAATTAGTGCTATAAAAAGGCTAGAAATAAGGAGAGGACAGATATTCAGTAGCAGAAAGAAGCAGAGGTAAAGACATTCAGCAGCAAGCATTATAAGGAGTGGGGGCTGCAGTGACAAAACAAAGGTTCTGGTACAGACTCTTGGCTAAAATAGATTGTGTTGTATTAATGGTCACAAGTTGTGTTATATTAATGGCCACCACTTGTGTTGTATTAATGGTTGCAACTTAAAGTCATTTCTCTTTTTTAGGATTGCATTTGCCCAAGCAGAGATTCAGTAGTTAAGGCATGTTTCAACTTGAGGCTCAAGTTCTGTCATCCATTCAAGAATCACGTTCTGCATTAATAGAAGGAAATGTAAAGAAAGAGGAATTCCTCTGGAGAGTGAAATGGGAATTCAAACTTATGAGAGAGAAGTTTGGTACGACATTGTCTAGGCTAATAAGATGAGAAGGATGATCATGTCAGAAAACCAGCGTAGAGTTTTTACTGGTGTGTTTGACCATGTCTGCTTTTTCAAGGTGGAAAAGAAGTCTAGTTTCTGGGTGGTGGTAAACTGAATTTTCTGCGAGTTTTACAAGTGTTTCGCAGCCTTTGAATTGTCAGCACAAAGTTCTTTGTTGAACAGGATCTTTCCTAAACTATTGAAGCAAGTTCGGCATTGGTTTATTTTCTCTCCAAGTCCCATAGAAAATCGGTGAAATTAATCAAGGTCAAATCAATCTTTTCAAAATTTTAATGCTAATAAATAGTAGTTTAATCTGATTACTCTTATTAACTTATTTTTTGTATCACCTGTAAACATTTTGACCATGACTTCATCATGATGTCTCTTTTGTTGCAATCAGTCCATGCTACTTTAGTGAGAACCAAGGACAAGATCTCAAGAAAAATGGGTTTGGCTTTTTTTTTCATGTTCCTTGATGAATGTCCTTTGACACAGATAAATAGCCATTAATCTTAAGATACACTGAAAATTATTTCACAGGAAACATTGGTATAGTCTGAAAAATTCTGTAATAATGATCTTAAAAATTGTAGAGCTACTGATTAACAGGTATTATACTCAGAATCTGGAGACTATTATAGTTCATTTATACAAGGAGTTTACAGCTAAGTATCTGAGCAGTATGCAGTGCTTTACAAGTGTCTAACATGAGACATTTTATCTAGAGAGCTTATTTTCTAAGCAACCAGAAGTGAAGCAAGAATGTAAGTTAGGGAGAGCAGCAGAGCATCAACAAATAAATTAATGGAAAAAAATGCTTTCTGAAACTTATACTTAAGTTTTCTTGAAAGGGGGAGGGTTTGACAACCTGTAGGAATATGTTTCAAGTTTTTAGATAACATGTTAGAACAGTTGAAGTCAAGCATGTAAAAAAAGTCTGAAGGTAAATTAGAATAAATGTATTTTCAGAATTTTTGGTTTATGGAATAAAATATTGGAATAGGTGTGTAGGTGTGTTGTTCTAAGGCATGTGAGAGGGAGAAGGAACTATATAAGAGAAGAGAAAAATAAACAATATCAGATAACAGGCGCAGTGATGCAGATTACGAGATAAACATGTGCAAAGAAAGGAGGCTGAATCTGTCAGAGTTCATGATTAATATTTGGATATAGTGACAAAAAGAGGTGATTTGAGAAACTGAAAGTTTCAGGTGGCAAAGTAAACAGTAGGAGAAAGATCAGAGCCATCCAGGAGCTATTAATGTTGAATGATCATAAAGATATTGGTTGAAAGCAAAGTGTGTCCAAGTCCAGAGAGTAGAACCCCTTGAAGACAGAATCCTGAAATACATTAGACTGGGAAGTGCAAGTCCTTTTTATTTTTTTTTTCCCCCCACAGCTGGGAGGAGGTCAGCTGGGATTACTTAGCATCCAGTCAGCCTCATATATATATTTTTTTAGGTGGTTTGTTTTATTTTTTTTTCTCACTACTAAAACCAATACAAAAGTTAAGGTGGCTGAAGTCTATCAATTAGCCTTTGTCTAGTATTTCATATTATCTTTCTCAGAAAATCTACTTGTATCCAGAAGATGTGTTCCCTGAATGGAAAAATGAAGGCCAAAAATATTTACCTACTTTTCCCCCTCAATATGCTGCCCTTCACCCCTACTGATGTCCTCATGAAGTCAGCTTCGTGATTCATTATGGCTGCTCCGGACATGAATAAGAGTAAGAGATTGACTCACAGTGAGGAGGTAGAGCAACTTACAGTAATTGGACTATGAATTTTAATTCAAGTATTGAAACTGATCTTTGCAGTCACTAGAATCTGCATATTTTGCAGGCATGACTCCTTTTATTTCTATAAAAAGATATTCCACAAATATCAAATATGCATTTTTAATTGAGCACTTATATTCATAACAAACTAATGGGTTTAGTCTGTAGCTATGAGTCTACAATTTTCCTCTGTTGAGGAGGTAACAGAGGCTTTTTGTGTTTTAGTATGTTGTTTATAGAGTATGAGTTGCATTTAGAAGACAGGGGCTCTTTGCGTTTCACTGCAAGCTGCTATGTGTGCAAAGGTGCATTTTCAAACTGGTAAGTGATGGGCCAAACCATCATTTACCACTTGGCCCCACAAGATGAATCAACACGATGATGATTTTATCATTAATATAAATTTTTGCACTGTAAATAACCACATATTCAGGCCTACTTATAGAATCATTAAGGTTGGAAAAGACCTCAAAGACCATCAAGTCCAACCATATCCCCAGGTGCCACATCTGCACGTTTTCTGAACACTTCCAAGGACGGTGATTCCACCCCTTCCTTGGACAGCCTATTCCAGTGCTTGACCACCATTTCACCTAATATCCAGTCTAAACCTCCTCTGATGCAGTTTGAGCCCACTTCCTCTTCTCCTGTCACTTGTTAACTGGGAGAAGAGACAGACTCACATCTCTCTACAACTACCTTTCAGGGATTTGTAGAGAGTGATAAGGTCCCTACTGAGCCTCCTTATCTCCAGGCTAAACACTCTCAGTTCCCTCAGCCTCTCCTCATCAGATTTGTGCTCTAGACTCTTCACCAGCAGTATTGCCCTTTGGACACACTTCAGCATCTCAATGTTATTAAAGCTGCCAATTTTGTGTGATAAGGTCATCCTTAATTTCTGTTTGTTTAAGGAACAGTAGTGGACTTCACCACCAACCCAAGCTATTCTGGTTCTGTGATTTGGCTGGTGGAGTAGATGGGAGACAAAGGGATCTCACTCTCAGTGAGATCTGAGAGTAGAGGAGTTACAGGGCTCTGAGGAGAATGACATGAACAGATGCAGGGATTACATGGTTCCAGCCATTAGGGCCACTCTGAACTCTGAAAGCCAGGAAAAGGCCTTGGGAACGTTAACATGTATCAGGAAAATTAATTTACCTCAGGCAGAATTACATGATTCACTGGCAATAATATATCATTATTCACTAAATCATAGGAAGCTACACCTGCAACTACTTGCTTTTGCAATCACAACATTTGCTGTCTGCTATTACTCTTCTATGATTTGAATTCACACCCTTAAAGTTCTTTTAAGGTAAGGTCCTTGTTTTTTCAATCTGTTTAAGATAAATTTATGTTGGCGTAACAGTGGTTCTTGAAATTACTTATACTATTAAGCTTGGTCTTTAGGAAATTAATTGAGTTATTCTATTTCTTTTCATTACATGTTGGTTGTACTTTTATTACAAAACTTGGATGTAATGGATGTAATTTGACTCCGGGATCAGAAATAGAAAATTATCTACAATAGAAAGATAGTCTCACAAATACAGTTGAGACTGAGAGTTCTAAGGGTTGCTTGCCGTCTTCTGATGTCATATTCCGTATGTATGATTATGTAGTCTTCTCTTACATGCTGTGTCTTTATAACTGTCCATAAACCGCTGCACAAATTATTTGCAACCCACTAAAAAAGGCAGGACAGCAGATTATATCTCTCTGACAAAAATGTGAGTGTCTGTTTGTTTTATAGCTGGATGTCTGCTGGATGTATCTATATGCATATATATCAAGTGTACTCAACACTGGAAACCTTTCTATATAATATTATATTTCTGATGAAATGACAGGTTGCTTATACTCTGTGTGTAGCCGTGCATATATATATATACACATATATATATATATATGCATACCCAATAATAAGTTTACTATAATCTAAATGAAACAGGAACATATTCCTGTGCAGATCTCTCAAATGGTGTGGTTGTCTCTCAGCGTTAGGTAGAAATCAGTAAAAAAGAACAGAAAAATAAACCAAATCATTTCCATTAGAGCTAGATTGTTCTGGTGTTCTCAATTTTTATTTTGTCATTATTTTGCAGAGTGTATTTATGCATGACATACCGGTAGCTACTGAGTATTTGTGCCAAGATGATGCAGTTACTCAAACAAATGCCTCAGCGAGGGTAGGCATATAGTATATTCCACATTTTTGTGGTGAAAATATGACTGGTTTTGCTCAACTGATGTGTTTTTGTGATGCTGTACATTTTGGTCTTTTGGATTAGTCAAAGGTTGTCCATCCATCTTTAAATGCCTTCCACTGGATCCAGGTGGAGCATTGAACTTTCTTTCATTTTCCTGTCCAGGGTGAACTGAAAAGTCAACATTTCTGTTGACTCAAGTGGTTCCAGGATTTCACCCACACAATCTAATCTTAACATGTTTGCCGCCTGTTTTGGTTTTATTTTGTTTTTTCCTCTCTCTCTCAGCAAGGAGGTCCTTGCAATTTCCAAAGGGCAATGAAAACATCATGGCTCACTATTTCTAGATTTTGGTCTATAATGACCTCATAGGAGTGAATGTTGAAACGGTTGTAAAACTCACGCCCAAATGTTTTGTTACAAGAAAAGTAATTAACTATATTAGCTATGCTTAAAAAAATAACTTTTGCATCAATGTGGTGGATAACATGCATGTCAGGAAGGTAACCGAACAGTCAGGATTTGAATGAATGAACTAAAGTTCTTTTGCAACAGGATTGCCAGAGTAATTTGCTAACTTCTTATCATGGGTGATTTCAACATAAATTTCAAAGGAGCTGGGACTGTTGAAGCAAATAGCTCATTCTTGAAGATCTTTTGTTGTTTTTAACACATTGAATTAGCTCATTACTGCTGAATATGTAGTGGAAAATAGCATCTGTTTACACTGCAGTAATATAAAAATTACTTACCAGTAACAGAATAAGGAGCAGTTTGCAAAAGCTAATCATATTTGTGCACTTATCTGCAAAAAGTAAATTGTTAATACACACCCAGGGGAAAAAAGAACTTACTGGTTTATGCAATTTAAAAGTAGTATTAAGCGTAACGTATTAAAGAAATTTTTTAGGTTTCAGTTTTAAATGTCATAAAAAGCATGGCTGTCCCATATTGCTGCTTCATTCACCTGTACTTAGTGATGTTTGAACTCCAGAAAGCATCCTGAAGCATACTGTGCCCAAATCGTTCAAACTGTCAATAGACACACTAACAGGTTAGAAACAACCACTAGGAGATTTCCTTAGTGTGAGTTCTGCCTTCATTTAGATGGAAGTTTTCATGGGATGTCCTCCATCATGTAACTTTTGGGTCCTGCAAAGCATACTGAGGCGTACAAATTATCACAGTAGTGAGATGTCATAGATGTAAAATGAGAGCTATTCACAACTTCAGTTCATTATTGAAGGTGAAGTTAAATTCTTATTTTCTTTTTATTCAAAAAAGGTTCAGAAATCTCTACAGCTTTTCATTAAAAAAATCAGCTTTTCAGCAGTAATTTTGTACAGACCAGGGTAGACATCTTAACTTTTCCTTAGCCCTGCAATAACAAAAGGAAGAACAGTATAAAACAGTAAAGAACAATAAATACAAATTAATTTGTTAATAAATTTTGATTTAATAAGTAATTTGTCTGCTCCAAATATTTTGGAGTCTCAGCATTAAATTTCAGTACTGTTTGGCAATTTCTCTCTTTCAATAATCTCTGCCCAAACAAATCTAAAACATGAAATTATGTCTTAGGTTTTAAAATCAGAAAGGTCCTTTTATACCTGTCTCATTTGACCTTTTTTATATTATACGTTGTACAATTTCATATATCTGTTCCAGTTTTGGACCTGTTAGCCTGTGCTTGACTAGAGGAGATGAGAAACATAACAGCCAATGTGACTGACCCTGAAATAGAGAGCATCTCTGAGACACCTGTCCTATAACACTTCAGCATCTAAAATGTCCTGTGGATTTCAGTGGGACTATTCCTATGCAGAAAAGTTTTCAAAATTGTAACCAGTTTCTTTTAGCTTCAGTATTTGGTTTTGGTCAATGGTTAAAAAGCAGATTTTCGCATTTCAGTATAACATCAGATAGCAGAAGGAAGGTTTGTAGGAAGGAGACAAAATATAGCTGTAGCGTAAACAGTAAGTGTTGTCAGAACATCTCATTAACCAACCATGGCTTCCTACATAGAAGCTAACAGATAGCTTAAAGGAGTGAAAGAAGCTGACCTGTCAGCGTTGCACTGGATGAGAACTTTGCAGGTTCTGTATTGATGATAGTACGACAACCTGTCTGTAAATAAAACTGCTTTTTCAGTCTGAACCACCTTTGGAACGACTTAATCTATCCACATATATGTCTTACTTTAAGAACCAACAGTTGATTTAATAACTAATTTGCCCCACAAGCAGGTCTGTGTGCACTATGTATCTCTAAAGGATATGATTCGAAATACGAAAGCTCTGACTCTATAATAGTTGGTAGAAGTGTGCTGGCAAAGCCTGTAGGTATATGCAGCATCTTTATTGATGCTCTGAGTGGACTTCACTGAGGCTGTGAATGAGTTCAAAGGATCACCCAAGGGCGATTGAAAGCAAGGCAAAAGGAATGAAATTATGTAAAGAAATAAAAAATATTCTATTGTAGACTGATCTTCAAGTTTTCCCATGCCTTATAAACCTTTGTTCCTTCTGGATATTTTGATTGTTTTTCTCAAAATATTTTCTTCTTGGCTAACAATTAGTTTTTAATGCAGATCTGCTCCCATGGTATACTAGTAGCTTTTATCACCATTTAGATATTTCTTTTCTATTTATATTGATTCAATACATAAAACAATTTTTCGTTTTCAACTAGGAAATGGTATTCATTCATTTTACTTTTTTTTCCCCCTCTCTTTTTCATGTAATATATATTTTCTCCCAAAGAGAGAAGTCATGTGGATAAACCTGTAGTGGGACTTTTTAAGCAAGATACTGGCAGAGGACTATTTTAGAGATAAAAAAATATGTCTAAATAAGAAAAGAACTAGTAGACCAAAAGCTCTTTTTTTCCAGGAAAATAAGTTGCCTCTCCATGGATGCTTCTGCACCTGGAAGGCTTGGGTTCCTCTTGAAATATGAAGAGAATGAAAAAAATAAACTTATCCAGGGAAGTGGTCCCAACACTAAGACTGTCAGAGTTCAAGAAGCATTTGGGCAATGCTCTCAGGCACATGGTGTGATCCTTGGAGTGTCCTGTGCAGGGCCAGGAGTTGGACTGAATGATCCTGATGGGTCCCTGCCAACTCAGCTTATTCTGAGACTAGTCCTAGCCTTAAACTATCAGTTTTTGTGCACCGGTGCAAACTTTTCACAGTAGAAAAGCTCACGTAACATTTTACAAATACTTACAGCTTTTTACAAGAAGGCTGGAGATTTAACCTGGGAAACACCTAACTACAGCCAAGTCCACATAAAATAGAGCTGTAATCAGGAAATTTGAGCATTTATGTTTGTTATTATGGGTTTTGAATTTCTGCTTATGGGTAGGAGTTGACCTAAAGGACACTGGAAAGATTGACATTAAAATAACTATTGAAATATAAATTGAATATCCAAAATGAAAAATTTATGTATGTAACTGTATATTTGAATGAAAGAATCAAAAAGTTGAATCAACATTTTTCTGAAAACAAACCTGAAATTTGAAAAACTTGTAGTAATTATAGTATTACAAATAGTAATTCCAGTAAAAGTATTAAGACAGTTCTTAAGAGCAGTGAAAATATCCCCAAGGATTCTCTGTTGCAGCTTTGTATATACAGGTCATATTAACTTGTTTGTAGTTTCGGATATAAAATTCAAATCATACTGAATTAATAGTTAAATATGCACTTTTTGAGCTTTTCTTGGTTTTGTGTTTGTTTGTTTGGTTTTTTTTGTGTGAAATTGTAGTATCTTTGTGTCTCACTACTATTCTTCCCTGATGCTTTGATTCAATCAAAAAAAATCAGAAACTCAGAATTCAATGAGATTGCTATTACAATTCAAACAGACAAAATCAGTTTCCCTGGCAACAGAAACCAGCTGAAAACACTCAGATGAGCTGCACTAAACCCACCCACTCAACTTTCTTTAGTTATAAGTTTTCAGGCTTGATGCAGAAGGAATCAAGTATATTTTGCGGAAGCAGTCAAAAGTTTCTAAATTAAATGAGTCTCTGGACAGGTAAGTGTATGTGTAGATCCTTAACTCTAATTAGCTCTTGTGAACTGTGACAGAGTCAGATTCAAACAGGTTGTGGCTACATATCCACCACTGTCATTCATTTTTAAGTAAACATCATTTGTGTAAAACCTGAACATTAAATTGCATTTACATTATTAATTCCATTAGCACAATGAATAAAGATATATGGGTGTGTCTGCTGCTAGTGCAAGGAAACTGGGGTACATTCCTACAGATGTATAATGAGCATATATTATTTGCTCAAGTTCTCAGCTCTGAATATGTCAGTTCAAGATTCAAGACTGGAAGCATATATATTTACTCAGCTGAATTACTACTTGGTCTATTATATCATATGCATAGCTCTTTGCAATGTGTAGAGATTGACATTCTTCTATCTCATTTCAAGATTAACCTGAGATTAATCACTTGGTTAATCTAAATGAAAAAAAAGAAAAAAAAATACCAAAAGAGTTTAATCCTGCAATTCTGACTGTAATATGATTTGCCATGGGGAAAATAAATGATGCTGCCAATTAATACCATAAAGATGAGATTAAATGTTAAAGTTAATTTCGTTAATGATACCAGTTTTGCTGTGTGAAGTGTGTTATATCTAGAAATTTTTTTATATCTTGATTAAACCATTTCAGGTATTGTCACGTGCAGCTTACAGTACAAGCAGATGCATGGTCATAAAGATACTGTGTTATGGAACAAACGATGTCAAGCAGAAAATTTTGACCTTCTTCATCTGACAAAAATAAAATATCTTTTCCTTTCCATAACAAAAATATGATTGCCTTTCCATAATGAAAATGAGATTTTTTTTTTTACTATAGGATTGTTTTTACTGTAGGATGGATGATTTTGCCATAAGAATGGATTCAATGTCAATCTCTGGCAATGTGATGCAGACTCTTGCCAGGTACAGTCTCTCATCATTATAGAAATGGCTCTGGAAGGAGCCCGAGTGGAAGGGCTCCCTATCCCACAGGAAGTGAGATAGAGCAACTTCATTAGTGTGAAGTCGCTAGTGAGCTCAGAAAGCACCCATTTGCTCTGCTCCTTGAGTTTTGGGGTGCATTCATGAGTATATGGACTAAATTAGGGAAGTTAGGGAATAAGTTAGGGAAAAAGAAGAGGGAATAGAAAGCTTTTCTTACTGTGGAAAGATAAAACTAAATACCTGGGGAGTAACATGCTGGGACATTTACTTTATTCTGCCATAATAATGGAGAAATTTACTACTTTTTTTTTTTTTTTTTTTTTTTCCCAACAGAAAGAACCTTTTGGGTGCTTGCCCTGCTATTGTGTATTTGACTCTAGGGAAAGGGACTAATTGATTGGTCATAGTTTAGGGGGCAAAATCCCTCTCTCAGAACATATCTGATAGAAGTCATATTCACATTCTCTTTTATACCACAGTTACATCTGAGTGCCTAATGTAATTTGATTGCCGAGTGGTCGTGACAATAGAATGCACAAAAAAGTGAAATGACACATTTCAGAAGATAAATGTAAACTTAGCAGGAGGAAAAAATTATGATAGACAATGATTATCTGCATTGTAATTGACTGCAGATTGAGTTTTTATGTATCAGGCAGAAATTAGGATACTCATTCAATATGAAACATGTCATTATGTTGACATCACCTTTAAAAATTACAGAATGTGTCTTCACTTAATCTCCTATTCTGCAAAGGCTTGCACAGGTACTTTGTTGTTTATTGTAGAGTGTCTGTGAAACTGTTGAAATACGTGTAGTTCCTCTGTTTCCTAGAAAGCAAGCATAGGACTTGGGAGTAGTCCTGAATTTCCTGCATATACTCACTTGGCAAAAAAAAATAAAAATGGACCTGGTAAGAAATTATTTCTTAAAATTTAAAATAGCCCCAAATAAAAGCTTGCCTACTAAATAGAGTAAATACATCTCTGTGAAAAAGACTGCACAATCCTCTACTCAATTTTTTAGGTGTTGTTCCCAGTTAAGCCCTGCCCTAGGCTGAACAAAGTGCTGGGCATCTCAGGGCTGTTAGATTTCCTCCCTGTGAACTTCTCCATTTTACTGGATAAACTCTGTAGAGATCAACTCAGGTTATGTAAATGGCACATATCTGATAGAATGCAGATGTCTCGACTGCATACTGCAAACTTCCCCGAGCAATGCTATCACCACTGACTGGCCAGCCCTTGGAGTCATTGGAAAAAGAAGTCATTTTTGTTCCAAAAATAAAAAGGTCATTTGAATTTTATCACTTTCTTGTGTGTGTAGACCATCAGTAAAACTATATTTGAAATACTTATTGACAGCCCAGGTATAGGAAAATACTTACACTCAAAGACTACAATAACGTGTACTATAGGCATCTCATAAAAAATTTCCCTGACTTCATCAAGGACAGAAGCCTTCTTGGCATATGCAGTTGTGAATTATTGCTTTCCCGGTGTGGCCAGGTCACTGACAGTATTAGTTTAAACCAGGAATCTTTTTTTATTAGAGCTTTTTATTCTGGAGAATCCTGACGTCAGTTGCCAAAATTGCTATTATTGCAGAGAGAATAACAGCAGATAGGGTGTTAGCATCTAGTAGCTGATTAAAACAAAGACATGGCATGATCTTCTGAAGTCTCAGATAGACAGAAAGGACTTTTCAGCACTCTCAGCCCTTGTTTGGTGCTATGTGTGCAGGCAGACTGCAGCCTTGCTACTAATTGGCCAGGTGAAAGCGTGGAGCAGAGCACTCTTCACAATGGACATCTTCCAAAATGCATTGTGAAATGAGAAAGACATAATGCAAGATAGTTGGATTTAGTTTTCTAGAGGAAGAATCAGTGGAACATATTCACAATACTTTTTGCAAAAAGTTTCTTTTCTTTGAACTGACTTTCAATATGAAGCAGAAGTGATTAAGGCAGGGAAACAATCTGTAAGATTGGCAGCGTGAAGTGGACCAGTAGGGATATGAGAAGGATAGAAGATGCAGTGCTGCTGAGTTGAAAACTCCATAAGAATAGGAAGAGACCTGTTTTTTGTCTCAATGCACAAAATTAAGCAGAATGTTTTTGTTGGACCAATGCCTAAAGAACACAAGTGAGAAGACATATGATTCACTGAGGTACATTAGTCAGGCAGACAAATTTATTTTGAAGACTTCCGTGTAGGTATCTTGACTGTAATTGTAAGAGAATACTGTCTGGATTGTTTAAAATATTTCCTCTTTCTCAGTGTATTTTACATATTGCAATTTGCTTGGTAATATGGTGTCCTTATGGTAATTGTGGTATAATATTGCACTTAACCAAAGACAATACAGCTGAGTTTTTACACTATGGCTGTATTTTCTAACTGCTTACACCTGCATATAGAATTTTTTTATTCTTTTATGTTATGTTTGTATACTTACACACATATATACAATAAATGTTTATATAGACAAAAACTTTTTTTTATATTCTAGCAATTTGTGAAGGCTACAAAATGTATGGATTAGAAAGGTCCCTAATTATTCAACACAGATGCATGGAACCATGTTTTATGAAAGGAATACTGAAATTGGCTTGTACTGCTCAAATAGGGAGGAAGTCGTAGTAAGTAACATTGAAAAATGACTCGCTATTTAGACAGTTTTCTATTTCATTGAAGTAGTTCCTGTAGACCAAAGTTTGTCTACATGTAATTTGCAGGATCAGAGTCCTCAAAATTTAGTTAAGTAAGGATTCTGGAGTTTTCAACTTCAGATGTAAAGGAATAATCTACTTTTTACTTTCATATTAGACATCTTTTTCAGGAATGGATATAGTTTCTTAAAGTTCACTATAATTTTGCACCAGCAATATATGGCATATTTCTCATACTTCATCACTGGCTGGGTTACATGTTAGCTGACAATGACTTATCTTCACAGTGTTAGGGTTAATTCTATGTATCAAATACGGAAACTGATGAAGTAGGAAAGTAAGCTCTTTCTTAGGATAGTCTGCTAATGTATTCTTTTGTAGTCATAAAAAGAAACAGAATTTAATATTAGAGGGGTTTTAGTATAGCTGATTGACTACTAGTGTTTCGTAGTAATAGGAAATACTTTTTTCTAAACGATGAGATCTGCTTTTAGGTTAGTTGTTTCTCAAAGGAAACTGGCTTCCATAAAGATGAGCAATTATAAAAGTCAGTACCCCTTTACAAAACACGGAAGGGGAAATCGTCCCTTCATTCCCTTCAGCTTCTGTAAATTTAGGGTTTCACCTGTAACCTCTGCTCATATCTCATCTGAGCACAACTTCGTAAGGTCATATAAAAACATGTTCTGCTTGCTTTTTGAAACTGTTGGAGTCTGAAGCGTTCCAGAAGGACACCTCACCTCTCTGCAGGGGTAGTCTCTTCATTCAGTTAAGCATCATGTTTGGCACCAAAACCTGGGACTAACTTGTCTTTGACTCTTCTTCTCTCTTTCAATATTTCTTAATTCTGCATGAAAGTTGTGCGTAATTCCATTTTATGATTTATCTTAGTTTTGTCTTCATCCTACAAGTAAATACCATTTCAGGAATGAGTTTTATAGGCTACGAGTAAAAGTCATTTAAGCAGTGAGGATTATTTTAGTCCTCTTACAGCTGCAAGAAATGATTCAATGAGGTACTGTATTTTGTGTTGCTGTGCTGAAAAAAATATTTATGGATATTTTTCCATTTCCTACATCTTAGTCTTGCAGGGAAAGATAATGACATCCTTCAGTTTTTTGTTTTGTTTTGTTTTCTAATTAAGGTTCCAGTTCAGTTTTAAAAGTTCAACATAAGCTAATTTGGAGCTGGTTAAATGCTTGGGAGCAATCTGTTTGCTCTCAGATAGAACTCCTGTTAACATGCCAGCTAGAGTTATACTGAAACAAGCTCAAATGGCTTCATGTGCCTACAGAGGAAAGAGATTTAAACTTTGAAATAAAAAATGCAAGAAGATGTTATTTAAGTAGAGGCTGGGTAAACTGGCCTCCCACTGTGGGAAGTGAGTTATGAACAACTATGTAACAGCCATCCTACTTGTAAATTTGGGCAATGTGTTTCTACTTTAGAGCAATTTCATTCATATATTTCACAGCACTGAAAAGGTCACCAATTTCTACATAGGCCCTCATCGTATATTCCTTATGCATCCAACGTGCAACTTGAGATGAGGTTTGTGGACCTAATAGCTGTGAGAATTTGGAGAGAACTATGGATGAGGGAAACTTAAACATGGGATTTTCTGCCAACAATTCTGTGAATGAAGTTGAGTTATGTATCAAACTAATATAAATATTCATTATTAAGGACCATGTTCTGATTACATTTCTGATATTTGATGAGTGACATCAGTCAGTGCAGTCAGAATCTGAAGGTGATTGATGGTTAAGGTTGACTAGAAACTGTAAAAATAGCTGACATGATAGCAACATGAAGGTGTACAATATAATGTAATTTTTAATGTGTCATCATAACTTAATGCTGGTCTTTCAATTTGATTATAATTAACATTCCTTGACTGTTTGTATTTGGCTTACAGTATGTCTCAGTGTTATGTGTTGAGAGTTGTAGAAGGTGCATGATTGTGCTGTTTATGTTCAAGTTGTTTCTAACTAAAAACTTCATTGTCCAGTGTTCTTTCAATAAGGGTACCTATTACAATATTTTCATTATTTTAGGTATAAAGAAACTGTCTTTTCAACCAAACTGAATGATGCATCTCAATATACAAGAGCTCATCTGCGTGTTTATATCGATATATGTGTATACATACACACGTATGCATTTATCAGTTTAAACAAGGTCTCTCACTACTTTCCTAACCACCTTATGCTTCTTAAATCTCAGGCATCTGGAAGGAATCAACACTTTTCATGTAAGATGAAATTCATAAATCTCAGGAGTAATATACACTCTTACAGTGATATTCACTAGAACTTCTCTCCCCAAAATTCAGCAGATCAAATACCATTAAATAAAGGCCTAATGACTAATAGATGCAAGAAAATGCAGGATTATTCTACCTGCATGAGTAACTTAGTGATTCGAATTACTCTGTCTTTTTATCCCTTTTGGGTTTGTAGCCACTAAATTCCATATATGTGTTTTGATTTTTCTGATTCCACCAGAGAAAGCTTTTACCTTTCTTTTATGTTCTAAGTATCTTCTATTGTTTCATGCCAAAAAGACAATACTGGCCTTTGTGGGTCCTTGAGCTGACCCAGAATAGTTGCTTTTCATTTGTTCAATTCTGTAGTAGCTAAATTTTGACTATATTTCTAGAGTCTTAACTTCTTTTTCAAGAAATAAAGGAGCTACTTTCAATAAAGTTTGAAGTTCAGAAACAAAAACATAGGCAGTTTTTCACTTTATCTTACCAAGAGAAAGACTATCTTTCTTATAAAATTTAAATAATTAGTGAAGAAATAAGCTCTGCATATTCATATTTATTACAGTGTTTGTTATATAAGGTTTAATATTATATTTCAAATCATATTGTTAAAATACACTTGTACATAAATGAAGAAATTTGTTAATAACTCTTGAAATAATAAAGATACTTACAGTGTAATGCATATATTTTAATAGCAATGCACATACAAATCTATTTTAGCTTAACAATATGAAGTAGCCAAAATATATTTGAGACCGTGACAGGATTTGTGTAAGCTTTCTCCTTTCAAATGATGCTCCTGGCTTTGAATTTCAAACATTACCTTTTGTAGCAGATGAACAAAAGTAATCCTCTCCTTTTTTAAGAAAACCAGCTAACTGCATGTCTGCCTCACATTCAATTAAGTCTTTGGTGGTGGGCTTTGAAGAGCATGTTTTATATTTTCTTTTGTGTGGGCTTTGTTTTTGGGTTGGGGTATGTTTGGTTTGCTTTTTACTGCCAGTGTTTGCTGAGAAGTTCCTGATACCACTGTTAATAGTAAACTGTTCTTTGAAGGAAGTTTTGACAAAATCTCTAATTTGAAATAGAAACTGGAAGAATACAAAGCTGTGGGAGGAGAGTGCTATCTTCCCCATTGCCTGAGAATTTTTTTTTTCACCTGAGAGCAACATAAGACTTAATAGAAAAACTAATGGTAGCAAGGTAGACTAAAACAACTTAATTTTGGTCTGAAAGTAATATACTGTTATACAGTGCTAAACTGTATTTATTGAATTTGGGTTGCTTGAGTACTTTTCCCAATGTTTTCCAAGCATCATTCTAAATATAATTTTCTGTTTGGTTACTACTTAGATAATGTGAATGGTACCCATTATTGAAAGGTAGTCTGTATTTGTACTAATACAGAGAATGCCAGTTTAGAAATGAGCCTGATTGCATGGTTCATTTTGTTCTCCTTTGTAGAGCCAGGCTGCGGCCCACTACAAAGGCACTAAACATGCCAAGAAGCTCAAAGCACTGGAAGCCATGAAAAATAAGCAGAAATCTGTTACTACCAAGGACAGCGCAAAGACTACCTTCACTTCCATCACTACCAATACCATCAATACCAGCTCTGACAAAACAGGTTAAGCGACAATCTTTGTTGGTTTTGTTTGTTTTGGTTTTGGTTTGCCTTTTTCTTCTTCTTTTTTTTTTTTCCCCCCCTGTTTAATTCCATGCCTGTTTGGTTATGTGCTTGCCGCATTGATTCATGCTTGATCCATCTTTCTGTGTGATATTGATTTCTTTTAGTCCTTTCAGTAGGCTGGTGAGAGTATGATAGTCATGTAGCCAATTTCCCTTGGTGAAAAGAGGCTTGACATTCTTTTACAATGGAATGCAATACTCATGACTTGATTAACATATCAACTGATCTAAACCTCCTGGTCTGTATGCAGTATCTCTCTATAAATAATTATATATGGCACATTTCTTTTAACCACAATGTAACAAATTGCACTATTTGTGTCTAGAAGCCTCTTAAAAAGCATTTTCAGTAAAAGCCTGATTTTCATAAATTTCAAACATTGCATTATTTTTTTTAAATGGATATTGCATGGTTTTTATTTGGAAAGAGCTGTATAACCTCTATTCCACACAATCAGGTAAGTGCTATTGATATGATACCAATTATTCTGCTTATGTGAGTCTTCAGACTGAAATAATAGCTTCTAAATTATTGGGTGGGTAAAAGTTGCTCCTTTGCAAATAAAATCTATGTGAGTATTTATAAAGTCAACAGGATTTGGTTAAGATTGCATTTGAAATATGTAGTTACTTCTGGAAATACCAAGGGAAGGTTGGAAGGTCACTGAGGCGTCTCACAAGATATGACTGCTCTTGTGTGTAAAGGGATGCAGTTTGCGTATTTAGACACAACCAACTCCCCCCCACCCCAAACAAGGCAAAAATAGCAAAAAAAAAAAAAAAAAAAAAAAAGCCAAAGCTCTTAAATGTGGAAGACCTACCTACTGATGCGGAAAACTGCTCATTTGGAACCACTTCTGATGCAGTAAGTTTAGCATTGTAAATGGATATGCACTAACCAATTAGTACAACAGAAAAGTATCTTGCAGACCTGTAGTACCTTCCTTAAGATGCATATTCACTATGTTCCTTATAGACAGATACCTCTATGTGTGTGTGTCTCTCTCTCTCTCTCTCTTTGTTATGGGCCTTTATTATAGACAGCATATGTTTTTATGGAGATTTATAATCTAATTATAATGGAATGACTTTAAAAAAGGTTTGTTATATTATATTTGTTACAAAAATACCCCGAACATTCTGAGAGCTTTTGTGTGATGAAAGAAATTAGGCGTGGGAGAATAGGAACAATGACAAAAATTGGTTGTGAAAATACATGTTTCTAAACATACAAATACCTTTAAAAGTTTCTCCAGCTGTTACTTGTTGGCATAATCAGAATGGGAAGAAGGATGTTGTGTGAAAAGAGTGGTTTATTTTTTGATAAATATGATTTAGTGGTTGGAGGAAATAACTGGAGAGATTTTTTTAAAGCCCTAAAATGTATTATTCTAAAGCTTTTCTCTTATGCCGTGTAAGTTCGAAGGGTATTCCAAGGTGCCTTAAAACCAGTCTCTCTTTCCATCAAGCTTTGAATTAGATCCCTGACAAGATATATGAACTGTATTGTATCCAAGGTCAGTAGTACACATCAGTTTTTATATTGGCATAAGTAAGAAAATATCAGAAATCCAGTTGCACACACAAGCAATGGCCTGTGCAGGAGGTTTCTCAGCTTTACACATTGTTTGCAACTTTCTGGATTAATTTCATAGAATCTGTGTATACATATGTATGTACATGTATAAATAAATGTATTCTATTTAAGAAATGCTGACCTTAATGGCATTTTTAAAGACATATATTGATGTTAATTGACAAACGCCCCAAAATCTGACAATTTCTTAAAATCTTTAGACCCATATTCATCTGTTTGCAAAAACCCCATTCAACCAGTGGAATTCAAAGGAAGGCACTAAATTCTACCCAGATGCAGTTAGCACAGGTCAGCATTGACGTGACTGGTAACAGAATAACATCCTTGGTGTAAACAACCCGTTGTCAAGCAGTCAAGGGGAAAAAAAAAAAAAAAAATGGATAGCCAAAAGGATGAAATTTTCTGTCTACTCTGCCAAGTTAAAAATTTCATAAATTGAATTTTCTTTTCTTTCCAGTTGATTTTATGTCTTATATTTGCTCAAAAAAAATTTTGAGGGCAAAATTATTTCAGAAGGCCAGAGTAACCTCAGAATATACTGTACTGTGAGTTTGCACATTTGTAAATAGTCACTGTAAAAGTCAAATAGTCTGATAGTACTGCGCAGTTCTCGGGGAGCAGTTGTACTAATGAGTATGATTAATTAATCCTTCATAACTAGAAATAGGTTTTGTTACTAAGTCCATGTACTTGTGATCATTCTGAACAAAAGATTTTTCTATGGTATTTTTAAGCTGTCTGCTGAAGATTAATACTTGATCCCAAATACACTGAGGATAGGGTCATGTTCATATCACCTCTTATATATCATCTGCAGCAGTGGTTAAATGGTGAATTACATGTCAGTCACAGCACATTGGTCAGGACTTAGTTCATTGGTTCCATGTACCCTTAGCAGCTCCAGTAAACAAAATGTCATCAGGAAATCTGCAGTCCTATGCAATGAGGATTATGAAAAAGATCACACAGTATACAAACCGATTCAAGAGCTAAAGCAGGAATTTGCTATGTTGCTTATTCTGGAACTATTCTGTTAGATGTGGTGCCAGCATGTGTTATTGGCACAGTGCAGCTCACAATGTAAGCAAATTCCCTAAAACCTCCCATACATGATTCGTGCTGTTTAAATTATGTGTTAAGGAGAAAACATAAAGTATGGGGTAATTTTGCTTGTTCTGGGAAAGTCTCTATTCTTTTTTTTCCTCTTTAAACAAACTTTTAGAATTATCAGAAGGCTTGAACTTGAGAAATCTTTGGGGGAATAAAATATCATGAAAAGTTATGTTGGCAGTCCTATTGGGCAGACATAATGGGCAATTCTCAAGATGTGGGAACTTTGTTATCAGTTCTACTATTTAACATCCTTCTTTTATCTGTATTTACCATTTATTGTGTTATACCTGTTGTCACTCAGGACAGAAAATGTGAGCATTCCAAGGTGAAACCTACTTTATGGTATCATATAAACCAGATTTCAGCATTTCTTGATTCTCCTATTCAGAGTTGACAGTAAAAATTCATATTTTTGCTATATATTAACACAGATGCATACATGCTTTTATTGTTCCTTTTGAAAGTTATACACTGTGTCTTAAATCTTGCGTACTTAAACACAGTGAATAGCTCTTAAAAACAGACAAAAATGTTATGAGCAGAAAAAGTGTGTATCTGGGCCAAGGCACAGACAAGATCATCTATCACTAGTACAGTCTTAACAGCCGAGACCTCTGTGCTGTCAGGGAACAAAATACTGGTGCCTGTCCTAAAAAGCTTACAGTTCTATGTAAGATGAGAGACAACTTAAGGAGATAGACACTGTAAGTGTAATAGGCAGGTGTTTTAAAGGAGTGGTAGCATAAACGTGTTCAAATAACAAAGGCATCACAAGAAATGAAAACACTGATGTATAGATTAAAAGAAAAAGAAATAGGTTGCTGTGTTTTGATTTTTTTTCTCAGATACTGAACATATGTGTGGGTAACAACATGGGGAAAAGCATAAATTCTCTTATTTTTCCTTCAATGCCATATATGAAAATTCCTCTGTGGGAAAAAAAAATAGTTTCACTATCCCTTTACAACCGTGTTTTTTGTTGGTTTTTTTTTTTTGATTTGTTTGTTTTTCTTCTTTTTATCTAAGAAACTATAGGATGTTTCTAGTCAACAGATGGAGCTTGTTCCTGAAATACCAATTTCAGTCCAGCTGGGATACTTCTGAAATAGAGAGCACTTGGAGTGGGAGAGAATAGTCATTCTGGCAAAGTCTTGGACATAAAAATGAGGGCAGGAGAGAGAAAGAAATTGGAAATCATGTGGTAAGCCAGGGTGAACTTGGAAGGAGGAAGAAAGGAAGATGGCATGAAACGGAAAGGTTAAGGAAGATGGCATGAAATGGAAATGTTTAGAAAGACATGCAGGAGTTTGGCAGCCACAATACTATAGGATCATAGAAATTCTGAAGTTCTGTGAAGGGACATCAAAACGGACATCTGAAGATTGACAAGGCCAACCCTACAGGTGTTAGAGTTAGCCTGAGCAGGATGTTGAGCATCTTTTTCAGCTGAGTTTTGAGTATCTTAACAACATTTTGCTGGGCAACCCATTCTTCAATTTGACCAACCTTAGAGTAAAGAAGAGGAAAGAAGTTTTTCTTGTATTCTTGTCCAACCTCCTGTATTTCAGTTTCTGGCTGTTGTGTCTTGGTCTGTCACTGGGCACCACAGAAAAGAGTCTCTGTCTATTTTACTCTCTGATCTCATCAAGTATTTATATTCACTGCTGGCTTACATTTCAAGTGGTGCTCACCAGGATCCCAGGTCCTTCTTCACAAAGCTGCTTTCCAGATGCTTAGCCCCCAGCCCAGACTGGTGTGTAGACTTATTGCTTCCCAGCAATGGGACTTTTGCACTTGCCTTCACTGAACTTCAAGGGACTCCTGTTGTCCAGTTTCTCCAATCAATCCATGTACCTCTGAGTGGCTGCTTATTGATCTGGCATATCTGGGGGGTCCTCCCAGGTTTTAGTCTTTGACAAACTGTTTGAAGATGTGTTCTGTCCCATTGTCTGTGTCATTAATGAAGACTTTTAAACATATTGGGCAATCTGTTCTAGTGCGTTGTCACCAGTACAGGAAAGAAGCATCTTCTTTGCCTTGTTGCCTCTTGTTCTATTGCTTGACACCACTGAAAAGAGCCTGCCTCCATCTTCTTGACACACTCCCTTCAGGAACTTACAGGTCCCTTCCCAGTCATTTCTTCTTGAGGCTGAACAGGCCCAATTCTCTCAGCCTTTTCTCACAATAGAGGTGCTCCAATCTCCCAGTCAACTTTATTGCCTTCCACTGATCTCACTCCAGGAACTCCCTGTCTCCCTTGTACTGAGGAGCCCAGAACTGGACACAGCACTCTAGATGTGGCCTCTCCAGTGCTGAAGAGAGATGCAGGATCACGTCCCTTGACCTGCTGATAATGTTATTCCTAAGGCACACCAGCACACCGCTAAGGGACACTAAGGCACACCGCTGTCCTTGGCCACAAGGGCACACTGCTGGCTCATGGACACCTTGTCATTCATCAGGACCTCCAGGTCCTTCTCCACAAAGATGCTTCCCAGCAGGTTGTACCTCAGCCTGTCCTGGTGCATGGGATTATTTTTCCCCATGTGTAGAAATCTGCACTTGCCTTTGTTGAATCTCAAAAGGTTTTTCTCTCTGCCCATGTCTCCAGTTTGTTGAGGTCCTACTGAAGGGCTGCACAGCCCTCTGGGGTATTGGCCACTCCTCCCAGCTTTGTGTCATCAGCAAACTTGCTCTTTCATCCAAGTCACTGGTGACTAACAATATTGGGCTATATATTGAGTCTTGGGGAACACCACTAGTGAGAGGTCTCCAACTAGACCCTGTGCCACTGATTACGATCCTCTAGGATCCTTCATTCCACCAGTTCTCAATTCATCTTACTGCCCTCTCACCCAGTCCACACTTCCTGAGTTTGACTATGACAATGTTGTGAGACGGTATTGAAAGCCTTGATAAAGTCAAGGTAGACAATATCTGGCACCCTCCCCTCATCAAACCATGTGGCTGTTTCATTGTACAAAGTAATCAGGCTGGTCAAACATGATTTACCTGTAATGAATCTGTACTGACTACTCCTCATCACCTTCTTGTCATTCGTGCGGATAGAGGTGCCCTCCAGAATGAGGCTCTCCATCACCTTTGCAGGGATTGAGGTGAAGCTAACTGGCTGCTAGTTCCCTGGGACCCCATTGTTGACCTTTTTGAAGACTGGGATAACATTTGTTTTCTTCTGGTCTTTGGCAGTTCTTCTGATCTCCATAGCCTTTCAAAGACAATCATGAGCAACCTAGCTGTGATATCCGCCAGCTCTCTCAGCACTCATGAATCCAACCCATCAGGACCCATGGACTTGTGGATGTCAGGTTTGCCTAGCTGTTCTCCAACCCAATCCACCTGTGCTAAGGGAAAGTCTTCCTTCCAACTTTCCTTTACCCTGGTCTCCTAGGTCAGGGATTTCTAATTTTTGTTTAAAAAAGACCTGAACCTTTTTCTCATCTAATATTTTATGCATGGAAAGAGAATAGTTGCCTAATAAAGGTGGACTGCTAGAGTATCTGTGATGTAGTATTAAAATATTAACTTCATCTTTCTCATATTGCATTCAACCGTAGGTGTCCTAGTGAGCATGTACTATTAGAATATTTTGTCTCTTTCAGGTCTCCAGTAAGGAGTCAAGGGACTCTTTGCTATTAGTCAGCATGTACCACTTTATTTAAGACTCAAAACTTCTGTTCTACATTGTAGGGAAAATTTTCAAACATAGGGCTCAAATGAAAACTTGTTTGTGTGAGTATTTACTGATGGACAAGTTATAACTGACTAGTACTACGCCAGTTTCATTTAAAAATATGAAGAAATATTCTTTGAATATATTTATATTAGCATGTTTCTGCATGTTTGATTGCAATATTTGCTTTTCTTTGTTCAAGACTAATGCTTTACTGCTGTTTCCTCCAATACGGATTAGCACACCTTGCTTACTTTCTTTTATCACCTAAGTAGTCAAAGCCATGTGTTATATTAGTTCTGTACACAGATGTATTTGTGCAGTTCCTGGCTCAGGTCCAGTAATGGAAAGAAAGTCTCATTTTAAAATGAAAATCAGTTTCCTCATATATCTGCTTTCCTTTTCTTTTCAATTTAATTTTATCTCCCTTACATACAGCTGTTTGTAATAAACATAAATTTTGATAATGTGTAGAGTTTAATGCTTACAAGGGCTTCCATATTTTAAAAAATACTGGATTCTTTCTTGTGTTGCTTGGTGCAGTTACCCTATTTTAACATTTGCTCTTCAAGTTACTTGTTTAATCCTTTGTTCCTAATGGCAAGCTACCCTAACTTTTCCTTTCTTAAGGACAGCTAAAGACATAGTGCTGTATTTACAATATTAACACGTATATAATATTAATATGTTACATGTATATATGTATTTATATACATTTTGTATAAAAATATTTTATACTATATATATACTAAATATATATTGCATATATAAGACATATATTAATTTTTATAATTAAAAGTGGCGCTATCTGTTTATTAGGATTTTTCTTGGCAGCATATTTAGTTGTAGTCTTTTCTAAATAAATTTTATTTCGAATAATAATACTAATGTCAACTGTACTTAAAATTCAAAATTATATTCAATAATATTCAAAATCTGCTGGTGTATGCAGAAATAATTCACTGTATGATCCCAGTGTGCAATTTGCTGGTGCAACTTAAGCAGTGGATACCCTTTTATATGTGATTATTATGTTAAGGATGTTTAATGTAGTATTACAATTCAGTGCGGTCTGTTTATTTAATTTAGCCAGTTTATTTCCATATGTTTTATTATATCATAAAGTGTGCTTTTGTTTTGGCAAGTGATTTCTTCAGATAATTTCAGCAGTGCTTAGGGCACAGCAAAATTAACAGGCTAACTCTAGGTTCAGCTTGTGAGATGCTGGATGTAAATTGATTTCCTTTACAAGTCAATGTTTTAGGACACATCAAAAATGACAATGACCTTGAAGTTTGAATTTATAAGCATTTTTGCTTATTAAGTTGTTTGAGATATTCTGCATGGATCATTAAAAAGTTGCAAATGTGAAATAGTAAGTGAGGAATATTTGCATGGTGATTAGCACGACACGAATGAATTTCAGAGCAAGTCTTCATGGACCACTTTCCCATCACCCAGTTCCTAAAGCTGAACACCTTCTTTTTTAATTTCATTTGAATGAAAAATCTTTAAAAGAAACTATAGTCTGAAAGAGATGTTCTTATTTTCTGATTCTCTTGTCATTTGCTTGGAAATTAGAAACTGCTGTTTCACAACTATCAGTTCTCTTAACCACATGCTTGGAAAAATCAGCCCAAACCAGCGAAATTTAACTGTGTGACACCATCTTTCATTTTAAATCGTCTATGCTTTGACTTTTCCGTACTTCACACAGTCTGTAGCTAATTGCAGCACTAAATGTTATCAGCATTCCACAGACTGTTGTACCAATTTTGTATTAGAGCTTGATGGCAATTTGGAAGACAATAGCTTCTCTTTTGATCTCTGTGTAGAACTGGGGCTTTTTCTTTCTTTCTGAGTGTAGCTAAATGGTGATATAAAAATTATAGTAATTTATGTGTGCCTCAGTTGGTCATGAATGTGAAATAAAATCCTTTGCTTGCATCTACATATGTTGGGAACTTCATCTGATGAACCCCATGTGTTTTCTGTGGGCCTGGCTGCTTTTGATTGGGATTACCTTGACAACAATTTTATGCTTGAATAATCCTGCAGATAGAAACCACTGTCAGTCGCAACATCTGTATCAGCCTATTGAATTACTATGAAAAGTCTGATACTAACAACAGTGCCTTTTCTGATCAACGGAAAGCCTTTTCTGTTAAAATGTTAAGTACAGTCTTTCATAATACCTCAGGGAAACGTCAGCTTGTCTGCTGCATGCCCATAGCAGTAACTTAGAAGTCTTGGGAGTAATCTGTTTATTAGATGCCTGTTTATTGGTTACTCATCAGTGTTGCTCTAAATCAAGCAGCATAGCATATATCTGCCTGATGACTGCTCATTCTTCGTGGTGCATTCTGTTACTATGTTGGGAATAGTATTTACAGTAGCTAGAAGGATGGGTCTGAACGCATTGCAGTTCTAGCCACTGGGTTTTAAAAAAAAAATCGTAGTATTTCAGTCCTAGATCTTCTTTCAAGTTTTTATCAATTCAGAAGCCTGTTGCTGTTTAATAATTGTTTATGGACTCATTTGGAACATAGTAGATCTAACACTCTCAGATAGGTGGTCAGTTTTTGCAAGTGTGGAATTTTTCAAATGAGAAGTGTTTGATTTGAGGGCAATAAAAGAGTAGGTAGATCATCATTTAAGTGATCCGTCTTTATTCAAGCTGGCATCATATTGGTTAGACAAGGCAGAAACAGGAAGTAGTCTGTTATCTGTTGAGTAGTGGCTTTGTTTTGTGGGGTATATTTCTAAGGCAAAAACAACCTCATCTCCAAAGACGCTTTAGAACTTGCTCAGATTCTTTCATGTCATGTTCATACCATGCCTAAATCAAGAAAGGTGGAGAGTGTGGTTAAGAATAAGAGTAAATGTACTGTGCTAAATGTTGGATCCATTGCTATATGATGCCCTTAGAGCACATTTAGAGGGATCTTAGGCAGCCCTAACTGAAACAGTTGTATTATTTAACACAGTGTAATCCACTTTATCCAGTCATTGGCCATCTCATTTGGCATTCCTGTTATAAGAACTCAGCACAGCAAGCTCTATTTCTAGAAACAGACTATTCTATATACATACAGTAGGTGTATTCAGAAATAGGCTAAAACTGAGTAATATTAAAAGCTACTGTAACAATGGGAACAACAATTTTATTTTGCAACAATTCTATTTATTTTGTCTTCCATTTGCTATTCTACAACTTTCAGTAATGTACTTAAAGTCTTTGCAGATCAGTGATTTCTTTCCTCAGCTGGAGAAGTCTCATAGGTGTCATTCTTTTACTAAAATATACCTTACTGTATTAATGGATTTAGAGTTCACAAATATTCATTTTATATTTGGTCCCAGTCAAAGACAAAACAAACTAAAATATCAGACAAGACCAAAGATTTTCTGAGTTCCTGCTAATGTTCCCCTTCCTTATCCCTAAAGGAAAATTAAAAAAAAAAAAAATACTGCATTTTGAATTAGTGAATATATGGGAAAATAATAATAATAATGATAATAATAATAATAAAAATATGCAGTTCATCTAAGTTACCCTAAGCTAAGCTGCTAAGCTGAAGATAAGTTTAGATTTAGTAAGGTATATTCAGCAGTAGCAAACATTAAGTTATCTTGAGACAAAGCAGAGTTCTGACTGCAATATCTGAGGAGGAAAGTAAACAGGCAGTTTGCCTTTGCACCTGAATTCTGTGTTTCTTAGACTTAATGTAGTTTTCCATGTACTAAGTGTCTTCCTTATAGGTAGTTTGGGCAGGCCACACCTATAACTTTAGAATAGGTATGTTCAGAGTCTCTTATTCTCAAGATTCATATAATGTTTCAAACATTTTGGAGAATTATTATGTATCTCTTGTTTCATTTTTGTGCAGTCTGTACTCCACTGTGATATCAAAATGGTCTCTCAGTATTAAAGCTTTTGTTTTATGGCATGTCCATAGCAGAATTAGTATCAAAGGAGCTAGAACAATTTACGTAAATTAGAAATTAAGAACTACAGAATAGTATTATAGGAAAAAAATGGATACAAAAATAAATACAAGTTCGTCAAGGGAAACAAAAAGGTGCTTCTAAAAATAACAGGAACCAAGGAACTGCGTCTTAATAGATTTAATTTGAGAAGGGTAGAAATCAGTTTAGTCATGTAAACTTGATGATGATGTTTAAATGCTTTCTACGCTAATGGTAAGATTAAGTGTTTTTAACTACAAGTACTAAATTACACAACAGATCAGGAAAATTTGCAAATGAAAATTTAAAAAGAAGCAGAGAAAGAGCATTCTCAATAATCTGTTATGTTTTTCTGTTCATTGTAGGCACTGTAGAAAATGCAAAGACCTAGAAGAAAGTTAATGTTGTGTCAATATTTACAAAAGGTAAACAGGACGAATCAAGTACTTACAGGTCTATCAGCCTGACACTAATCTTGGGAAAAATAAAGCAGCAGCTGGCAGGGAACTAGGGTACTGAAATAAGTGAGATCAATTATATAATGACAATGAATATGGATTCATGGAAAGTTAGACTTTCCTGCCTAATTGTTGTTTTTTTTAATGAAATTATATATTTGATTGATAAAAGGTAAACGTTGATGCTTTGTATTTGCATGGCTCTAGAATATGCAGAGGTTAAAAATTATCTAAGATACTGGAATGCTACAGAATAAATATGGAACGTATCGAACAGCTTTAAACCTGCTAATTATAGGCCTAGGAATGCAGTCTTGATGTACAAATTGATGTAGAAATATTCCAGTGAAATCCTTTTAGAAGAGGGTCTTAATTCCAATGTAATCTTACGTCATCTGTTACCTGCAAGCAACTCTAAATTCTTTACAAATGGCACAAAACATGGAGTTCTGGGTAAGTAATAAAGATGAGCTGGTGATTCAGTGCATCAAATGTTTTTAATATGGGAAAGAACCATATAGAATTTATTGAAAAGCTGGGGGACTTGATGTAAAGATGAGGTCCACTTGGGAGAACAAGGCTGAATATCTACAACACAGGAGCCACTGGTGTAGTGATGTTCCCAGAAAGGCTTGTGAAAAAAACTGGGTTTGGGAATGATGGAGGAATATAAAGATTTTGGTTTATCTTATTACTAGGAGTGAAATATCTTTTTTTTTCCCCCCTTTTTTCTTCCCCTCCCCCCCCCCCCCCCGAAAAATGGCATCCAATGGAACGGAAACTTAAGGAAGATCTAACACAATTAATATTGGTTTAATAGTGAAAGGCTTAATGGGATAGATGCATTCAACTGAAGTACTTATCAAAAAGAATTTAAGCAGTATTTTGATTACAGTCTATTAAAAATGCATGAAAGCAACAATCTAATAGTAAAACAACTAGTATTTGGAGGATGTGGCAGTAACCAAAGATTGAATGTGGAAAATAGCTTTATTCCACAATCAGGACAGAAATTCTTAACGCTAAAAAGGATTATAAGATCTCATGTGGAATTCTGGTACTCCTTTGACCAACGTTAGTAGGGTCGACTCAGGAATTGAGTCTGGAAAATGTTCTGGTTTATGTCAGAGTACACTGCGGACATACATATTTTTTGATTTATTTTTTCTTTTTGCTTCAGATGAATAATTTGTCTTCCTGACTCCTCCCAGAAAAAAAAGTGTTACTGCTTGGAGAATGCAGATCTTATGCATTACACATTTGAGATGTTCTGTAATGAAGTCCTCCAAGTGGCAAATATCATAATACTTAAACTGAAATACGAGACCAGTTTATTTGACTGCAGTAAATCAACATGCATTTTCAAAGCTCAAGAACCGATTCTTGAAGTATGTCCTACCTAGGTCATAAGACTTTGTCCTTTTGTGTTTTGTACAGGACTAGACAAATTAATAGAGCTTAATTAAATAAAACCCTTGAAAATTATAGTTGCTGGTGTAGGTTTGTCTTGATAGACAAAGGTTTCATGGTGCAAAGGTGGTTGTATCCTGTCTCAGTGTCCCTAATTATGTGACAAAATTAGCTCCAATAATTGAAGTTTTTTTATTTCTTTGGAAAACTACCATTGAACTTACTTTATTAGTTTTTTCTGTCATTACTAAAATTTGAATTGAGAATTAAAATTCCTGTTTTAATTCCCAAGTTGTATACATTCCACATTCTTCCTGCTTCTTTCAATCAGAATTTACTACTATTTCTACTTCCTTGTTCCGCTTCCTTATTCCACCTCTGATTAGTTTTAAGACTTATAATAATAATTTTACTAGATTCAGAAGGATTTATTTATTTAATCCTGTAGATCTGCACTGGTCAAAGCACAGGTAGGTGCATTACTTTGAGTAACCCATGTTTCCAGCTAAGTATTAGAGAGAATGCAAATTTAAGAAATCAGACTTTTTTATCATGCTTTTCAAATGATCTCATTTCTGCTGGCAAATAACCATTTTCTTACATTAGAGCGCTGAAATGAACTCTTTAGTTCAATCACCTTATCAGAGGAGTCCTGAGACAGCTGTCATGGAGTTTTAATCCCTTCCTTTGCTACATTTTACTTTTTGCTATTTCTGGTTCATTTTCTGCTCTGCTGATTTAATAGCTGCAGGTTTCTAGCACCGTTTTAGCAGATCCTTCTGAAAGTTGCATCAACAGCTTATCCACTACAGCTATCTAGTTGAATTTGCTTGCAGTAGTTGCCCTTAATAAACCAGTATTTCCCAGGAGGGAACAATGCCTCACTTTTTTCCTCCTTTCAAGTATTGGAAAATATCAGCAGCTATTGATGGCAATACATGGGGAGCTTGAAACACGTGACAGATCTCACCAAACAGCCTTGTCATGCTTTTCCTGGATGTCCTTCATACCTGCTAGTTCCTTGTTATGCCACCAGGCACTGGGCAAGGGCAATGGTTTGGAAAAGGCTTCACAGAGTATGACTAATATAAGTGAACTTCAGCAGCAATTTGACAGCTCAGTCATGGGGACACTCTTAGTGTGTGTGTGCATGGGAGTGACAATGCTCACAGCCCTGGAGAGCATGCTGCTCGGGGAAAGCATCTGAACAAAATCAATAGCTGGCTCGCAGTATCCCATAATGTGAATCAGCTCTTTTATTTCAAACTGCTAAGATTTGGGCACTTTTAGCCTGATAACAATTGCCTTTATGGCAATAAACTTATGACTGACACTTCCCTCATGAAAAGTCATACTCAGTAATCTACCTACAGAATGGATCCATCACAAGCCAGGTAGATGTTTTCGTTTAAACGTAGATAAATTCCTGCATGATACCTGGGTAGTCAGATATTGATTTACCAAGATGAAGAGGGGAAATAAAAGGGCTTCTGCTGCTTTTTCCTGTGTACTTTGCCTGCCTGAGGTACATGTTGTATCATGTCCTGCAGCTCCTGCTTCGGTGAGAGTGGTAACCACACCACTGAGTGGAGAAGATGAATTATGCCATGATGAATAGAAGAACAATATAGAAACTAATGGAGTAGATACAAAGTTTGTACTGACAAAGCCACTACCCTGCCAGATTTGGGGCACCAACTTCCACTTTCAGGGGGGCTCCGTCTTCTCTCAAGTTTTTAGTGGCTATCTGAATGCCTTCTAGATTCAAGGTCAGGGCATTCATTTAAGGCTAGCTGAATTATTTAAAAGGCAAACAACTACCCATCTGAATACTCACACTACATAATTACTTATATATAGTTATTTAACTAGTGTGTTTGGGTAAATTTAAGGAAAATTGCTCAGCCTTCTACTGCAAATTTAAGCCCTTAATCATCACTCTTTTGTTGTTGACAATTTTTCACTTTTAACGTTTGTTTCATTGCACAATAGTTTGAGATTTTCATTCTTTTTTTCCTATACCAGGGGATCCTGTGATGGCTGTTCACAAGTGCCAACTTGTTACTGGACTGCCTTTTAATTATCCAATTGTTTGTCTAGCTCCAAGTCAAGGTCCCTGGTTGTCTTCTATCACAATTGTGAAGCTTGCTTCATGACTGTCATCCGCTGTCATTTTGGTTTAAGCTTTGCAAAATTTCTAGCTCACTTTAAACAAAGGAAGAAAGTTAATGGAATTTTGAATTAGCCCACTCGTACTAATTAGCACTAACAGTGTGCTCGTCAACTGCTACATTTTTGTCGATCAGTAATAGGCTGGTAGAGCCATCTGTAACTGGAAATCTGTCTCATTGTTTCCTTCAGGTAATGTTCTTTCTAGTACTTTAAAGATATTTTTAAAAATGTAAGACTTCACTCTTCACGACACTTCAAAGTAAAACTTTCAAATGGGAATACTCAGGGGAAACACAATGATGCAGAGATTAAAAAAATAATAAAAAATCCAAGCGGTGTGGATACTAATCTGGTTCATTCAGAATAGGTCCTTATATTTTTTCATTATTCTCAGCCTCTGCCTGTATTAGTTTAGTCAGTTTGTTACTGACTGCTGTTTCTGAAAAAAAAAAATAAAAAAAAATAACCCAACAAAAAAATCCAGCCAACCAGCAACCAAACAGCCAATTCCAAAAAACAAACTCAAGCAAACCCAAAACCCAAACCCCAAAGTGGAGATTTGGAAAGAACAGTTTTTTGGTTTTGTGCACTTTCATGCAGCTGTGCTACTTACAACTTAGTATTTTTCTCTTCCTCGTATGCTGTGGACAGGACACTGTATTGAGTCAAGGTACCTGTCATTATGGAACTCATGAGATATATTGCTGACATTTCCAGCCTTACATATTTGGGAGTTCATTTGTCTTCTGTTAGCAGTGTGTCATCACACTCTGAGCAGCAGCTATTGTGTGTACACTTGCTTTACGGATGGCAGGGAGTGCTTTTCAGTGACTGAGCCCACCTTTCTACCTACAGAGTCCTTCAGTACCACTTTGAAGAACGTGGTTATCTTTTTCAAGGTCTTTACTATATACTAGAGCAATGTCTAAAGCAAGGGACAAGATTTGATATCTTAACAAAGGAAGGAAGCTTTGTACATTTGATGTGTTTTGGGGGGGGTTGGGTTTTTTTGGTAATTTTTTGTTGTTGTTGTTGTTGTTGTTTTTTAAAATACATCTCTGATTATGTGAACTGAACAAAGACATTTATTTTTATTATTCATAGTTAACCAAATGTATTATTAACTGCTTCAACACCAGGTCTGAAGAATTCATTACTATTTATTTTATTTAAATGGATTTATGAGCATCTGACCTGAATATTTGAAATAGTGGAATCTAATATTTGAAGTATTGGCAATAAAGTTAATAAATCGACCAGAAGAAGCCTCAGGAGACTGAAGTATTCATTTCACAGACAATTTAAGACATTTCTTAATTTAATTTCAGTGTGATCATCACCCAAGAAGCTTTCAGAAATTGAATTTGGTTTGAAGTTGTACAGTGTAGATGGAGAAAGATGTGTCTGTGTGATACTGAAGGGTCAACTGATGTCAGAACAATAAAACTGATTCCCCAAATTCTTCCTTCAGATATGAATGATCATGCTTTCATGAAAGAGCTGTGCCTTGCCAACCTGTTCATGTTTTTGGTTGGTTTTTTACACAGAAAGAAATTTTCATGTAAGAAATAATAACCCATAGCAGTGGGGTTGGGACTAGATGATCTTTAATGTCTTTTCCAATACAACCATTCTGTGATTCTATGATTCAAATACTTCTTTACCCTGGCTTAGCTACAGGCTAGTGAAGCAACAGTGGGATTTGTAGAAGATTCTTCTTTCAGGTCTCTAAGGACAGGACTTTTTTTTTAGCAGTGCAGTTGTGTACAGCTTCTTTTATTGTTTTCCCACTTCAGTTATGGCAAAACTTGCCTGCTTTCCAGACCAGAGATACTTATGATGCCAAACACATTTCCAGCTTTAAAAGAAGTGCTGAAGCTCATCCTAGCAGCATAATATATAGACTATTTGTGAAGTTTTGTAAATGTAGAGAGCACATACCCTGAAGAAGAATCCTTAAACACCTACTACTGAAATTCATTTAATCAAGAGCTTCTGACTAGAATGTGTGTTTTAAGTGCAACTAAAAGTTTTGATTACCATTGACAGAATTTTGCAAACAGCCATGGAGAGGTTTAAAGAGAATTTCCCCAGTGCCTATTGTATAAATGTATATTTAATATTCATCACTGGTTGATATAGTGTTATGAGTTGAATAAATAAAAAATTCCCAAGCTAATATAATGGGTTATCCAATTTCAATTCAAATTAGTTATGTTACAACTATATTGATTGGCACTAGGATTATCAAAATAGGGAAAAAAAAAACCAGAAAGCTGTATATATAAAGTAGTTTTGTATATGGAAAAATGGGAATAAAACCCAGTAGAATTGAGGGAGGAATTTCAGAAGCTCCAGCTATGAGTTAGAGAGCCATGCTAGTTTCAACATTACCTATTTGGTAGCTGTGTTGTTCAGAGCCCCAGAAACCACCAAACAAAAACTAGGAAGACCTTCAGAATTTAGCAGGAGTACTGTAACTGCCTGTTTGTCTGACATATTTCTCTTTTTTGATATTCCTCAACAGATTCTAGTCCAAAATGGTTTTGGGGCACTGTTCTGTTCTGTATCCTCTTCTAAGCCATGGGCATTTCTCTCTCCATAGAAAGACTTTGGCCTCCCTGAGGAGGAGAGTTTATCAGCCCTTACAGATCCCAACAGTGGCAACTTTATAAAAAGAACATAACTGACCTGGCACAGTGTAGCAAAGTGAATTATCTGCTTTAAAATGATGCTGCAAAACATGCTTGTTTTCCTCTATTCAGTCTATACGTGTAAGTTTTCATGAGGCTGTCACAGGATTTGCTGTGCAGTAGGAGCATATTACTCCTGCTATAGGTAACCCTTCTGTATTTCAAACATTGGACTATAGGTAGTTAAACAGACTTACTGCTTGAATTAATTACCTGTTTGCCATTGATATCAGGAATGAGAAACCTTTTCCCAGAATATTTGTTGTGAAGATGTCTTGGGATTTGGCTTTGTAGGAAGTAGAGTCTTAGGCTGTGCCTCTTTTTATACGTGAGCAGGACAAATATTTATCTGGACACCTCTGGCATCTCAGTTAGACTATTGAAATATATCACTTGAATGTCTGAGAAAACACAAGAATGTGAGAGTTGATTCTAGTGTGCTTGGCAATTCTGCCAGAGGACAAGGTAGACTCATAGCTATTGCAGCAAAGAACAGCGGTAGCACCATTCTACAGCAACTTCTTTTTCTGTGTTTTGTTCTGAGGGAATTAATTAAAATATTTATGAATCTGAACGATGATTATGCTACAATTTCTGATGAATGCTGAGTTGTGGATTCTGCTATGTGTGCATCAGGTTGCTGTAAATATTTTTTTCTTTTAGAATGTGTATCTTTGCATTATGACCTTACAGACTAATTTATTATCTATTTATGTTGCAATATTTAAATGTAATTTGTGCTAGTACACTACTTAGGTAGCCTCTGAAACTTCAGACCCTATTTCTGCAGGCAACAAGTCTGCAGAGCAGTAGTAAACCAGGTTTATTCTACCTTATGCTTGTAAACACTCGGATAAGGAACTTCCACAAACAAGTCGTGTCCTAAGGATGGAGAATTTGTTTACTGTAACATAAAATAGAGATCAGAGCGAGGAAAAATGATTGCCTCTACTTAAAACAGCTCTCTCTAAACTAAAACATTATAACAATTTTTGTACATTAACATTTCTGAAAGGACTGATTTGGTTCAGTTTTTCATGTGGCCTAGGACTCTAAGCTGAGTTTAGGAATGATTCTGAGTGATGTATGGTTATTAGAACTTACGTTAGCAAAAGGTCGGAAGAAGAGAAGAAAGGGTAAATTCAAATAAAAAAGATCTTTGTACTTATGGAACTGCAATTATCTGAAATTTTGCTTGTATTAATATTGTCTGAGCACATTATAAAGCATTTCTTATAGCTAATACATTCCTGTCAAATCAAGCAACATTAGAAGAGGACTTTTATAACGAATATTAATATAAGAGACAACCATAAGTGAAGTAAATTATAGGGGCATGTAAATTTAGTATTAACTGCTACGGAAAATAGTCTTGCACTGTAAATCAATTTTTTCTTCTAATGTTACAAAATTAGGTCACTTTGTAGTCATCTGAAAGTTGCTGAACATTGATACAAGTTTTCAAGTACTTTGCTCATGTGTCTAACTCTAAATTAAAAGTCATATTCAGGAAAATGAGTTTACAGTCTGTGCACTCATCAATTGTGCTATTGTTTCTGCTCAGTTCTCAAATTCTGTTCACACATCAAAACACCTATCTACTGCTCAGCCATCTATGCCAATTTGGACATGCTAAGGAATAACTAAAGAATTATCTCTCTACATGAGAAATAAGATACATGCATTTAAATTTGGGCTGTCCATTTTGATACAGTTTTTAAAAATGCCAGTCTTTGTTTGGGGATTGTCTGCTTTCTTTTTTAATTCAAGATTCTTTGCTTTTGACTGTCATTATAAAAATATGCATCTGGAATTTATGTTAGGATTTTTACATTTATCTCAGTTTTACTGTGTGAGATTTGTATTAGGAAGTGAAAGGAATACAATGGCACATTAAGGATTATGTGCATGAAATTAAGCTTCATTGTTTTACCAATATATTGGTTTTCGTTTGGGGGTGGGTTTTTTGGTAGTTGGTTGTTTTGGGCTGTGGTTTTTTTGGGAGATAACATTAATTAGCTACTAACATCCTAAACAATACCCTTCTTGAAAGATTCTTTTGAAAGGAAATTGTGAGTGTTGTGTGCAGATATTATTTGGAACTTCTTTCCTTAATACCAAAACTCATTCAGAATCTTAATAAATGCATGATACCTACAAAGACTGTTACCAGTGAGGTTTAACAAAGGTTTTAACAAAGCTAAAATCTTATTTGCAATAGTTTAAGTTGAAGAATAAATGTATTATTCTAATTTGCTTTTGATAAATGATCACATTCACATGTGTGGAGTTTTGAAAGCAGTTGCCACATGTTATTTTTGTTGCTCTTACTGTTGTCATAGTGCTTTGAAGGCTAATGATTCATCTTCTATAATAAAAACAAAAACTGGCAAACCTCTATTTAAGATAAATGTTATTAATTAGCTTGAAATGGCAGTATTGTTTTGATTCCATGTAGGGATATGCCTGAGAAATACAGAACAGAAACAAAACTGTATATTCTTTTTCAAGAGCAAGGATGGAGCAAAGACATCATGCAATTTGATAATGTAATGAATTTCTGTCTAGTTAAAGGTCATAGGTATACTAAGTGTGAAATTTAAGGACCTAATTTTGAACTTTAACATTTTTAAAGCTTTTGCTCATCTTTTATCTGTATTTCAGAGACACCCCAGTTTTTAGCATTGAGGTTCCTGATGCTGGCATTCCTGGAATCACCCTTTCTCCTTCTTGTGTTTCACAGCATTAAGCAATTAAGGATTCTTCAGGCCTCTTGTAATTAGCACTAATATATTCTTTTATATTGCATCTGATACTTAGCTTATGTAAGGATCAGTGTGTAACACTCAAACAGCCTGCTTGGAAATAAGTTAACTACCATGTATGACTGTGCAACTGTCTCATTTTATCTACAATTGCAATTCCAGTCATTTTTTTCAAGTCATTTAGATTTCAAGAATAACTTGGTCCATATACTATTACCTTTCAAATGTGAAACATATTTGAAAGCTGAACAAAGCTTGAAATTATAGTTTTTACAATAAATTGCTTGCATTTTCCAATCCTTCATCAACAAATAGATCTTCAACAAAATCAGGGACACAAAAAGGTTTCTTTTTAGGGAAATACAAGTGAGATGAAGGAACTCTAAGCATGGTTTACATTACACATGAATTTATGTTCAGTATGCAAACAGCTGTGCCTGAAGAGAATTAGTAATCAGAATAGTACATTAATTTCATAACACCTATTTTGAGTAAGGTGAAGACCTCCATCAAAAAAACAAACAAACAAAAAAAAAAACCACCAAAAAAAACCCTAACTTATTCCTGTAGAAATTCTTATTGATTTCAGTTGTCAGTTTTTCACAATTTTTACTGTGTTTTACTCAGAATTTTAGATTTTTCGATTTTAAAGGGGAGTTAATAGAAAGAGAATTTAGCCTTCAAGGTATGTTGTTATGGTTCCTGGAAATGTTACTTTTCAATATTTTTATAGTATAGAAAGTAAGAGAGAGAGAATAGATATGTCAAGATTTTAACAGTTTTTCTTACTTGAACCATTTTTCTTACTGCTCTGAGGAATGTGAAGCAAAAGGTTTTGAAAAAGTAGTTGAGAATTTCCTAGGTAAGATTCTACTCTCTCAAATTTTAATAATCTAACATTATTTAAGAGCAAAACTCTTGTTAACAGCAGATCTGTGAGCTTCACTAGCAACACAGGAAAGTATTGTCAGATCTTTTGGATGTTTTTGAAATACGATATATTGCATGGGCTGTATTTGTTCTGTGAAGCAAATAATTTCTGTTAAACTGCTCTTCACCCATCATGTCACCAAGTACTCAGTGAATTGTTACTGAAAGTGATTTTACTAGTCCCTTAAATCACAAAAGTTGATAATGCTCTGTGTCTGAATGGAGTTTATAGTTTGAGAGAGACATGTATTTATAAGCTTTCTAAATACTAACTCTAAAAATGGGATTTTAGGCTTGGAGGAGGAGTGAAGGGCAAATAATTGTCAAGTGACAATAGTTGATGTCCTGATTAGCTAAGGTTCTCCTAAGCTGAAACTTACATGTTTAATGCTCCCTTCAATCCAGCTAGCAATTCAATTTTCTACTTTTCAAAAACAAATGAAGGAGGAAAAAAATAATGAGCACACAAATAAGTCAAGTAAGTCTCATGCTTGGGCTTGAATTCATCTCACCTAGCACGAGACAATTTGACTTTCCTTTATAGAAACCCATCAGAGAATCACAGAATATGCTGAGTTGGAAGGGACCTATGTTTTCATAGTCAATGAAATAATCTCTTGTAGTAAGGGTTTGATGTCACTGTATTATAATTCCCCGAGAGAGGTCACACCAATCTGTTTTGCAGTTCTAAGGGAGATTATTCAGGTGTAGACATCTAGGGATGGGCACGATATCCATGGTCAACTTGTCTAGTTGTGGTTTTGTTTTGGATTGTTTTTTGTTTGGGTTTGTTTTTTTTTTGTTTGGTTTGGTTTGTTGTTTTGTGGGGGTTTTTTTAACTTCAGTGAACATTAGTGACACTGAAACACTCTTTCATCTGTTGGTGTAAGTACTTACTGTAGTGTAAATTTACACTATTATTGTAGCTCTAATAAGCATGTTACTTCAGGCTATGATACAAATGAGAACCGAATTTGAGCTTCTGTCTTTATGCTACCTGCCTCTTTCTTATTTCTGAAATACATGACTCATTTCTAATGTCTACCTGCCCTTAGCTTTTGTGATGAAAGCATGCTGCTTTCAGAGTGCCAGCCAAGACACCAGATTCAGAGTCTGCTATCCTTCTAGTGCTTCACAGCTGCTATAGGCTATTTTCAGCTTATTAGGTAGTATATTTTACTGTAAGATGCTTTCTAAGCATGTTTTATTAACCCTGGGTGTGCTAATGTTTGCCCTAATTGAATCACCAAACAAGTTAATCCTTAACTGACCTCTATTTCTTTCAGACTAGAGACAGTAAAATTAAAATAATGGCCATATTTTAATAGTGTATTCCCCATCTGCACTCACAGTGCTTCATAGAGACCAATTTAAAGCATCTGTTTCCCTCCCAAGCTCCTCATATACATATGCAGCATTTTCATCTATTATCTTTTTCTTGACATAAGAAGTACAGGGAGCTCTCAGCTAAGCCAAAAGCAACAGTTTTTCTAGTAGACTCTGTAGAAGAGTAATCTTTGAATAGCTGCAGGAACTTTTAGATTCTTAATCTTATTCATACTGTTCCTGTTTACCATTTGGTGGCTTAAAATGTTAAAAGTGGAAATCTATAATTTTGTATTTGCTAAGAACTTTAACTGCTCAGGGCTAAGAAGTTGTTTATGATTTTTACTATACATTTGCTACAGGAAAAACTATCATAGAAGAGTGAGATAAAAACATGGAGTAGAATATTTGGTTTTAAGTCTCTGTATCTAGTTTGCCTCTCTGAGTGTGGACATATACAACTGAAGGTGGCAGTTCCCTGAGAACTTTTTTTTTTTTTTCTCTTTAAGTGGTTCCATGGGAGCTATAATAGTTCTAGCACTTCTGTATTAAAGATATTTAAAGATATTTCCTTCAGTTCTTGGTCACTTTTATATACAGTTATTTTCTAGTTATTCTTTGTACTGATTTTCTTTTTCCTGATTATTAGTATTTTTAGCTTATTCTAACAGTGAGTTCTATGTTCTTATATTCCTTGACTGCTTTTGTTTTCATATTTCAAGACAAAAATAACATGAAAACTATCCAGATAAATGGATTTAAGGTTCTTTTAGTTAGTTGTTTAGTTGGATTTTGTTGTTGTTGTTGTTTGGGTTTTTTTCTCTAAACAAATGGGTAATTTACTTCAGTGAAAGTGGAACTATTCTCAAGAAAATGCTCTCAAGGGAATGGAAGTGAATCTAATTCAAATAAGTGTTGCTTCCTTACAAACTACAACAAAATGAGAAATCTCTAAACATATTGACTTCAGTCTTCCTGTCATTGTAAAATAAGTTAGTCCGCTCAGGTCTAAGGTTTGGGACTTTTGCTGTTACAAATGGATTCATCAGCACCATTCTAACTACTGCTAACAATATTGATATTAATTGAATCAGTTTACTGTTAGTTCTGACTATTATCAGTCAGTCTATTCTTGATGAACATGTTTATTTTTCCCTGTATAAGTTTTCAAGACCATAAGCTGTTCCATGTTTCAACACAGTCATTCCAGAAACAAGGGTGCTCCATTTAAATATTCTTCTGTAATCTAATAAGGCAAGCAAAGCTATTTTAGAAAATACCAAGAAATCAAACAATAAATAGAAAATTATTAAAGGTCCTTAAAAATGAAAATTCTGATGCAATGTTTAATTTTCACTGTACTGACATAAAACTGTTTTCCATAGGATAGTAACTGAGGTGTCATATTTGCATTTTGTTCTAAGAAAAGAGCACAGCTGTAGTATCTCATGCAGTCCAGCCTGCCAACTCTCATCAAATATAGAGTTTTCTATAGGTCATTACTGGAAATGATCAAAGTTCTATTTAAGAGATTCAAGAGGTTTAAGTTTTGTAGGTTAAGAACAACAACAAACTACCGTTTGTTAACATATATGTGAAATGAGTGCTGTTTTCTGCCACATTTCTCTCTTTTTTGTTTCTTTTGCAGAGTGTTTTCGCTGTGATTTTCTCAGCTAAAAAATACCACCTTTTTAGAAATCATCCTGTGTTTATGTGTTCAAAACCAAGGAGGCTGCCATTAATATTCATTCAGATGTATAATTTATATACACAGTCAGTGTAGAAGAACGAAGAAAATTAAAATAAAAGATAGAAATTAGAATCTATCAATTTTACATCTCACCTGTCTAAAGATAGGCAGTAACATTGACATTTGAAGAAATACACTTCTTACTTCAATATTCTTGTTCTGGAGTCCTTGAAATGAAAGAAAAAAAACCAATCTATTATTGACCTGTAGCTTTTTTTGGTTTGTTTTTCTCCTCGAAACGCTTGATATATTTTTTTTTTCCATTTGAAATTTATTTTATATAGCTGTGGATATTGGCTTTAACATTCTAAACTATTAGTGCTCATTCAAAGAACAGTGTGACTCAAAATGTCATCAGTAATGGGTAGTTATGACACTCACAATGATTTTTTCCTAAAATGGCCAAAAATGACTTGACAAATTGAACGCATTTTCTCTGTGCATTTGCATTTAGTAAATATAATATTTACAATATGGTCGAATAATGATTCAGCTTTGATCTCCGAGCCAGAGGAGAAAGAGCATTCTTAGCAAGTACTAATTGACTATTCTTCTGTCTCTATGACTTTCATGCTGAAAGTTTTCTGGCAGACTATGTAAATATTGCTAAGGATAAGTTATTTCAGTAATTCTACCAGGACTGAGGAGACTGAGGGGAAAATTAGCCATGTAGATTTTTAGGCCATGGGAGGAAAATTCTTGTAATGTTAATTAAATCTCTTGATGTTTAAACTTTTATGTGAAAAAAGAACAAACAAAACTAACAGGAGTTCTTCGGAGGACTCTCATCATTTAGAAGATTATGCATTAAAGATCAGTAGAGAGTATGAAAATATACTTCTTTTGTTTAGAGGTTATCCTAGAAAGTTCTAATGACCCACCATCTGGAGAGGGAAAAAAACCCAAAAACCACGACTAAAGCCAAAGCAGCTGTGCTAGGAATAGTACAGTGTAGTCTTTTGCCAAAGGGCACAGTAAAAGATATTTAACTTCCAATCGAAGTTTTGTTGTTTTTTATTTTAGGCATCTTACTTGATCCTCTCTGTCTCTAGGTAAGAATGAGATTCCTTTAAAAACAAAAAATCCATGTTATTTTTGTCTTTAATTAAATACTCATATAGGGGACCTATATGTCTTCAACAGATGTGCATCCAGTAAAACCAAATTCTAGACTTTGCCTCTTTTGTTAAAGCAAACGCTTGTCTCTAGAGGCCAGAATTCTGGTCAATATTTTACACTGTATTAGCTGATACTATCTCCCAAGATAGCTGGTTTAAAAGTGAATATTTATTTCACTGGCACACCAGGGACAGCAGTCCTTGTTAGGTTTTTTTTTAGTGAAAGCTGCAGATTTAGAAATTATTAACAGCATGTCATTTCTTAAACTTGCAAGGCACTGGAGAGCAAAGGTCCTAGAGAATAAAAGTCTAATGTCCTTTTCCATTCTTTGTCAAGTAATTTGAATAAAAGGAATTAAGTCATCTGAATGTGACTACATATCACACATGTTGTAGAACCCAAAGGGCAAGTCAACAGGTCTTGATAATTAGTTTTGAAAGAGAAAAATTATTAAAAAGGAGTAGTATAATTTATCAGCAGCTGTAGAAAATGTTCCAGCAACGAAAGGGAAACATTCATTAAGGACCATATTTCTGTCCCTTTTCTGAGCAGTAGGTCTGAGGTACAGAAAAAACTCAAAGGGTGCTCAGATCTTGCTGCTCTTGCTTATAGTCTCATATGCATCATGGTAACCTTGTTAGTTATCACTAGACAATTGAAAATCCATTTTGGAAGAGGATATGTTCATGGCTAACAGTGGATCCATTCGTCTTAGTTATCACACTTTAAAAAAGGGGCAGTCAACACTGCTTCTCTCTCCTACTTTTCGCGGTGATTTTGGTCAGAGATGTCAAAGAAAGGCTACAGGAAGCATTTCTATCAAAGCTTTTATTCACTGTGCTCTCCTGCACTTTTGCTACACCCTATCTCCCTTTTGCATTCTCTGCTGAAGCTCTTACTGTTGTCATGCCCTATTCTTGTCCTCAATCTGTCAGTCAGAGATAGATCTCTTCAGACTGCAACACAGAATTAACTCTCTATATTTAAAAATGAAATTTTAGAAAGGTAAGTACAAAAAATATGAAAAATTATTTATAAGATATAAATTAAAATCCACTACTGTCTTCTATAAGACTCTAGAAACCAGATGTATCCAGATGGAAAATTAGAACTACATTTTTTCATAAACTGTCTTTTATTCTGTGTATGGTGTGTTACTGGTTTTGATGGTTCCTGGTTTCATATTTATGTTTCAAGGAATATCAAAATAAGAATTAAATTTATAGTTATGAAGAAGAAAATAATTGTACCAATGCAAGAGGAACAGGTAATATTATACCTCCTTTTTGACAAATAACTTCTATGGTGCTGTGATTTACTTGTTGCTTTCATTAAAAAAAAAACAAACAGGTGCATCATTAAGCCTAACTTAAGGCAATATTTCCTGTTCATGAATTTTCAACTCTTATGATCAAGCTAAACAAATAATTAAAATGAAGCTTTGTATCGTGGAATGGATTTATTCTAATAAGCATTGATAGAGTCTTGCACAATAGCCTTATTAAGTATCAGAATTTTCATGCTTCAAATGAAATAGGCCTATTTATATGTCCAATATCATCATCACAAAAATTAAATCCTGTACCAGCTTTGAAGACTAATCTCCAGTCATTTCTATGTCCCTCCTCTGCCTTTGAAAGTGCAAAATTACATAATTAGTTATACTTGGGGAAAAAAAAAAACAAACCAAACCAACCAACCAACCAACCAACCAAACAAACAAAACTGAAAGAACACTATTTCTCTGAGCCTTCATTGTATTACATGATTGAGCTCATTGCATCTACGTTTGCCCAAGTGTTAGGTCACTTACATAGCCTAAAATAATTTTTAGCAGCATGAGGGAACCTGCCCTACAAACACAGTTGTTAGATTAGTTGTGGACCTAAATAATAACGTTTTGATTTGCACCCTGACATAACATGCAAATGAAACAAGTAGTCATGGATAACCCTATAAAATTAAAGAAAGAGGTCCTTTTATGTAAAAAGTTTATGTCAGACCTTAATATAGAAGAATTAAATTTAATTTTGAAGAATCATTTTATTATGAAACTGTAGTGGACATATTTAATCTGTGTCCTTAAGGAGGTCATTGTGAAACAGTGCAACATTAGACTTAGAAGAGTGAGGATATACACAACAGGCACATCCTTCAAACACAGCTGAGTAGTAATATCTGCATGTGACAGCAAAAAATCAAGGAATCAAACTCAGTATTGCACACAAGTGAAGATAAAAAAGCAAACAGAACTATGTTAGTGTTAAAGAGGAGGGTAGAGTGCAGTGCAGGAAAAATCATTTTAATGCTCCAAGGGATTTTTAAGATTGTGTTTAGACAGCTGTATGCAATTTTAAGCACATGCATTATTGGAGACCATAAAAAGACAGAGAGATTTAAAAGGTTCACAAAAAGCCAAACTAGAATGAGTCATGTTCAGAGGCCTTACAAAAGCAGAAAGCCTGGTGAAACTGAGACTAAACTGTGAAAGCTGTTTAGGCAAAGTTATTTTTCATGTTTCTAAGGTGCTACAGATGGTGAGAATGAATGCACACCACATCTTGTGATAGGGTTGTGGTAAAAGATCTAGAGACCAGATGAGGAGTGTTAAAATGTAATGCCTGGCCAATTTATTCCATTAGAATGTTATAAATAGTGGTAAACATGGCTAGATTTTGTTTCCAAATTATTTAATGCAGAATATTTCAACTTCAAAGCTGTATGAATGATTTCATTTTTATTTTGGGTGAGAAAAATGGTCCAAAATTGTAAAAATCCATGTTTTATATGCGTGTGCATGTAACTATCTTATTTATATTTTCCGTATCAGCTAAAGGCTGATCGAGGTGATCATCATTATTCAGTGCGTTATACGCAGGCTGGTCACACAGCCAGACTGAGTCACCACTGTGAAAAGCTTATAGAAAATACCAGTCTGCATTGCTAATTTATGCAGGTACAGCAGTATATTTAACAGATGCATATGTGAGACAAAGTTGAGTTGGTGTAGCTGATTTCCTCCAGGAAACGTACCAGGTCTAGGGAGCTATGCTGCTACTCTCAAAGGGACTTTGAGGTGGGGGCCTCTCATAGTAGCTGGGGAGCTGGAAGGAAGTGACCATTTTTGGCTGAGCTGTTGTGCGGTGTGTGTGTAAGGCTTGCTCTGAGCAAATGCCTCTGAACAGACTCTCAGAATGAGTATTTGGAGATGAAAATGAGAACTCCAAAAGGCAACCCCAATTTGGTATGTGCAATACCAGGATGTCCTTCACCTAAATAGTTTCAACAATCAAATTCAAGTCTGTCAGGGAAAAGTTATTATTTTTGTTGTGCACTTGCTTTCACACCCAATCTGCAGTTGAATTATCATTTCAGTGGCCAAACCCCATTGATGTGTCATTTTATACTCAGTATTCTCACAATTTCGACAGAACCATCCTCAGTGTAAAATCGGGGAATGCACACACAGCTGGGAACTCAAGGAACTCATCTTTTCTGAGATCAGAAGATATGGACATACAGTGACACTCTGTTATTGTTCAGCTTTTACAATCCAATAAATTTTTTACTGAGTTGATGGAAAATTCCCTTACATTAAGATACAATGGAACATAACAGCGATAACTGAAATGAGATGTGAGGGATAAGCTGTAAATGTAGGGAAGAATTCTTTCATTGTTGGTTAGTTTTTAGTTGGTATTTTGACATACAAAGAGATTTTCTGTTCCAGACAGGGTCATTCCTGTTTCTATTAGCTTACCATACAAATCCTTCCTTGCTCCTTGCAAGTCCTCTATCCCTCCCTACGCATCCTGCCATTATAACATTCTGCCAGTGCCTCATTTCTCACTGGTATTAGATAGGTTAAAAAACTATGCTGCTTCCGGATTCTGTCGTGTTGAATAGCCTTTTGTTGTCTTGCTGATGATGTCACATAGGATTGCTTGGTCTATTTTCTGTCTGTGATCCTAAATGAAAACACTGTGTTAAAAATTAAAACAATTTTTGTCCTGCTCTAACTAGTTTAAAGCTAGTATTGAGTCTGGTTTGTTGTTTTTTTGTGTTTGTTTGTGTTTTTTTGCTTTTGTTTTTGGGTTTTTTTTAATTTATTTTATTTTATTTGAGCAATGTTTTTGAATATATATGCAGGGAAATCTTTATACAACTGGCCGTATCACAGGGGACCAGAGTTAAAAATTATGTGGCTAGATCTAAGACTTGAATCAAAGAGCTTTAAAAATTACAATTTTGGTAGCTTAAAAACTATTTGTATAACAATTTAGCTAGTTTCAACACAAAAGCTATGTCTTCTTTTGTACAGCTTTGAACATAAAGCAGCTTCTAGGCACAATATCATGGTCTTCCCTAGGGATGCTTCATTCCAAAATGGTGATGGTTTGAGATGGTTTTGTTTTGATTTGGCCTTTTGCTTTCAAGCTAATAGTGTCAGCTACTGTTGGAGACAGAACACTGACCTAGGTGGACCACTGATTCCTTTCAAATGGTAAGAAATTCCTGTTTATAACACAGCAGTGATGCAAAGATGTTGAATGCATTATAGCTTGACTGTTCTGCATTTTAGACTGGGTATTTTTGTGGAGGAATGTCATTATTTCACATTCGAAAGAATAGAATTAGGTATCTCTAGCTGTGGTTCTTTGGGGATCGTTTTGGCAAACCATTTTTCTTTGGAGATCAGAAGCGGTTTGAATGGTATACACAGATATGAGTGAGACGGATAAGCAGACAGAAAAAGATGAGACAATCAAAACTGCATGATAAATGCCTGATTTTGAAATTTATTATATGGGTCCTGTTCATGTAATAGTCTTTATCTTATTTGGAAAACCAGCAAAATGCTTAAATTACAGGACTATCCTTCCTCTGCAAACTTAATTGTAATTAGCTTGCAAGTTTTCTCACAACCCATATCCTGTTTATTTCAGTATGACTTTATTTATTACTTGCTGTGAGGTTCATAGAAGCTGTGGGATTTTTAATTTCAATATTGATCTAATTTGAATGTGTAGAGCAGCCCAGTCCTCAGTTCCTAGTTCCTGAGTTCCTGGAAAAGTATTTGGAAAATCAGTCATACACTGCAATCCAAGTATTAAGAAGACTATTTTTATTTTTCTTCTCTATTGCTTGACTTTTTCATCAACTTCATGCTCTTGCACATTGCATGCTTCAATCTACGTGCTTTAGTATCTACTGGACAAATGTAATTTACCATTTCCTCTTATAGAGACTTTTCTGAGTGTTTTCTGGACATTGCAAGTAAATGTCTATTTAAGAGAAATCATTACCTATCTATTATGAAGATGATGTTCAGTGCAAAGTTTCGCTAAGCACATAATTTTATTTAAGTTTTAATCAGAAACTAAAGATCTGTGAAATAACCAACCTCAAGGGAAGGCACAGTTATCCATCAAAAAGTGACTTCACTGTAGTTGTTCAGTGCTTTCTAAACAATTACATTATGCCAAGATTGAGAAGCTGGGAGTTAAAATGTTTCAGCTGGACAGAAATTTTTATCCACTACACCAATAAGCATATCAATAAGAAGTTACCAGTAGTGAAAGAATTTTATTAGTGTCTCCAAAACCGCAATGATTTAGCAGTCATAAATGTTTAAAACACCACTCTTGTGGAATTATCATTATTAGAAGACAATAATAATGACCATCATAATTAGAAAATATGGCTTTGAAGAATTATAAATATCAAGTTGTGGGTACCAAAGACAAAAAGAATTTTAAAAAATTTAATGAATATTTAAGAGATATTCATTAGGCCTCTCGCGTATCAAACTGGAGACGGCTGGGGAGGGCTGTCCCTCTCATCTGAAAACATATATGGTTAAACTCTCACTTGTGCACTTCAGTGAAATAGTGAAGCTTGACTCTGTGACGTTAGCAGAGGGCTGGTGCTGAGCAGCAGTGGGGGCTCTGTGGTGCAGTGGTTGCCCTGCACATGGTCTCTTTCTCCCAGAGGGTTCCACCGTTGAATCCTTAACATCTTTAGAGGAGTAAAATGCCATGTGAAATTAAAAGTAATGTGAAATTACTGCTGCACACCAGAGCTGCTACCTGCTGTAAGCATTTGTATGTTGCTTATGGACAACATCCAAGAAAGGATTAACATTTATGTTCTTGACCAGGTTGTTTAAACTGCCATAGCAAGCTAACTGATAAGTAGTTCAGCCAGTGAGACACCACACAAAGGGAAATTCTGGAAGAGTTTGCCAAGGTTTCTATGCTGACCACCTTGCCCCTTCACTCTTCGCACTCCATCAATATTGACATTATCTTTCACTTGCACAGTTTGGGGAGAGAGCAAATTTCACGTACATAAAGTAAATCTTGAACAATGTGTAAAATGGAGGAACAGCATGTATCTCCATTGTTTTAATTTTGTAGGAAATGCAGCTGTTCCTTAGCATAACTGTGGAGTGTGCATCCAGCAGATTAGAATGCATAAAAATATGTCTTCTCCAGAGGTGTCTGAAGCCTATGTCAACTCAGAGCAGGTGTTTTAAATGTGGGAAAAAAAGAATATGATCGGTATGATTTTTTGACAAAATGATAGCTGACTGCACAGGGAAAAGTTCTTGGGAATTAATGCCAAGTCTTCCATAAAATCATCTGAGAGAAATGAGGTAAAACATTCTATTCAGTGTGCGTCTTCTATTATTTCAGACTCTGAAACTGCTGACACAGGATTTAATTATCTATATCCTCGTGTACAGAGAATAATTTTAAGTTTATTTCAAAATTGATTTAATTTTAGTTTAACCATGTCCTTGTAATATGCTTAGTGTGATACTTCCTTGCAAAAAAAAAAAAAATTTGAATAATTTTATTTTCATTAAAACTGTATACTCTTTAACATTCTTTTTAGCTATTTGTATTAATATTTCTCATCTCAGACCCCAAACATTTAATGATCTCATGAAAAAAGTCATGGAACCTAAATTCCAGGCTGATCCTCCAGCTGTGATACACCTCCCACTGGGAATATGAGATAATCAATATCAGAAATGTGTAAAACTTTCAGGCAACACAGGTTACCTCAGAAATTTTAAAATACAGTTTAGATTTGATATATTTATTGAAACGGTCTGATTTTGATCAAGGAAAAATATTTTAGTCTCTTTACACTGAAGAGATGGTGCTTTGTTTTAAAATGACAGGAATGGTTCTGCAATACTATTTGTATCATTATAAGAACCGGTATAGTATGGACAAGTGATAAAACAAATACTTCACTCCACAGGCATCTGTAGGAAATTCCCACATTTTTCAGAAATGTATTTTTAATAAGAAATTATTTTGATTCATGGGTATCTTTATGTTTACATCAGTTTATATTGGTTTGTATCGCTTGTATTAGCATATAAGAAGTATATTTAAACTGTCTTTCCTTCTGAGTTTCAGCTTCCTTGGCCGTGATTGTCCAAACTGAAAGAAAGTTCTGGACAGTTCTGCCTACATGATTTCTGGAAAGTACAACATTCAGTCAAACACTTTCAGGCCAAGAACATCGCTACATTATGTATACCAGATTAGCATTTTTATTCCTGTATCCACCATCAAAATGCTGTGCCCAACAAGCCAGATTGTAACAGATATATAGGAGTTAAATGCATTCTTTATTTTCAACTGAGCCAATTTAGTTTTTAAGACCCGCTGACAGTTTGACAGTTCTTGCAGTTCACTATAATATCTGACCACTCTCTCTGTCAAAAGTGCACAGACTTAATTAATGTCTTTGCCTCTCTGCAAGTCGTTGGAATAATGTAGGCGAAGTAACATCACGCACAATGGTGAGACTTGACGAGAGTGGGTTTTTACTGTTAGAGTTAGCTTGGTCACTTCAGACAATCAGTGATGCAGATGGGCTGAAACTGTAATGAAATGTTACCTGCTTCTGAAGTTAAAATCGTTTTGCCAGGAGATTAAAGTAACTGCTAAATCCTTTTGACATAAAGGAAGAGATGGTATCCTTGTCAACTCCCACTGTCTTCAGTAAAAGCATGCCCTCCAAGTGTGCATTAAACATGTTCTTTATTATTAGTATGCTCTAAATCTCTTTAATGCTGATTAGTTTATGTTCTCTTGTCCAGATGTTTGTAAGACCATAATGAGCCTCAAAGTATGATTTATGTAAGTGTATTGGATCAAAAAGACTCATTGTTCATAGGACTTTAGAATATACTCAGTAAGAAGCGAGTCAACATGTGCAAGTCATTATTTGTAGTGTTCTTGAATGATCCATGAAATCCCTTCACTGGATCTGTAGGAGAAGCGTGGTCATTATCTTCAGAGTTGCAGTCTGTAAAGAGTGTGACATCCATTGTACATTGAAGTGGAAGTGGTGAGGGCAGCAGGAGCTGCATGCATAGCAGGTAAAGATTTCAACTGGATGACACTCTTGCCAAAAGATACTGAAACGTCTCCTTCCAAGGGGCTGAAGTTTCAAGAGGATATAGTTAGTACTGTATTTTTTGACCATCCTTTAAAAAGAATACAAACAAATCCATGAAATTTTTAAGCCACCTGTGAAAAAATTAATTTGCCTATTGTGAAAGACTAATCTTTTGACAGATTAAAGCAGAGAAAACAGAAAAACAAATGAACAAATCAAAACCCAAAACGAAAATCAGCTTTACGCTAATAACAAGACTTCTTTGAAAACTTCTTGTGCTTTTTTTCTTGCTTTCTATATTTTTTTTTTAAAGATTTAGGGACATCTACACATGACTGTGATAAAAATCATCCTATGAGACAAGAAAAAATTATGGAAGATCACATGCAGTATCTGTCCCTGTATCTGTAAATTTTAATTGGAATTTTATTTTGGGGGTTTCTAATCACTTTAGGATATCTCTTAATCAAGATAAACATAATTTATCTGCTAAACTAAAAGACCTCCTGAATATCCATGTCAGAATGATACTAGGAGTATTACTCAAGCTTCTCTCCTTTTCATTCACTGAAATACTCTTGCAGTAATAACCCTTTCTTAAGTAAATTCCCTGTACTTGTATGTCACCAGACTTGATTTTCACCTATATTCAAAATGGAATAGCTCAAATAAAAAAAAAAGTAGACAATTTCTCTGGATTGCCAAATTCTATCTGTAGGACTAACTTAACAAAATTTGTCAGCAGTTTTCACTTCTTAAGATATCTATGAATTGTAATTATGTACATGATTTCATGTTTGCAGTTTTCTGCAATCAATATATTATTTAAGTATTTGGATCTCATTCCAAAATGTCTTTTGTTTGGTTTGGTTTTTGTTTGTTGGTTTGGTTTTTGTTTGTTTGTTGTTTTCGGTTTTTGTCTAATCAGATAGTAAAATTCTCTATTTCAGTGCATAAAGTGTCAACAAGTCCACTAGATTACTCCTCAGGTAACAAAGGAAAAGGTTTTTTACTTTTCTAAACAGAGTAAAATCAGTGGTTTAGAGAAGAGCTGAATAAGCAAGATTTTCTGCCGAGATAGAATAATTGATATATTAAGTGAGGAAGAAGTGTAATCTCAAGGAAAATTGTTTTAGACTGTTGTTACCATCAAAAAACTTCTGTGTGGTTTTTTTTTAATGATCCTTTAATGACTACTATTCTAGCTTCAGACACCTGAGAAACATATTTATAGACCACTAAACCCCTTGTGGTTTTTTGTTTTGTTTGTTTTTTTCTTTTTGGTACTGATGCAGGACAGAAGTTTTTAAAACTGTGATAGACTAATTCCAAATTCCCTTTACAGCATTTGTTATCTTGCAGAAAAAGTTTTTCCTCAATTATTGTTTGAAAAACGTGTTATTTTGCCTTTATAAGTAATTTAAATTATCAACTGAGAGCTTAATTTAAAGAAAAAGAAATAAGTGTTCCAAAATGGTGGCATATTCCTGTGTGGATTTTCAAGGAAACATGACCTTTGTGAAAGCAAATCATCATGCTGTACCTGATATTCAATATGAAATGCTTCCTGCTTATTTATATTATCCATGAAAGTTGTTTATAGAAAAATGTCTAAATATACACAGGTGAAGGTTGTTAATGATACAGATATCTTCTTGGTCAGACGAATCATTCTGGCACTGCATGAAATACATGTTGATATAGAATCATTCAAAGGATGATTCAGTACTGTGCCTGAGTATAAAAAAGAAGTGAAAATGTGACTTAAGATAACTTTTGTGTTTGAAATTCATGAGCATACAGGAAAGGCATGGGGGAGGGTTTTTACTTTTTTTGATTAATGGTAATGTTAATGTTTTCTCAAAATGGAGTTCTTGTACTTCACATTTGTTGGTGAACACAACAGCGAGCAGCATTTCTGACTCTGCCACTTTGCGATGTTCCTTCCCTGAGCAGTGAAGATAAACATGTGATGCAAATATCTTCTGTCATACAAATGTATGTATTTTTTAAGTCTGTGATCAAAAGCTTTCCATCAAAAATAGAGAGTTGTTCTTTAGTCTTTGTTTTGCTGCCTATTGAATGCTTGCAGCCCCAGGCTTCTGTGCAGATTGCTTTCTAGGAGATTCCTTTGTCTCGTTCCTTGCCATTTTGGTGTCTGGTTTTTTATTTAACATTTATTCTTGAAACAGCTGCCTCTTCACATGTGCTAGATAACCCTCATAATCTTTGCTTCTTAAAATCTCTCCATAAAGCCTGCTTCTCTTAAATAGCCTTCCAGATTTCTTTCTCTGTACACGCACAGCACACCTACTTCCACATTTTCTTAATATTCTCAGGTGACAGCATAAGCCCTGCAAAGAATTGTAAACAAACTTGGTAGTATAAACTAAGTTCTGTGACTTAAGGTCTAAACCTGATAGAACAATGGTTTATTTTTTTCCCCATAATGCTGCAGACATACAGGTATGTGAAATACTAGTATTTTAATCATTTTGGTATTTGATGTACACATGCAAGGAAAGTCTTTGAGTAGAAGGGCTGTCTTTCCCTTGCCTTTGAAGTGTTTATTCAGACTTCATACCATTTGGGAGTGCATACAGTTGCAGAACCCAGACTTCGTGCTTCAGCAACTGAGATTAACTCAGTGGGTTAGAGCATGGTGCTAATAATGCCAGGCCTGGATCCCTGTCTGAGCCATTCACTTAAGGGTTGGACTCAGTGATCCTTGTGGCTCCCTACCAGCTGAGAATATTCTGTGATTCTATGATCCACGAGAAACCTGTTTGTTGCCCATCAACTCTCAACAAACAGCAAAAAGAAAACCTTACAGAAAGCAGGTTTGCCACATTTCTGTCAAGAAGCTCGAAGTCCAGTGAGTATGTCCTTAAAATAAGCAAGGACATCCCTCTATCAATGAGAGCTGGAATTATTCACCACCTCTGGAGCTCTGGGAAGAAAAAACCAATGAAACCACTTTGTTCAACACCTGGTACAGAAAGAGGCTGATGTTGCAAGCTGCACTATACCTGTGTGCTATTTTTCTTGTCAGAATGGTTTACAATATCATAGTCTATACTTTAGTCTAGAAAAATACAGAAATAAGTGTTTTGGGTATTACTACTGCTGCTATTATCATGGTTTGAAACTTTGTCGTAAACATGGTTAAAAGGCCAGGGGTATTCAAATACAGAAGGGTTAATTATTGCTGTCATATGAGTGGATAGCAGTGTTCAAAGTAAAACGGTGAGTTAGAGAAAAACTGGCAAGCTGATCCATTAATGCAAAGCCAGACAAAAATATAGTTATTTAAAGCAACAATAAATGGTATTTTCTTCATGCAGGTAAACAATTTAGTATTTCACAGAGTAAGCAGTGAGGTGTGACCTTGAAAGACAGAATCACAAACAGAGCTGTTGTATACTATTTGCTATCCCATTTTATTACAGGGGTTTTAGCAACATACAGTACATGTTCAAAATGTTAAAAGAGGAGGTGAAAAACACTGTCCATCATTAAAAGCTGTCTTTGCACAACAGTAAAGATTCTTTTGTGATATTAAAACTTGGTGGTGTGTGTGCATGCACATGTATGTGTTTAACTGTGTATAAAATAATGCAGCATCCTAAAATGTGCAGCTGGAGCGGGCATTCTTAAAACAAATGACTTGATGCTAGGGACCAACAGAGCTCTTTATCACAGGAATTTACTAAAGTGAAATAGTAGCTAATCAATTTTTCTGTGACACCTTTGTGAGATTTATATTCAGAACTCATAGCAGAAATGGCAAACCAAACCTGGGGCTTTTCACCTTAAATTTCATAGAATTGATTTGGTCTGGCAGATCTGGATTTCAATCCAGTCATGTCTGAAGGGAGAGGGAGAATGAACAGAGGAAAGGATGATGGGTTTTCAGTCCCAGGGCATCCAAGAAGAACATTCTTGGTTATGTGATTTAAGGGTGATTATGCAACACTTCTTATCATGTGATGAAAAAATCTCTGACTCAAAGCATCCCTTGTAAACCTATAACTCTATTATTGTAGAGGTCTGCTCCAAAAATGTAAGAGACTTCATGTAGAACTACCATAACTGACAAAAAAGGCTTTCAGAAGATCTCATTGACTCTCTAGACATTTTGGTCTGCAGTAGATATGGCATTAAACCCTATCATTTTTGGCTGAAATTCTGTCATAAAATTTGCAATACTTTATTATCATTATCTGGTCTACACTAATGAAGGATTTTTCATAGAAGTTGGAATGGTTCATGCAACCCAGTACTCAAGACATCAACATCCATTTTAATTTTGCTCTGTTTTCTTTTTCTTAGTGGATAGGCAGTTGGGATCATCTTTGCATAAAGCTCAAGCTAGTCAGCCAATGGTCCTGGCAGAACCCTAGTTTAAACAACATGAACAGAAACATGGACAAAAAAGTGCAGTTCAGGAATTCAGGATAAATTGAGTGAGAATTTTGCAAATTTGACAGGTGATTTAACAGCATCTGCTGATACTGATGATACAAGTCAGTGCAATGCAAGACTTTGGCCATAAAGCAGCAGCCTGCGAATTACTGAGCTGTTAGATTGGGGAAAAAGAAGAGGATTTGAAAGGAAAAAGCATTAACGGCCTTAAAGTTCAAAGGGAAAAAAAGACAATGTATATAGAGACAAGATTGATGGAAATTTTTTAAAGGCTGAATAGATAAGCTTTTGAGCTAGATATGTTTTCAGTTAGTAACAACATTGCTGAGATTTTTTCATGATTTCCAAACTCATTGGATTTACTATATCTAATGCAAACATTACCTCTTGGAAGCTTGAAAGAGAAAAAAAATATTTACCGTTTGTTCCCCTCCATCATGCATGCAGATTGTTTTTTTATTGTATGGATGCTGGCATTATTTATTTTCTTTTTTTAGAAAAAAAACATCATTGAAGTATTTATTTGGGGAAAAAACACATATAAAGAACTACATGGACTTTGCTAACAGGTATGAGAAATTACACTTAAGAAAAAGTTGGTCACAAGTTAAGCCCAAGGGTATTGTCATCCCTCCTTAAAATCAACTGCTTAGTTTCAGTAATTATAATCTGACATACAAGATTATATTGAAAGATAAAAATATACTATTTTTATAGAAGGGATCTATTGCTAAATCCCATTTTTAAGGTTTTTTGATAGATTTGCTGTTGCAAAACAGTTTATTGTCTTCCATTTTCGGTACTACTTATAGAAAAACTCTTGTGGTCTTAATCTACATTTGAAAAAGCAAGCAGAGTGACCAGGACTCTGGTACTGCAAATGCAGCCTGTAGTGATTGGGGAGTGCAATCCCTCCAAGAGATTGCTTTGGTTGATTATGTCATGTCTTAGCCCAGTATTACCAGTGGCAAACTGAGCAGAATCACTGCAGTAACCTCTCATTCTGCAACAGCAAAAGTGAGATCATGAAAAATACTTGTCTAGTTTTAGTGCTTACTGTTGATAAGAATTAAGGAATGGTTTAGGTCATGAAATGCATTCAGAGAATAGCTTGGCAGTCAGAGATGTGATGCTTCCAAGAGACTTCCACCTAAAAAATGGAATGAGAAACCTGGGGTTTTTTTATTTATAAACTATGCATATGAGGGTAATATTCTAGATGTGTGTGCTTTCTATAACCTACCAAATGTCCAAATATTTTGCTAAAACTTGTTCTTTCTGGGATGTCAATTTTTATGTGACATTTATTCAGTATCCTTGTAGAGCAAAGAGGAGAGCTTTATCAGACTCATCTCATTTGGCACTGTGGCAATTGCATATTTGGACTGATTAAAAATATTAATAAATTTAGATGAAAGAATTGATAAACAGCTATCTATCTGCAGATTTCTTGGCACTAGACACAGTTACGTTATATCCGCAATTCCCCTGTCCACATTGTCTATCCTTTTTAATTCTGCCCTATCTGCTGACATTTGAAACAGCTGTTACAGCCTGAAGTCACAAAAAGAAAGATGTTGCTAAGCATGGATGCTTTCCAGTCCAATCATATTTATTTTTGTAGAATTAGCAAAAACTTAAGTCTGCAGAGAGATCACTGAGCAGTTGACTAAGTTGTGATTAATGTGTTAGAAAAATCTGCTTGCTAACCCTTGAGTTCGTGCACTGAATGATTTAAAGCCATGACTGTTTCCTCAGAGGGAAAACAGGCTTGCAATGAAGCTAGAAATGTAAACTGTGATGCAAACTATTTAAAAGAAGGAATTGGAAGGTTGAAATCAGTATTCACAATTTTCCCAAAGCTGGGTGAGTTCTCTGAGATTCCACCTAGGGCAACATGTTAGAAGAAATTCCATGTATAGTGACAATCTTACCTAATATGGGGTTGGAATGTCAGTTTTTGTGAACTGCGTCTTTAGATCTTGAAAGACTATAAGGCATTTTAGTCCATGGTCATCTTTTCTGGTATCACTAAGTCCTGTTGTCAAAGAAGTATAAGGTCACAAGAGGTTATAAGAGCCTGATGAAGACAATGAATATTACATACTGATTTTTTTATTGTTTTTTCCCAATAGTAGAAAAGTAGGCAGACAAGACATAAAAGGGTATGCAAAAACATACAACAAATGTTGGGGGGAAAGAACCCCAATTTATTTCCCTTAAGAAAAAAAGTGAGAATTACAGTTATAAAGAACACTAAGGAAATAGGTAGCTGGTTTTTTACTTTATAAGTTTCATTTTGACTTTTCTACCCTTATTTAGTTTGAAAGCTGCCTTTGCAAATGCTATGGTTGTTTAACAACTCAAAACAGTATTTAAAATACAGCCCTAAAAGGTGAAGGACTTAAGAGGCAGTTATATCTTTGACTACTGCTTATATTAAAAAGGACACAATGCTTTGCTTTCATAGCTGATGGCAGTTCTACCTCAAGGAAATTTTAGCCCTACCATGTAAAATAGAAAAGTCTATTCTTTGCACTGTATTTCTAAGGGTTCTCTTAACATCTCAAAGCTGCATCTTCTACTGTATGCTCTAGCATTTGAAATGTTGAAATATAATCTCTACCATACTTTACTAACAAGTGTAAACTAAGCATGGAAGGAGTAAAGGGTTTTATTTTGATGTGAATTGTGTCTAGACTGTCATACTGCTTACCTGCTGAAATTTCACCTTAATTTCTTATAACAAATATCTGAAAGCTACAAGTTCATAAAAATATAGTTTTAGAGTACTACTTATTACCCCAGAGTCATGATGTTTATGACTGACTTAAGGGCTCTATACCTGCAGAATTTTCCTGATGATACAAAGCAGACTTTCCACATTGAACAAGCTTTCATGTCTACCTTGATCTTCAGCTATTTTGTCAGCACAATTCATTTTAGGAGTAGTGAATATTCAAGTGTTTATTTATCCAGAGTTATTTCCTGCCATGGAAGTGAAAGATGGAAATGTCTTCTGTTCTATAGGTGTGTGAACAATGCACAGCCAGTACAAATCTTGCTTTCACCAGTACTATTACTTGGATGTGCAAGATATCATATATCTGTGTGCTGTACAGTGCTATAGGGAAGTACAGTGTATAGTAGCATTAAGGGAAGACTGATGGAAGGCTTGTTCTGGAGCCAAATGTCTCAAAACACTTTGATTTTCCAAATTACTGGTAAAGTTTTTGTTTTAATGTTGCATAGTATAAGTACAATATATTTGGGTTGCACTTTGTGAGGGGAAGGAGACAATGTCTAGCCTTTTGAAGAGGAGTGAGGCAGTAAGGTTTTTGTTAATGGTTTATGGTAGTGGAAGCCTGGAGCTGTTGTTTTGGACATTTTCCCCACCTTCTTGTTTTCCATTTCACAAAATAATCTTACACTTGTAAAAATATGCATTTTTCTCATGGTCATGGATTAAGACGTTTGATGATCTATAGATTCACTTGATCTGCAGTTCAGAGGCTTTGAGGGGGAGTATTCTCTTTTCTGACCAATTTGCAGTCTTTGTCTCCCACTCACTGGAAAAAGAAATAAAATTATAAATCTGTATATCTATATCTCCTAAGCTTGTAGCTGAATTGCTGCTACAGTCAAGTGGCTTACAAGGTCACAACCAATGCAGGTTTTCAGAAGGAGAGGTAAGAAATCTCTCTAGCTGCCTGCCAAATGGCTAAAGCATAAGCATTACGTAAGGAAACTTGTGCAAGTGTTGGCCAAATTGTTTTCATTGCAAATTAATCATTCCTAGTTCCCATAAATTAAAACACTGGAATTACTTCAAAAGTTGTAACTTGCACTGCATAGTGTGTATTGCAATTTCAGAGACTGGCATATCTTTTGTTTCAGAAGAGCAGTGCTGTTATCTTTCACAACCTGTGTTCAGTTTTTAAAAATGCTGCATGATGCAAAGGGATCCTATTTGTAATTTTGTTTGTTTGAAATAGTAGCAATCTTAGTGTTTGCGTGCTAAAGAGATGCTTAAATGTTCTTCTACTGGATATTGCAGAAGCTGAAGGGTGTTCAGAAGTTTGTTGTTGCAGCTGCTGTTATTCTACTAAAGCAGTCATATAACTACTTCTATCCAAAATTTTTGAAAGATAATACAAACAACTAAACTCTTAACTCCATAATTTTCATCCAGATCACTTTTTTGTTTTAAGTGCAGCTGGTTTTCTCTGAAAATGTTGATAAACTTAATAGCCTTATTTTTTTATTATTTGCTACATATTAAGGGAGAGTAAGCAAGAGGAGATAAAATACAGTATACATCACAAAACAAAAACCCAAAACCAAACAAAAAACCCCTGAGAAACCAAAATGCCAAACAGTCCTACAGCAATCCCCCAGACCTGACACAGAATTATTCTCAATTATTGTTTTTAATTGTATTATCCAGTTGCTAATATTCTTCCCTGTTCTCTGTTTGTTCTGCTACTCAATAGGGCTTTGAACTGGAATTCATGAGATAAGACCTGATGGTATTATAAAAATGCTAAAAATACTAATTTTTATGAAGGAAAAGTGTATTTTAAAGAAAAGTCACCATGCTAAGATGAGTGAGGGTGTGGCAGTGGAGCGATGACCTGATTGCTGCAGTTGTATGATACTCAGAACTTGCATTTCCATTAACAAATAATACATGCTTAAAGGCTGCTGAGGCAGTCAAATTGACCTAGATACTGTGTAAACATGAATATGAAAAACACATTCAGTTATTCATAAAATGGCCACAAATGAGGGCAATTTTCGAATATCTGGGCTTGTATTGGTGCTTTCATGGACTCATTCATACATTTTTCTCTGTTACAGTGTACATGGGAGAGAGATATTGCAGAATGAAAAATATGGAACCAGCACAATAGTATATTACACTTCTAAAGAGAACTTTTATTTTCCCTCATTCTTTTTTCTAAGAGCTAATACTGGATCTGAATTATGAAAGATATAGTTATGTCTGAATAACTTTCATGAACAAGAATGGAAAAAATTTAACCGGAGGGATCTGGGCTATGATTTTGTAAGTTGTGTAGTATTTGCAGCCACATTTAGGAGGGAATCTGAAACCACCTTTTATTGCTACTGTGTTATGTTGTTAGGGAAAGAACTGCATACAAAGGAATATGTGGCACTTGTAGAGAATGACAATTTGACTTTACCTGAGAAATAAAAAACTGTAATTATGCTAATTAATACCCTCACCTACTAGGAAGGAAAAAAAAAAAAAAGTGGCAAGACCTACCATTACAGAACTAGTACAAGCAGTTTGCCATTATTATCAACCCTGCTCCTGTTGCATGGGACTGTCTTCTTCAAATATGCCCCTGTGACATTTCTTCTGAACAGATTGTAGCTCTATGACTAATTGCCTAAGAATTACACCATTTACAACACAGTTACTTGTCCCTCAACAGGACAGAAATTTTGTCTTTGCATGTACTGGACAAAACCATCCAACAAATTAACTATGTCACTGTGAGTGTTAATGTATATTACTTTTTGTTTCCCAGATAACTTTCATGTTTATTTTCATTAATATGCAGCTGCTCTTTTCTACTGTCACGACAAACTAAGAACATTTATTTCCTGATTAAGGTCTATTCTGCTAGTTTTGTGTCCTAAAATGCAAACCCATCATAATTTTGTTTGTAGTTGGTTAAATCAAATAATATATTTTATTCCATAGCTTTTGAAACTAGAAGTGATATCTATGAATGTTGTCACTATGAAATACCTTTTTGATTTCACAGTTCTCTTGTGTATGAAAGACTTTATATAATTCACAAGAACAGCTTTGGGCTAGAAAAAAACATCACATTTTGCATCTGTGGAGAGCTTGCCTGACAAAATTATTGATAGATGGACATCCCAAACAGCAAAGCACTGATAACCTCTCTGCTGGGTATGTGTGAATGGAGCCAGGGAGTACTACTGGAAGAGACAAAAAGAGTTGCCTCAGACGCTTTTGACAAAGAGGAAATTTGATGAGAGGGAACTCATTAAATAGTGGAAGTAGACAGGTTTCTGTTGGTCTTTGCCTAATTCCAGGACTATTTATCCAGCCTCACTGTGGTTTGCTAAATCTGTTTCTTCTGCCAGCTAATGTAATTACACTAATAGTTCAGTTGGTAGCAGTCTGCCTGAAGGCAGAGAAAAGATTGACATGTGATAGCCAACAGAGAGGGATAATGTTGCACAAAATAATTGTTTTATTATAAAAATAAGAAAAAGCAAAACAAAACCTGCAAATCTTGCCAGGAACTATGATGACAACAAGTTATTTGGAAATTGTTGGTCTGTATTGTCTGTGAAACTCTCTGTAAACATCATTCAATGTCTTTAACTGTAATGATGACACAGGATGTTTCATAAGCCCTTTGTTTCAGTCCTAGCCCTGAAGCAACCTGTGGTGGGTTGGAGAGAGGAAGTAGCAGAGGAGATGCAGGCAATGGTACAATCATTTATTTTAGACTGTGGAACCTGCTGGAGATGTAAGAACAATAGATGGTCATAATAACTGCAGCTGTGAGTAGTAAAAGATCCTTTCACAGTCACTCTGGAAATGGCAAAAATTTGCTTTTCAGGGCACTCACTTGGGTGCTACTCTTGGGATACGCCTGTCAATTTGTGAAACATGTTACTAACCATATGTGATCAAAGGAAAAATTCCTTGCAAAAGTATTCAACTGAAGAAAGCTAATAAAAATCTAAATGGGATACCAGAAAAGGCAAAGCAATTATTTTCTCCAAAGATTAAGGATAATAACACTACCAGCTCCTGTTCTATTCTCTCATAAATTCCTTGTGAAATTTGTACCTCCAAATGTGGACATTTGTTGTCTCAGCTACTTATGAAAGAGCAGGTGGTTGTAAGAAAGTCATCACTGATCAGTCCATGGAAGACATCCTCTACTTACGATATACTCCCAGATGTCTGAAAGAATGTCTTCTTACTGCTCTCCCTGCCTTCTCTCCACAGTTACAACAGATGCTGGTATAGCATGTGACTATTTCTGTATTAGACACAACATTAGTTTATTGCCAAAATCAGATTTACTAGCTCAATGCTATCCCGTAAAGGAAGTAAGTGGCTGTAAAGGGAATAGCTTCAACTATTTCTGGATTTAAGACAGGAGAATGCCATGAGGTATTACATTTACGAGGGCAGTCAGAAATCAGAGTTCTCAGAAATTCTGAGTTAGATTCCAGTTATTTTAATTTACTTCTAGTCTCTCTGTCTATAGATCTGTCTTGAAACTTAGCATGTAGATGGAGCTTTTAAAAAGGACATTCAACTTGTTTAAAATACAAAAAAAAAATCAACTACGTGCTTAAAATGGCGAGCAATCCTATGCAATCTGCAGTGCAGTTCACTCGTTCTTTTCTTGTTCCATTTGATTAATGAAAGCAATGTATTTTCTCTCCCTCTGCCAGTGATTAATACTTCTCCATGCTTCTTTGTTTTTGGTGGCAGATTTCTGGGGAGAGATTCCACAGTAAATTGGTTTTGATATCGAATTTTAAATAGGCTTTGCCAGCCTGCTTATTTTGTGAGAAATACTCCTCAGTCTCCAGCACGGTACAGCCTGGACTGTGTCTGCTCTCTGATTCTGTTGAAGAGAAGGGGAGTTTGGGAGAGACTCTTTCAAAGCTCCCTTCCATCACTATATCCGACAGTGTCAGGTGAAAGAGAACAAAAGTTGCTCCCAGAATTCACCTTGGGAAAGTACTTCCTTCAGCACTAACTAGGTATAATTCATACCACCTAGGCTTTGGTGGTGATGCAGGCCTTATTGTTAAACAGCATTTTGGACCACTGTCTATGCTAGTGATTCACACCGTGCCAAGGGTGTTGCTGGACATGGAAATGCATTCATCCATTTCCACTGCTATAGCTGTCTCTGGATCACTTCTGGATGAAGCTGAATCTTGCAGACATCCCTGGGCAGTCTGAGGTTCAATACCAGCCAAGGAGCAACAGGTAGTCCATGTGCAGCTGACCCGCTTTGGAAGAACAGAAAGTTTAATAATACAGATGGGCTCTGCTGTGCACATGTTGGCTTCCACCTTGCAGAAGGGTACATTTAAGGCAAATTCATTTTCTATAGGATATCTTACAAAACCTTTCCCTTACTGGGCTTTTAGCTTTTTCAGTTTTTTCGATTCCTTGGGGTTTACTGGTCATAAAGTCATCTAATGCTCATTTTCTTCTCGTGCACAAAGATTAGCTACTGATATATTTTTGATGATGTTTGCTTTTACTTAAAAGTTGTGGAATGCGTACTGAAGACATGTGCAGATATAAAATTAGTGGCAGTTTGCCAGTGTCACCTTTGATGTTGTCAAGCATGAGAAACCTATGTATAGGATAATACAGCTTTCCTTCTATACATGTGATCAAACCACCATGTGCATGCTTTATTCCTTATCTTAAAATCAGCCTGCAAAGTCAAAATGTGACTTTCATAATTAAGTCTAACACTATGACTTATGTATAACCTTCAAGTCAGAGTCAAAATAGGAAGTGTGTTACTTTGGCAGGGACCATAATCTGCAAATGTACCCTTTGCACTTGACTGTGAGCTCCACCCTTTAAACAAATGCTTTGTCCTGGTTTCAAATCAAATTTTCACTACGCAGGTCCCATTGTTTAAATTGCAATAGTAGTTTCAGCCAGCATCTCCTTGTATGGGGACCCTTTTACTTGTAGCTGGTGAAAGGCATTTTTCTTCTGCTTGCCTGAAGAAAAGTCTATACAATGAAAAAGACTGCTCAGTGTCCAAACCCACTCATCAGCAAGAGTTACTTAAAACAATTTGAAAAATAGATGGTTTCTCTTCATTATCTCCTTGTCTTCTAGTCATATTTTTCTTAGCTACATTTGCCTGAGAACCCAAAACTCAGGCATGGACCTTCCTCCTTCCCTTTCCACAGGCCTTTTACCCCCATCTGTTGGTATTGCTGCCTGTTCAGTTAACCTCAACAGGAATGCAGTCATCCCTCTGTGGCTCATCCTGTTCAGGAATAATGAACTGTGATTTAAACCAAGGGAGCTGCTAGTAAAAATTAGATAAAATTCATTAGAAAATTGTGTACTACTAATTAATGAAGAAGGTCGTCTGAGGACTTGATAGAATTGAGTTTAACCAGAGGAAAAAAATCCACAGTGCAAATATGTGATGTTTGCTACTTTCTTTTCACTATTGCTCCATCTGTAGACTCCTTTTGTCACCAAACTTCCTGTTCTCTCTCCCTCCCACCAGGTCACCACCAAGGCTTGTTGGTGGGAAGCATAGAGTAGAGACAGCAGTAAATGAGGTCACTTGTTGTGGGGACAGTTGTTTCTTCATCTTGTTTCCAAGTGATGAACACTGTGTATAATGTAATTTATTAAAGTGTTAAAAACCAGGGACTGGTCGAAATGCTGCCTCTTCAGTTGCAATCAAGGAAAATTCCTGGTATTTGCCTTTCATGCTGGTCCTGGGAAAGTTTACAGTCCTTCAGTTTTTCAGTAATGCTTGTTCTGTACTTTTGTGAAAAGTCTTGGGCGATACCTTAGACGTGTCCAGCCTTTCACTTTCTGGATATTAAAAGCAATTATGATGGACACCTAGACAAAGCAAATTAACAAGGAACTTGAGCAAAAAAGTGACTGAAAAGCCAAGACACTGACAGGGGAAGGGAGACAAAAAGGTGAATAGCTGTTTAAAAAACAAATGTAAGAAACAAATTCAAAAAAAAGCAGCTCATCAAAAAGTTTCAAATACTGTTCCTTTTTGGTCATATACAGCTTTGTTTATTACTTCAGAGCTCTTGACTCTTCCCTTTTGGCATAACAATTAGCATCCATCCTTTAAAAGATCAGGTAAATACCATGATTTCCAATATTTCACATCATTTTATTGAAGATCTTATCATAAAGCAATGAATTATACAACTGTCAATCAGATATTTTGATCTTTTATGCAAAAAAACCCAAATGTGTGATATATGGTAATTAAGTTTCTAAATCATGTTTTTGTAATCAGTTTTTTCTTAGGAAAAATTTACATGGGTTCCTCTAAGTTCTAAAACTATACTACTGACTGTCCAAATAAAATATATCCATTATGGGAAGTGTGTACCTATAAAAATTAGACTGAGTCAGGGTTTTGAATGTAAAATTAAGTCTAATGACTGGATTTTTCATAATATGATATCAAAAGAATTTTCTGTACAATATATTATAACAGGCCAAATATCCACCAACCACAAAATCTGTAAGTTTGTTTTCTGCACATATAAAGGAGGAGAAGTTAATACATGTGAGTCAAAGTTCCTCAGAGTGTTTTGTTTAAGTGCCAGAGACAGCCAATGTACTAGCACACACGTGCTTGTGTTTCAGCATATGAGTACAGAAAGTCAGCCAAGCACAAAAAAAACCCCAATGTCAGCTGCAGTTATTTTGCGGATGGTACTTTGGTTTTGATATTGTGGTATTTTTAGATTCTAAAGAAATTAAGTCTTATCTTCAAATGTAATTATCACAGAAGTCGTGGAAATGGGATTTTCAAAGCAGCTCAAGGAAACTGAGGACCTGGTTTTCAAGTAGGCAGGAAAATAATACGTCAAGTCTCTTGAACATGCCAGTAGCAAGCATGTATATATGAACATATATATATATGATGCAGCTGATGATGTTTTTGCAGTACTAAACAATCTTACATAGTTGGCCAAATGCTTAATCCTTTTATGTCAAAGGCAAAGTTTGGTGTAAATGAGACCAGAATGCATGGGTGTATTCTAAATCAGGTGTCTTTAAATGCATGCCCCCTTGAGACTGTAGAAGAGAAAACACACTTATAAATATTTGTGATTTGTTGGAAGCCAAAACACATTTCTCTCCATGGGTTCGTTTATAGTTTCAGGATAAGAAATTCCTATGCTTAGTATCAGGAACTGATGAGTGAGACTTTCACATACTTAGAAGGAAAACATGAGTTGTAATTTTCTCTTTCTTCAGACTAAAGAAAATTCTTGAGTCTTGTAGCTGGGATATAAAATTAATCCTGTTTACTTAGGAGAACCTTAATCACACATGCAGATTTCCACTTGAACTATGGTATATATATAGTACTCAAAGGAGTCAATTGTCACAGAATTTTTTTCATCTGTCTTTGTCTTCTTGTTAAAATAAATCTATGATTTTGCCAGTGACCAAGATTAGGTTTTCATGTAATATTTTTGTATTTTTAATTTTTATTCTGTTGCTGTATTAGACCAGGAACACAAATAGAATCTTGTGAATTCTGAAGTGTTCCTTTTTTTTGTTTCTGGAGTCCAATTCCATACAATATTAGCAATCAACTTCTATACCAAAGCCAAGCAGTGACAGTTGTAATAATGAATATTTGCTGCGGGCCACTGGTATGAAAATAGCACAGTGTTTCAAGCCTGCGTCACCAGAAACAAATCTTCCATTTGACTGTGACTGAATTTCCAGCTCAATTTTAGATCATTTATTATTGAAATAGTTCTTAAAGCACTGTCATAATATAATGTTAAGAAATGCTGATTCAGTCTACGAGGCATCAATTCAACTGCCTTCCTATTAATTTTTGATGTTGGCATTTTTTTTTGCAATTTTCCAGTCTTTTATACCTTTAATTCTGTATCCTGTATTTAGGGCAATGAACTGTGGACAGCAGTGACACTGTATTATATTCAAAGGGACACATGCTGGTTAGGTTAGAAGTTCTGGTAAGAAGAGGATTTGAATTCCCTCTTTGTAAGCTTACTCAACAGTTTTTAGAACGTTTTATCCTTACTCCCTGCTGAAAAGTATAAACTTTATATTTGGAGAAGCAGCTTTGCATTTTTAAATGTGCCATGGCTTTTACATGGTGAATTTCAGTGGCTTTTTATATATATTTTAATGTCATTAATGTATTTGTATTAGTGGAATATTAAATGCATTAATATAAGGCATTTATATATATATATAAAAGTATATATATGCACTGGACTTTGATTATCTTTTTTTAGATGAAAAATATGGTGATTATATTTACCATTTTGTGTTTAGTTTTTATATATTATGGTGCTTTCACACATGCATCTTAAAATACCTTAAAAAAACCCAAAATAGCTAGCATAATTGATTGCATTTTCTTTTCACTCTAAATTAATTGCATAGTAAAATATTAGATCAACAGTTATAGGTCAGACACTTGAAGCAGAATAAAATCTACTGTTATTTAAGCTTCTTTTTTTTGTCTTTTCTCTTTTGTTCATTGCCTCAGGTTTTCCTATGTAAAGTTAAGAAATTATGATCTATATTTTGCTTAGGGCTAAATACTGACCCATTCACTGCAAAGCCAGTAATGGTGATTGATGTATATATCTAATTTCCTTAAAGATTAGAATGAGCATCACCCTTACCATCAATCCTGAGAGAATGTTAATGCCTTCTTTTTCTTTTCCTTCCCTCTCCCTGGTGCTGTCTGCCCTTTGCCTTCCATTTCATCAAAAACTTAAACCTACTGCTGTACAGTAGTAACAGGATGGAGAAACTGATGCTTTAAAAATGATGTCATGTCCTGTTGGGACCAGGCTTTTAAGGAAAACAGTTTCACTGCAGCAATTTTCAGCTGAACTAAAGTAAACATTCAGTGGATTCTCTGGGATGGGAAAGAATTCAGTAGTCAACTCTACAGTTTTGCAGACAGAACTTCAAAGACTTTATTTGTTCATTAATTTTCCAACAAAAGGGTTAATATTTCAAAATATTATTTTTCTTTAGAAAAATAATTTTTGGTCTTTAAAAAGTCATAAATAACAAGAGAATATTCAACAAGGTAACATCAGGCCTTTTGAACCTGTATTTGACATCGTCAGTACCTTTAGGATACAATCACCTTCAGGCTCACTTTCAGGAAAAAAAAGCAGTGATTTGACCTTGAGTGGGACCGTACTTTTGCTATATGCTTTAATGCCTGGCAATACTTAGAGTATTCACAGGACAAACTATGCTTTCCTTGGTGTATGAATAATACTTTCTAAAAACGCTCGGGTAGAATATATAGAAACATTACAAAATACACAATGTAAAGAAATTATGAGACATTAAAGGGTCCTATTCCCACTGACTGAAAGGAGATTAAATTTGTGTAGATTTTTGTTCAGCCAGGTTCAAGTCCTCCAGTAGGAAATATTTCCGGATCTGTGTAGGTAGGGTATTCCCAGGCTTCATAAGCTTTAATATTAGAAAGAATTACCTGATGTCTGAGTCTCTCTTGATGTAATCTAATAGTCCTTGTTCTTCTAGGAGGAATTAGGGAGAAGAGTATATTCTCTTATTTTTAGCTACCTTCTATAGAAACGAAAAACGTTGTCAGTGTTTGCCCTTCATTTTCCATAGTCACAGTCCACATTTTCTAAACCTCTAATTTGTTTTGGCTTCCTCCCTCAGAACGCCTCTCTGGTTGCTTTGCATTTGTAGTGCTGCTGGATTAACAACAAAACAATTGTTACTTTTTTTGACATTGCTGACCCCAGGCTGGACACAGTTCTTCCAGAGCTGATTAGAGGATGAAAAAATACCTCATAAGTCTTTTGCTTTGCACTTTCAATATGGTGAGGACCTGTTTCATAACACAATGATAGAAGAGATTTGTGTTCATCTTGCCCTCTACTGAAAGATTTTCTGAAAAAAACAAAGAAAACAATCAAAAGGAAACAAACAATAAAACCTTTCCAAAATGCAGTACTAGGGCTGTTGTCATCTTGTTTTAATAAATCAGATTAATCCTACTGAGTCTGGATTCCTGCAATTGTCTTTACTGAAAAACATCTTTTCTAGACTGTTTCTTCAATGCATTAAAATTCTTTTGAATCATGTCTCTCAGTGTGTTTTCATTTCTTCTGTCTATCACTTTGATAGTCTGCTAAGTTATTAGGCATGTTCTCCATTAACAAAGTTGTTGAACAGTATTAGTCTGCAAGACACCTCTGTGGTATCAGTTCATTGTGTCCCTTCTGCATCAGATTACATACTTAGATCTATAAGTGTAATAATTGTAATTTTGTCTATTCTAATACATGGCAATAAATAAAGTATAGTACAGGTAGAACATCATTAACGCCAATGGATGTATGAAACCAAAATGAGCTGGAAAGTACCCACATCAAGGAATATCTCAATAAAGTAACTAAGATTTCTTATGGGGAAAACTACTACTCAGTAGGCTTAGTATGATAAGATATAACACTGTAAAAGCAGAACAGTTCCTGTCCTTTCTCTCCTTCTCATGTCCCTTACCTGCCATCTTCTTCACTGCCTCAGTGCTGGATCTTACTGTTCTCTACAATTCTAAGCACTTAACTACCGTACAATACTGCCATATCCAAATATCAGGTACATCCATATCCAAGTATCAGGGACATATTACTCAAACTACAGTGTCATTGTGCATTTTCTCTCTTTCCAATTTGAGAACTGCAGAAAAAGTGCAAGTTCTTAGGTGAAAGAACTAGATTTCAAAACAGATGTAGGTATATACCACGCTGATAGTTTTTTCCAAAAACACCACTGATATGCAGAATGAAAATCTTTGTGTTTTTGTAGGTCTCAGAGACAGAATGTTGTATATTTAGTTTCTGTTATTAGTACGTATCACTACTATATAAGGAATAATAATGCATATTGTGTATTAATAATTATCTTCATCCTTTTAATGTTAGTTTGGGGTAAAATCAAGTGAAGTGTCAATTTAACTTTTTTTTTTTTTTTTTTTTACCAGAAATAAAGAACAGAAAATTATTTTCATTTGAGTTTTATTAGTAAAATATGTTAAAACTTTGGCTTGGCTACTCAATCAACCTAAGTATTATGTGGTACTATTTTAACTGCCTATTGTGCTGGTTGTTTACAGAACCTCTTTATGTGGATTATTCTTCAGTTGTTCAGTACAGTCCTAAAGATGTTTCTTTAATTCAGAATTCCTAAATTCTGTGTTAGCAGAATGCAAGAGACAATATATGGCATTTCAATACATGGGAGTATTGTATTTTGTAACCACAAGAAATACAAAGAATGAGGTCAGATTTAGTTCATTACCATTTGTCAAACCATCACCAGCACAAACTGCCTCTCTGTGCGATTGCCGCATTGGGATGCAAACAAGCAAGCCCCAAAGATCACCAGGTTTTTTTGTTTTGTTTTGTTTCCTTCCATCTCCTCTCTTTGCCCACAGACACTACCACAGGGACACCAGCAATATCAACAACGACAACGGTGGAAATCCGGAAGAGCAGTGTTATGACAACTGAGATCACCTCTAAAGTGGAGAAAATCCCCACGACAGCCACTAGCAGCACCACTTGCCCTTCCGTTGAAACTGAGGAAGAAAAAGCAAAAAGACTGCTGTACTGTTCACTATGCAAAGTCGCTGTCAACTCTGCCTCACAGCTGGAGGCGCACAACAGTGGTGAGATGGAGCAGTGCTTGCTTTCTTCCCTTTTTTTTCTCCCTTCTGTCTCAAGAGCGCTGCAATTATCTTCCCCTGAATAGATTAGATCTCTTGCAGCAGGGGACAAAGAGGTGGCAGAAAACTGGCAATTACATGGAATTCATTAACTATTAAAGGATAAAAATGACAGGCAAAGAGGCTTTCATAAAGGGAGAAGAAAGGAATTTTATTGCATGCAAGTTGCATATTTTCTTACATTTTAGCTTTTGCAGCTTCAAAACCTTATAGAGCTAAATGACAACTCTGCTTCATTACCTTTGGTGTTCAGAGTTTGCATAGTTTCGCTTGTGCCAGCTAGCAAACTGAGTATGAATGCCAGTAGCTGTGTTTGAAATCTAACAAATTAAGGCTGAAAGAGGGGGCATCAGTCAGTCAGAGTTCAATGATGGGAGTTACAGTTCTTAGGTCCATATTGTCTGCTAATAAATAACTTGTTAAAATTATGTATATTTTCCCTTTGTTTTCATCAACTGAAAGCAGCTGCTGCTTGAGAGTTGAGTGGGTAATTGCCTACCTCTATCTTTCTTAATTTTTAAACCTTTTCTTGTTATTAGAGTTAGGGACATCAACAAGTTCCAGTAGAAGAGAGCCATCAGTCACAGTCACTATTTTAAGGACCTTATTGATTGGCTGTGTGGTGAGTGGGGTTAAAAGGTCTAGGGATTCAATATGGTGGCAAACACCACTTAAAGCCACCCTTCAGAAAGCTTCTGAGTTTGGATATCAGGGGTTACCTGCCATCAGGGGTAAATAGAGTGAAGAGACAGAAGGAACCTTAAATTTGAAATGTAGAGACAGTGATGATATACCTAGAACAAAATGATCAATGGTTTTATGATGTAATGAAAAAAAGAAATAACTTTGGCATGTCTATGGAATTCACTTAAATTAGAAAGGAAATTATAATTTGTTGGTATTCATGAGAAACAAAGCCTAATCAGTTTTGAAAGCTGTTTGCAGTATGCCAGACCTTCAACTGGTGAAAATTCAACTTCATAAATCTCTACCCTTTTAAACTATTTAACTTCGTATGAAGGTCAGACTTTAAACATTATTCTGATCAGGCTGAGAGTCCAAACACAATTCTGAATATTTAAACACAACCCTCCAAGTTTTTGCTGCCTGTGCTGATAAATTTTGCGTGTGCTCACACACATGCATGCTTATAGAAGTGTCTGTGTGGATGCATATAGCAATTATCAGTGGAAAGGCAGTTCTGTACACAGTAGTAGCCCATTATCATCACAGACTACCTGCATGGAAGTCAATAGTGTAAGCAATTGTTCAGTCTGAATAAAGGTACAGCAACAGAACACTATTGCTTTCTATCCAACCTTTATTTTAAAAAAAAAATAAATAAATAAATGAGCAAAGCAAGTGCATTTTTCTCACATGCAAGTTTCTTGCATGTTTTGGTTTCTGTCCAGGCCATTAAGGATCCGTAGGTTGCTGTCAGGAACCTCTGCCCCTTTCTGGTTTGGAGACTAATTAGTTAATTGCAGATTTAATTGTAAACCACCTAAGACATTCTGTTTATCAATCTGTTCAGGAAAGCTACAAATCAAAGCCAACTACATCTTTAATAGCCAAATTACTCTTCTTTTGCGACTACAATTCAGGTCTTATTAGCAGCAGAAGTTAATGAGAAAAGTCACACCCATTTAACTTCACATCAGGATACCTGATCATGCTACTACTTTTTGGTGTGACTGCTTTGTTCTAGTGCATTACCTATAGGTACGTAATTTGGTAAGTGAGTACCAGGTGAGAAATACTGTTACATTAGTATGACTGTGATACAGACCGACACAGTCATGTTCCAGGGTTAGCATGTGGCACCAAGCTGAGGTTCATATGATTTTATTTTAGAAAGAAAGTAAAACAATGAATGCAACCCAATTGCCATAGTTGTTTCTGTTTCCCATTTCTAATGTCTCCAGGGACTAAGCACAAAACTATGCTGGAAGCTCGGAATGGAAGTGGAACCATAAAAGCCTTTCCCCGGGCAGGCGTAAAAGGCAAAGGACCTGTGAATAAAGGAAACACAGGCCTTCAGAACAAAACATTTCACTGTGAAATATGTGATGTGCACGTAAACTCTGAGACACAACTGAAACAGGTACTCAGCTAGCTTGCAGAGTGAGAATCCTTGGCTGTTCTTTGTTTTCATGGTGGTAAAGTACCAACACAGTCAGCATGTGTCAATATAACAGTTTGTGTCCAAATGGAGCTCACAGATTTTGTCCTTTGTATTTGGCTGTCATGCTGTGTGTTTTATTTCGGATATGATTTTCCCTTGCATGGAATACGTTTTCTCAAAAGCTCTCGATTATACATATTTCTGAGAGAATTATATAAGGTCTAAACTGCAACGTTACAACTTTCTTTAGAGTACTAGAAGGGTCATGAGCTAGTAAATCCTGCCATTTAGTGTACTGCATGATATTTGCCTGGACAAAGATGTGAAGATGGGTGTAGCCAGTACTTTCACAGAACACTGAATAACCTGCTTAGAAATGTGAGATGGAAAGGATTACTAACATTTTTTTATCTATGTTTTTCTCTAACTAAGAAGCATGACCTCTAAATTGCAATTACACTAAGTTATGTTCAGTCATTCTTCAGATGATCAAAGCCTTCTGAAAAATACTTAGTTTAATTCCATATGCCTTTTGGAATTAAATACTTGTTAAAGAACTTTACAAGAATGAAGATAAATCCAGTAATGGACAATAGCAATACCCATCTTCTGGTTTCAGGAAAAAAAAAAAAAAAAAAGTCCAGTTCTTGTGTGGTTTTTTGTGACAACTCTCTTGAGAATGAAAATCAAAGTAAAAATATTTTTTGTTTTGAAAAAGATCCTTCTGAAAAGGGTCTCTTCTCATACTGCAATAAAATCTGTGTAGAGGGATACTTATAAAATATCACTGATCTTGTGAAGAAGATAATGGATTTTTGTTTGTTGTTTTTTTTTTTCACTGTCAGTTTGATATGTAACCATCTTAAAAGGATCTCTAGGTTTCTTAGGGATTTAAACAATTTTGTGACCTTATCTTTCTTCCCTGAATGTGGAATGATCTACTATTAATATTCTTTGAAAACTTTCTATCGGCAGTGGATTGAATTTGATGGGTGCTTTATAGAGATAGGGGGGAGTTTTTCAAAGGCTTCTGTCTTTAACTTGATTCAAGTTCTGTTGAAGTTAGAAAAGATGAAAAAATCATTGACTACAGTGGATAGCTGAGTTGAACTGAGCACTGTTAAAAATCACGGTCCCAATATGTGATGCACAAAGGATCATTCAAATTGCAACAGACCTTATTCCCTTTCATTATTGAATTTCTCCAAGTAACATTGTTGTGGAGAGCAGAAACCTTTAGTATTGGAGCAGCAACCTTTTGTAAAGCAGAACCTGAAAAGATCTGTTAAGGAACTATCACTCTTTGTTTTCTTCCCCCCCCCCACACCAAATATATTTTAACAGCACATAAGCAGTAGAAGGCACAAAGACAGAGCTGCTGGGAAGCCACCTAAACCTAAATACAGCCCTTACAACAAACTCCAAAAGGGAACACATCCTCTAGGGGTAAGTTAATCATCTTTTGATTTGACTTTTATTTTAATCCTGATGAGTAGGATTTTTTAGGAAACATAAGTGGAAAAATGTGTAAAAAGAGAGGAATAGTGTGAGCCATAGGAGTCTACAAGTATTTGCATGAGCCAATGGTAGTCCAGAAAGGGCTTTTTCATATACTTTGATGGGTGTTCACTACAACTTTTGGCCGTCTTTTTTGTAGCTGCTCTGAATTAACTCAGAGAAGAAGCTTGTTACAAAGATCATTAGAGAGCAAGAGATGAAAAAAAAAAAAGAAAAAAAAATTTCCAGATGTCAAACATGATTTTTCCAGTTCTCATCAAGGACAATAACGATGAAATGACTAAGTAAACTCTATAATAAACATAAAACCTTCATTCTATCCTTTTTCACAAAATTGTTCAAATAACAAGTGAAAAAATTTAAAAAATCTGTCTTTTCTTTCACTCAATTTCACAATGATTCTGGTCACATTTTTGACTGCCGGAATAAACTGTCTGAAACACAATTCTTATTAACTTCAAAAGCTGAAAAAAAGGTTTACTTTTTAATGAAAAATAAAAAAAAAAAATCCACTCTCTAGGATGCTGCCATTAGTGAAGAATCAGCTTATATTGTGGGTGGGATAGTGAAGTATCTGACATTTATCTCCTCCATCAGATAAACTCCATGAATATTTTGTTTTGTAAGGGTTTATAGATGGTTTGGCAGAGGGAGGATGTTGATTCATTGGCCTCGTAGAGATTAGCTCCTTATGTCTTCACCATCTTCTCTAATGCAGGCAGAATATGGAGGGGTTTTTTTCTGTCAAAACCCAATTCTCTTTAAGTTGAGCGAAGTCTCTTTCCTCGGCAACAGAAACTGTGTCCTTATTGGGGCAGCCCTCATGAGTGGCATGATTCAGTTGTAGAAGAATGTAGTGTACCACACTGGTAGATCCACTAGTAGGGAGGTAGCCAGTAATCCACCAGAAAGATCAAGGTCTTTCTGGTAATCTATACTGAAAGGAATAGAAAATATGTAGTGAGGTAAGTAGGATATGGAATCACTAATGGCTTTCTAACAGGATTATTAATCCTTTAGGAAATTCATTGCTTTCCAGGGGATGAAAACAACATTTACATTACTGTTGTTGTACACAGTTCCCTATTTACCCATTTGTATAATGGTGGTTTCTGAGAACTCCAGCCAAGGTTCAAGGCCATTTAGTTGTTGCATAGACAAATAAAGGCAACATGTCCTTTTCCTGCTCCCTCAGTCCCAAATTGTTCACAATATACAAGTCAAACCAGAGGGAATCAAAGAGGCAGAAGGTGTTTAAGAAGGAGAGAACGAGCTAGCAATAAATGAACAGATATGTGTAGTAGAATGGAGGCCACACAGAGCAAGGAGAGACCATTTAGTCTTTTTGGGTTTGAATATAAAATCTACCAAAATTGTTTCACTTGAAGTGCAGAATGGCACAGCAACAAGCTGAGGATGTGCTAATTTCACTTCTAATGCGACTGGTTTCGATGACCTTTCTTTAGTTTTTCTTTACTGTCTCTCCCTAAATGAAACCAGGACACTCCCCATTGATCTTTCAAATAACTTGCTGTCACTTTAGTTGACTCCACTGGAAATGAAACAAATAATGGTTACTTTACTCTGAATGTTGACCTGTATGATAATTAGAGGTTTGAAGTGAAGCTGCATAGTACTATATATGCTAAATAGTGCTAGTTTTGCATCTACCTTGAAATCAGAAACTTGATGGTAAATGAACTGAAAAGCAATCTAACTTCATTAGAAGTACCTGATTCCTTCAAAAATGGCAAGAAAGTCCTAGCTTTTTAATAGAAACAGCCACATAAGATTTCTGTTCTTCATGACAAAAAATGTACGAGCATCACCAAGTGGTCTGCAAAAACTAATAAAAAGAACATAGTATATTTTCGTAGCTTTTCTATATGAAAAAATTTTCTCTTACTATGTTTTCAATATCATTTGTATTGCTTTGCCTAGTCTAGATTTGCATGCTTCAGAAATAGAATCTTTATAAACTCCTACAGAGTTCAAGGAATCTTGTAATGTTGGGGCTTACTTGATATTTCTTCAAGCCATGAGTGTCCAGCAGGCATAAAATACTACACTGGAGAGAAAATGTTATAGGCATTTCTAAAATAAAGTAGCTCTTACAAAAAACATCCTTCCCTGGGAATTCTAGACTCTGTACTCAGGTTTAATTTTTATTTTTTTCCCTGAGATTCTTTTCGTCTGTTCTAAATAAGGCTGAAAAAGGTATTTACTAAAGAATGTAAGGAAAGGGGGAAAACTCAAATGCTCAGCAAGGAAAGAAGACAGCTTGCATCAGCGGGTGTAACACTGATCAAGAAAAAGATCAGACCTTTGCTTTTCATAGGCACCATGGGGAATTTTAGATCTATTATGTCCTCTGTTAAGAGAATTACAGAATTTACTTCCATCTGAGTATTTCTTCCATAGCCTTAAAGGACCTGGAAGCCAACAAAGTTGCCAGTGGTTATTGGGAACAGTAAAAATCTATTCATGTGGCTAGTAAAGCACAAACAGACTTTTTAGAATATGATGATCGTTTAAAGATGAAACTCACTGGTGGTTCATGCCAGAGTACTCCTGTCCTTACTTTCTGATTATTCACACATCAAGGTACTGCCGAGTTGAAAATGTCAGAGCGATGTTGTGCAATTAACTGTTTGAAAAACCCTTTCAATTCAAGGATGAGAAATTGTGCTTTCCTAAAAGTGAGAAATGTCCATACTTACAATGAGATGTACCATGGCATGGTACATATATTCATATTCTGTATATTCAATACTACATATTCAATTACATGTTTTTTGCAAAGGGTTTTGGTCATTCACAGGTCCACCAAATGTCCACCAGAGCCAACGGGAACTTTTCTTTGTCAGTAAATGAGATTTCTGTTCTTATCGCTGAGTTATACAGTCAGAACAGCATAGATATTCAGGCTTCTGGCACCTCCCTAGAAACTTAAAATCCCACTGGAAACTGCAGAAATCTATAGAGGCTACCCTGAAGTTCATTTGCATGCATATCAAATGTAAAATCTCTTAAATAATACCTCTATGAGTATTTTCTATCAGTCTGGGTAAAACTTCAAGGTTTGGGGTTTGTATTTTTCTTTCTTGGAAACTCTAAATGAGGGGTTTTCTTGATTGTATCTGGTAGTCCACAAGATTCACGATTTAAATACTTTTTCAAAAGAAGCCTTATGACAGAAACAAAACAAAAAAATCATGATTTGGCAGCATACTAACCGATATAGGCAAGATTATTTTCTAGACAACACTAAAATATCTGCCACATTTTCACAATACTTTGTAAGAATGAAGAGTATCTTAGTGAAAATCAGTTGGAGACACAGTAAGAGTACATAGGGCAGCACCCATTTAAACTCACGGAATATGGGAGATTGTCCTAATCCATGCAAGACAAGACTGGTATACTTGCTCATTATTAGATGCAGGAGCTATCTGAAGATCTTAATTTTAAGTAGAACTAGTGTCATAATGATTAAAACAAAAGTATCATCTTAGTAGACCAGGTATGTTTTCATTCTCCTCTTCTCTCTCTACGATAAAGATGTCCAGATGGAGGTCTTTTAATTGATAACTAATTCTTCCTTATTTAATTGTTGCAGAGTACATGCAGTCTTACTTTGGTGTAGATTGCCCAGCCGCTTTTCAGATTTGCTTTGATTTCTAACCTCATATTATAGGTGTCAGTGATAAGATGTGAACACTGAAACTCTTTGTCCCCAACCAAATCCTTGTGCAATGGGCGAGATTGTATCTCCTATCACCAACCTGCAACTCACAGTCAGTAGCCACCACAAGGTCTCTCTTGCTTGATTTTACATGTATAATTTTAAGTCAAGCTCCCTGTCGTGTAGCTAATATAAACAAATTATGTCTCTCTGTTTTGTTTGTTTTATGTGTTCCCCACAGGTAAAATTAGTATTTTCAAAGGAACCTTCAAAGCCGATGGCTCCACGGATCTTACCAAATCCTTTAGCAGCTGCAGCAGCAGCTGCTGCTGTGGCTGTGAATTCCCCCTTCAGTCTTCGCACAGCCCCAGCAGCCACCCTTTTCCAGACTTCAGCACTTCCTCCAGCACTCCTACGACCAGCTCCTGGGCCTATACGGACCACCCATACTCCTGTGCTGTTTGCTCCTTACTGAACTCCAAACAGGAAATAATTGTACTGCAATAATTTTTCAAATCAAAACAAACAAAAAAAAAAAAAGAAAAAAAAAAAAAGAAAATCAAGAACATTTAACTATGCAGTGTTTATTTATATTTTAAAGTATATACGAATAGCCAGAACTTTTTATATAGAACTGAACAAATTCTGAAAGGGGGAATGGGCAGTATTTTCTCCAGATGAGAACATTTCTCTTGAGCATTGATCATTTTAGAACTGATCTCCAGCATTGACTCGTAGTGATATATAAAACTTATAAAGCCTCTTGACTGTGCATTTTGGCACATATTTCCCTGCAATGTCTTTCCTGCTTTATGAAACAACTTACAAATTTGTCTAAAGGGCATTAACTGGTTCCAATGTATATAAAATACTTTATTCTGTAGATTAAAGAAGAAGGAAAAAAAGAAACACTGTGAATAGTAGTACTCTTACCAATCCTCCTGCCAAGTCAGCAGTTACTGGGTATTTATCTGAACAAAAGTAGATACAATAGATGTCTTGTAAAACAGTAGTATTGTGTCTCTATCTATGCCACTAGGTTTCTAACTGAGTTGCAAAAGATAAAATGAACAAATTATGTCACTTTGGTAAGAAGTCAAAAAGGATGACAATAATGTGGAGCTGTTCCTGGTCAGCAAAAATTCTTTTCCTCACCCATAGAAGAATGGGCATGAAGGTAATCTAGGTTAGGGCAAAGGAAGTGATAAAGAAGATCTATTGGAGGTAAGAATAATTAAGATACTGTACACAGAGTGGATCAAACATTTATTTAACTGAGAATGTATGTGTACAGTGTGTGTTTATTCAAAAAGTGTAATACATACAGGATAGATCAATATTTAAGACATGCCAATGGACAGCAAAAAATATATTCTTGTCATGGCACAGGCCTGACACTTCAGTGTTGAGCGGAGGGAAGACACAAATGGGTTGCGCACAGTCATAACTAGCAAATGAAAAACAGGAGAGAAATCCTGGTCTCCTTTAAGTCAGTATAAAGTTCTTTCTGACTGCAATGTAGCCAGAATTTCATCCCAAGAATGGCAAATATTCTTTTTATATCACACCAGTGGGAGTGTCTGTAGATACAGGTAATACTTTTTGCAATAGGCTTAGTCTTAGAAACAGATTTATTCTCTTGTTTTATTTCCTACTGATGTGATATAAAATGTCTTAATATACCTATAAAATGTAAACAGTGACACATGAAATACATATTACAAGATAACTGCACATTGTGGGTTTGGAACAAATACAACCTTTAGGATCTGAAGGGACCCTTGAATTCTGTAGCTGACCATTATATATGGACAGCTAAAAGCCTTATATATTTACTGTGAGGCTTAAAGGGGTTGACTGTGTCCCTTTAAAGTAAGATTTATCAGGGGTATATATAGATATATTGTATATATGTTAGAGTAAGAAAAATAACTTATAAACAGAAAATCTACTATATAAAATAATTATATAACCATTGAGTTTCACATGTGGGTCATTAAGTGGTACATAACAAACAGCAGAGAAAAAATAGACTTCTCGAATCTGATTTTTGCTGCCTGCTTTTTTCCATAGGAAGCTGAGAAGTATCTGTTAATATTATGGAGTGTGCTGCTGAGTCACATGCAACCACTCTGATGTGTAGCTAAGTGAAATGCCTACCATACATTTAGGCAGAATAAAATTTAAAAAGATAATTTAAGTTTAGATGGGGAAATTATTTGAAAGACTTTATTAAAAGGCAGTAATGCAGAGTATTGACCGTGTGGTTGCTATATAATGCTGGCTGCGGTTAATATGGACAGGTGGGAGATTTAGAGGATGGTAATATACAACACTTTTGACTTGCAGTTCATCAATGAGCCTTCCATATACATTCGTATTTGCCATTTTTTAAACCTCTCTGCATTTAGATTTTATAAAAAATATATAAAGAAAGAGAAAGAAGAGGTTCCATGGATGTCTGTGTCCAAAGAATTCCAAAGAGATGCATTTATTTATCTAGAAGTATTAAAATAAGTTCTATATTATGTATTTGTATTTCATCCAGTTTATTTGCAAACGTTTGTGCCTTGAAATGAAATGGGCTTTTGTTTATATTTAATTCACAACTATGTAGCCATGAAAAAGATGTGGTGGTGTTTTCAGGGCTGATTACCAGCTGGATTACTTTGGCCCAACTTCCAAAACAACGGTATGAATAAGTTCCTGAAGCCAAGTTCAGACATTTAAATAACTAGGGGCTGACATTTAAAAGGGCTCTCTACTCTACAGCTCCCAGTAAAGAGGCAGTAAACAGGCCAGCCTTCAAAACCTGCTCCTAGCACTCAATTTAGAAAATGTTTCATTTTATTTGAGTACATAACATATTAAGGTTGGACTCCTTTTCGCAAAATCTTGGACTTGGTCTTTTAAGCCTGCTTTCAACTTCCATCTTTTTTGCAGAAGCTGTAGTGCCAATGCCAGCTGCATTCAGATTGCTCCTTGAATAGGGTACCAGTTTTCAAGCTGTGCTCCATGAACCACCATTTATCTCCAGAGCCTTTTGTAAGAGCCTATGTAAGTAAGAGCTTGCTAAAGGAGCAGAGGAGGACTCATGTTTTGGGAAGGTAGAAGATCTGGGCAGGCTATCTTTTCCCCATGAGAAAGATGAGAAAGCATGCAGATGGGAAAAGAGGAGATCCACAAATAGCCTGTAGGCTCTTCTATGCACAGCCTTCTGGTGCATGGACACCTGCTGTACATTCTGCCATGTTGTTGTGATGCCATCAACATCAACGGGCTGATCCTTGCCAAAATGTGGCCTGTGGCATGTATGGAGGCACAGTACTAAGGGCAGAGTTAATACAAATTTTGCTATAAATAAGTGTCATTCCAACTTACATCAGCTAATTTGCAATGACACCTTCAGTATTCTTGGACCTCTTTTGTCACAGTGCTCTATGGAACAAGTTTTTGTTCACACAAGTCTCTTTTAAATTTCAGCTGTAAACAAACTCAATTCTTTTTATGTCTCTTACTCACTACCTAATAAAGGATAAAGCCTAACTGTTAGAATGTATAGTGGATTTTCTATGCCTTGCAGTTCCACCCCCTTCTTGGTCAGTAACAAGCCAATGTACCTGGGACATCAGCACAACAGTTTTATTATATATCTGTCAAGGAAAACACTGGCACAGCAATCTGACGGGGCAAGGAGAGCTTCTGGTCAAGGGTATGTCCACAGCAGATGACAGAGGAGGTAGCAAACAGAAGACACTTTACACCTACTTGTCAATATATCCAATATGGAAAGCGTTATAGAAGAAAACAATATCATCATATGTCATATTACAGTAACACTCCAGGGCCAAGAGGAAGCCTAAAGCACAAGGAAACAGATCATTTCATCGAAGACACAGTCCCTCACTGGAATTACAGTGTGAAATCAGCCTGCGGGGAAATGGCTGGGTACGAACTCAGAAAAACAAACAGGTTCAGGGATGTTTTCTTAAATTTTATTCAAAGTGTTAAAGAATGACTATTCTGTTCTGATCCAAAGAGATGGTATTTTTTTGGGAGGGATATATATATTTATATTTTTATGCTATCTGAATTTTTCCAACTATCTCTGGCTTCAAACCTCTGTTCTGAAGGATCATCATTGCTCTGAACCATGAAATTAGTTACCTTCTTGAAAGCTGCTGTAAAAGCTGATGTGAGAGGGCAGTAAGCCAATGGTATAAATATGATGATCTAAAATGAAAAAAAATGAACTGGCCATGTCAAGGAATATTGTATTTGAAAAGTATACATCTTTATTTTAAGATAAATTATATAAAATTATATAAAAATAAGAATAGCTAAATAAAGTTAATATAATTAGAAAGATTACATCTGTCATTTTAGTACTGAAATACTACAATTGGCTCTGTATTTTAAAAGATGCAAGACTTTTTACATGCTGAATCAATGCAAGGATGCTGTTGGTAAATTTAATGTCTCACATTCTTTATGTTCCTTTTATATCAGGAATACCATAACTGAATGGACCTGCCTTTAGCCACTTCTACTCTAATCCCCAAAGATACAATATTAGCCCAACGTTCCCTGAAAACTGAAGTCATGGTGCTTAGGAGCCCCTGTTTCTACTTTCGGCTACAAGTGAAAAACATAGTGTTTAGAGTCTCTTCAAAGTATCCTGGGGGATTTCTATCAATTCTTTTTTCAAAAATAAACACAATTTTATAAACATAAGACTGACACTGAAGAACAAGACCTGAAAATGTTTCTTCACAATTGCAATGTTCTTGTGGTTAAATATGAAACACAGACACAAATTATTTTGTTACACAAATCTTTTTGAGAACACGTGAAGTTGGAGGCCTAAACCACTTTATAAGTGCCCTGGGTTTGGGGTTAATCCACAACAATAAGGGATCTGTTCTTTTTATTAACAGGTGTCTGAATTTTTATTTTTAATTGACTTCAGTACAGGAAAGGTTTCAGGACTCTAAGCACCTAAACCTCCCAAGAAACTAACAGGAGTCTTACTGTGTATCAAGTTGCATATGAAAATGTGAGCCTTTGCTCTGTAAAATATTACATATTTTTTTTGTCATCGCATCTTCCTGTGTCCCCATTGTTTATCTGTAAGTGCTGTTCCTTCAGTGCCAATTAATCATACAGAAACTTCTGTGCTGGAATTCAGTATGTGACTAAAAGAAATAGTAAAACTAGTAAATACTATCATAAAGCTAGCTGAAATCTCAAACACACAGTTAAGGGTTTAGCCAAGGACAAGACCTTTATGCCCTCTCACTCCTACAGGTTTATTAAAATTCAGGACCATTTAGCAGTAAATATAACTATCTGGAGAATGGTTATTACATAGCCTGATCTGAAATGTCAGTGCTGAAAGAGTTTGTGCTCCAGACTGAGATAAAGAATACTATGAAAACCATAATGTTCTTAACCCTAGGGCTCCTGAAAGCAGTTACAAAACTCTTTGAATTTGATAGAGGTTATTTTTTGCTCTTAATGGCCAAGGCCTTTTGCAGCCATGCTGTGTACTGCAATTAGGTGTCATTCAACACTGATTTAGTATTGATAGTTTGATAAAGAAATTTGGCTGAGCCTGAAACGTGATTAGTGACTGTATAGTTCCCGTGATCAGCTTCATGCTGGGACAATGTTTGGCTGGTGGAAAAAAGAAGAATCAAAAGGGTCAGTGTAAAGAAATTAGTGGACTAATTTCATCCTTTTTCATTGTGCAATATTCTTACATGGAACTTGTGAGGCACTAACATGCTGGGACATTGAAGAGATCCTGGATAAAATAGTAGGGACCTTGAAGGTCATAAGGTCTTAACTTTAAAAATAACTTGGTTGAGAAAGATGATGAGACCCCGAAAGACTTTCTTTGGCTTAGATACCACAGTGACATTGTAGTAATGGTCTTCACACTAGTAACACTGTTAGCATACTGACATTTTTACTGTTCACAACACAAATCAAGTATTTGATGCCCATGATTAGAAACAAATATAGTTAATATTCATTGTGTGTCTATTGGACTTTCAATTGCAGGACACAATAATTTTCCTTGAAAATCTATGTGTTCATGTCTGTTCATACCAGCCAAGATATCACTGCATCTTGTCAACACTTGGGTCTCCAGAGAGGATGTCCATATTTTTTTTTTTTCATTACTGTTGAATTTTTCTTCTCTTTATTAATAATTTTGTCTCTCATATGAATGAACAGTATCTGTAAATTTAAATATACACTTAAAAAGTAGATAATAATAAGCACCTCTGTTGGTTCATTTGATCAGAGTCAATAATAGTAAAATATTGTGAACAGAGAACATGTGTATGCTATGGTGCTCTTTACCTTATCTAGTCAGAGTCTTTGACACAGCTCTTTAGTCTTTCAGTTTTCTGAAGTGTTTGGTTTTCGGCACTCTTCAAAGGTTTAATTAAATACAAACATTATTTCTTATGTTCAGTAACTGCCACAGACCTGCCCGGTACACCAAGAAGGACCACTCCACACATGCAGGGTGAACTGTGAAACGGCCATTTATTAAAATGAGGTTGGGGTTTATATAGGGCTAAGCTCAGAAGGTTCTGGAGCTGGGTGTGGAAAGGGGTTGGATCAGGGGTGTAACCGG
>JAWWEW010000078.1:36873103-36925433 GCA_035583185.1 Anabacerthia variegaticeps | reverse complement strand
ACTATGAGGTAGAAGTGTTTTCATTATTCCTTTTCACTTTCTTCCATCTCACATAGTCCATGCTATGTTCCCCCACAAGTAACAACACCTATATATTTCTGAAAAAGGAATAAAACCTACAAAACATTTTCTCACTACAAATGCCTGCAGCATTTGTAAGCAACTTCAGCCTTTTCCCTGCTCCTGGTTCATGTCTGACATTTACCATGGGAACAGTTCTCATTCTCCCACTCTCCCCCTCCAAAGTATAGTCTTTTGTTTAGACATATTTCAATGTAGTCTTGCCATGACATTATTGCCAGTCAAACGGCTGCCTGAATCTGATTTGTCCATTGGAATAAAACCATGAATGTTAGAGAACAGGAACAAAGAATGAAAACATTATGAGCCTCAAGTTGGGTTCCTTTTTTTTTTTTTTCCTCCTTCCTGCAGTTTCTTAAGTCCTACCAGTTTGCTGAAATCTAGGTGTAAAAAAGAAAATACCTGTTTCCTTTCTCTTCTACTGTTTTTATAATTTTAGAAAGGATATGGAAACAGTTGTAGCTCTTTAACCAATCTTTCACACACTAAAGCCACCATGTAGTCAATCAAATGTCTGCACATATATTGCCTCTCGGTATAAACACAACTCTTATGTCCCTTTAATCCTTCTCCTGAATCACATTTCATGACTCCCCCAGCAGCATGGGACACTCCAAGAAGTGTTTAAGAGGAAAAGAGAAACCAGAACAAGCACTTGTGGGCTGCGTAATATGGATATATAACAGTACCTTTTTATTCTCTTCAGTAGCATAATCTAACGAAGCCTGTGTCTGCAGTCCTGCAGTAAGCCTCACATTACGGTACTGGCTGCTTTAAATGGTGACCACTGTAGCCAATCTTGTTGTCTGTGCTACAATTAAGCCTTCTTCCTAACCGTGTAAGGTTTTCACTTCTCCACTGGGGTATTTTTGGTGGCAAGTGAATCCTTGAAATAAAGGCTAGAGATTTTTCAATCTGCTTATAAAGTTATGAAAAGTAGCAGGGACAAATGAGAAACTAACCTTTCATGTTTTATCAATATCTACATTCCATCTGACTCCTAGGAACTTCACAGGGCAGTAAATTCTTCAGAAACTCTTCAGTTCTGCTCCATGAGACATGATGCAATGCATCATTATTCCGTGCAATAAACATTTAATCTAAAGCAGTGTGCAAACCATCTACTCTACACCACTGACTCATTAAACTCCTCAAAGCTGGGTAAAAAAGCTTCAAAATCTACCAGGACCCACTGAATGCACTGGAGATAAAGAGCACATGTTATATGATGTATCAAAAAGCTTTCAGGAAAACATCCAGATTAGTCCAACAGCAAGGGCAAGAGAGGGTACTGGGTTTGGAAATTAAATGTAGGGATGGTCCTTCTGAACTTAAGTGTGAAAAGAAGTTTAACCCTGGCAAGTACACTGCAGCAATTGTGAACCAGAGAAGTCTGTCGATATCCTTGAACACTGCATTTCTGGATATGAACAATCTCCAACACTGCAACAAAAGACTTCACACCTGAGACCAAGTTAATAGCGTAATGAAATATTCTTTCTAGGGTTTGTAGACAACCAGTGTAAGCCCTTTATTTAGTAATATGAAGCACAGTTGAATGAGTATTGAGAGTTGTGATGGTTTCACAAAAACTGGCCCTGATCCATTCACACTTCAAAACCACTGTAAATTTAGATGACATTTTTATAAGTCCAATAGTAAAATTTCATGGTCTAGTAGTTTGTAATAGTAGTTTTGACTGATAACTTGTCAATATAATGTCTCTAATTAAAAAAAGGGTGGAGTAAGGTGACTGGGGCAATTATAGCTTACTATTTAAAACCCCTGACACCTGTCTGAGGGCTTTTTGAAGGCTGAATCAATCAACTATGTGGAAAAGGCAGTGGGCTAGAAAATAATGTGTTTCTGAAAGGTGAGTTAGGTGGCACAAAATTATGAAAATTTTAGTAATTTTTTCATTAGGGAAATGTAGATTAATTGCTCTAGACTAGATTAAGTATTTGAGACTGTGACCCATGAAAACAATTAAATTGGTACTATGAGGATTTAAATAATTTTGAAAGAAACCAACTAAAGTGAAGCCTGCATGGGTTATAGTGTAAGGAGAATTGTTGTGGTGGGGAGAGAAAGTAGAAGGCTCTTCCTCAGGAGCAATTTTAAGTTGTATCTGGCTTCACTGGTGATTTTGCACACAGAAAAAAGCTCTTAATTTTTTTTTTATAACATAAATTAGGTGCTATTATCAATAGACAGAGGAACATGATGCTTTCCAGAAAGAATATAATGACCTTGAGAATTCATATAATAGAATTGAGCTGTAGCTCAATAGGAGAGGACAATCATTTATTTAGAATCTAATGACAACTACCTCTAAGATCTCAGCAGGTGGAAGTAGCTCTAGAAGAGCACAACCCTCTGTTTGTTGCAATGTGTTACAAATTTGATATAGGTCTTAAAAAAAATCTCAAAAATGTTCCCTGAGGTATATTCTACATTATACCACTACAGAATGAAAACTTTGCATTTTGATAACTTTAGTGAGTCATAATCAAGAGCCATTAACTCTTTTTTGAAAAGATATGAGGATGAGAAAGTAATATAGTAACAATTATATGGTTAGAATAACGGTTGGAAGGCTGAGAAAGAAGGGGGTCCAATTGCTCTCTGTGCATCCTGGGATGGAAACGGTGACCATCAGGAAAGGAGAAAGCTGGTCAAGTTAAGAAAGTGTTCAAGTATAAGCACTTGAATAGATCCCAGAATCACAGATGATGCTGAGTTGTAAAGGACCTACAAGGATCATCAAGTCCAACTCCTGGGCCTGCACAGGACCATCCCCAAGAGTCACACTGTGTGCCTGAGAGTATCAGCCAGATGTCTTTAACTCTGAAAATGATAAAATACTTGTACGTGTTAAAAAACAGGAAAGGTGTCAAGCAGACAAAAACTGAGGTGATCCTCAGGTGGGCTTCATTATGAATGGGGTTCTGTGATGGGTTTGGTGTGGCAGCAACTAACTGGGTGCAATGGGCTAGTCAGCAGGTCTGTTCCCTTCTCTTTCTGTGTAGATGCTTTACTGTGTCACTTCAAAATATGTCAGTGACTTTTCTCATGAATTGATGAGTTGGGAAAAGAAATATAAGAAATAAGGGAGTTGACATTTTATAGGAAAAAGACTTCTGAATCTTGCCCAGAGTCTATTTCACCTATCTGTTTTCATAATAATAGTAAGAAAACTGTTCCAAATCTGAATGTAAGTACATATGTTTGGTGGTGGCTTTTTAGACACTGCATATCAGCTGGAACAGTATGTCATGTTCTTGCTGAAGGATTCAGTATAGTTTTCCTAGGCAATCTCATGTCAAAATACATCTGTCATGATCAATTGCTAAGTGTAGTTCATGCTTTTAAAAAGTCAGACAGATGAGTGAAAATATTTAACAGTGCTGAAAGCAAAAATTATGTCTCCAGTTCACTGAATTCATAAAAATATGCAGAGTTCAGCAAATACTTAGGAGTTGCTCATCTTTTATCTTAGGCAAAGACTGACAGGACTTTAAGGCAGAGCAACCCACAGGGAGAGAGATAGCTGTGACAGAGTCCCTGCAACAGAATGAGAGGCTGAAATCCAAATGCAAGACCCCTTAGCTCTTCCCTCATTTGAGACTCTTATGGTTGATGAATCCTGTAAGTTGTGTTCCTCAGTGTAAAAGTGCCTTTATGTTGTATGACTGTGTTAGGTGGTTAAGAAGCCATTCAGCTAAGCTGTGGAGTTTCAAAGCTTAGCATGTTATTGAAGTCACTGCACTTATCTGTGATGTTTGGGTCTCACCACTTAGCATTCAGTTCAGTTTTAGCTAATAATTAGGTAAACAAATTGTCACTTGACACTGGCCTGTCTTTGTCTTTTAAACTTTCCTCCTCCCAAACGTCATAGATTTGATTCATTCAAGGAGGGACTGGATACAAACGTCTTTCTTTAGGACATTGCAGATACATTTTTACTCCCTGCTCAATCTCATACTTTGCTATCAACTAAAAGAAAAAAAAAATCCACACAAAAACCCAAAACAACCGAACAACCTCTCCCCCCAAAGAACCCAAAACCTGTGAGTCAAAGGTCAGCAATATATTCAGTATATTATTAGTTGATTTAGAATATTCTTTCAAATGAAATGTGTTCCAAAATATTTTGCAGAATTAAAAGCTTTGTGTGACAAAAACACAGTCCAAAGTGTTTTGGCAAAAAAAGGAAGCCTTCTGTTTTCCTTACAACTGAGGGCAAACTAATTTTAATTTCTGACTTCTTAATTAGTGTTAAATACAGTTTAGACTGAAGTTTCTCATCAAACAAATATTGCAATATTTGTAGATTTGCAGTTATTTAGTCCCATTGTTTTATCTTTAATTTGAGCATCCTGAGTATAAGAACAGTTAAGTTCAAAGTCTTCCTAGATTATGCCATCTGTTAATGAAAATCTATATTTCAGATTTATGCAGAGCCTGGTTGATAATTTTGCCTTTTTACTACAGCTGCTTGGCCATTTTTTATTTATTTTTTTTTTTTTAATTGGTGCCTAAAGGCTCTCTGATTGTGCTCATAAAATAAGAGTTTCCTTTTATGGCAAAAGACAAGTATTAAAAGTTGTTTTCATTACAGCACAGCATAGACTGAGCACCTTTTGAAGTGTTTCATGAGAAAGAAAGAGACTGACCATCTGAGATGTTTCAAGGTCATCTGACTGTCTGGAGACTCAAACTTGTGTTAGGTCATTGGTAAAGCTGTTAGGCACTAAATCAGCTCCCCAACCTCTGGTTTATTGCTAGGTGAGTTGATTCCTTCATTACTGTCCACAGTAGCATAGTGTACACCTCCATAGTTTCAACATATCTCTCTGTCCACTGAAGAATTTATTGCAGGTTTCTGACTGCTCCTACACCACCTTCCTAATTTTCCCAGTCTTGTGTCCATGACTTTCACTACCCTCTCCGAAAACCACAAGGGTAAAGAATGCTAGTGACAGCACTACTTGGGATAAATTTATTTGCTGGTATTGTCCTAGTATTTCCCCTGGTCTGGGGAAAGATTCAAGTCAGTAGGAGGAAAAATTTCTACCTGTCTGTAGGGACAGCCTGTCCAAAGTGTGTAAAAATGCAGTGTCTCTGCTCCTAGCAAGATGTCATTTGGGATACTCTTGCTGATTTCCAAGACAGTCACCAGGCTCTATAATTTAGACATTATAACACTTGCATTGTAGATACGTGGCTTGGAGGGGAGGTCAAATCCCCCTGCAAGACACCCTTCTTGTCCAGTAAACACACAGCTGAACAGTCTGCTGAGCAAGAAGTTTCTAACCTATATGTGAAGTGTTAGGAGGTGCTGAGCTAATCATTGTATGGATATAGTTTCTTCCTTCTTGGACTGTGGTATTTTATGCTGTATTGAACCTATATTCCTTTAAATTAGCATTCTGAAATCTGGAAAAGCATTAGCATAAGACTAGGCATCAGCATTGTCAATAGATCTGTTACGGGGCAGGATGACTTACAGGAGGGAAATGCACGCACTTGTATCATTCAAGCATTTGCTGACCTAGAGAGAAGGAATTTTGCAGATCAAAAATGTTTATTAAAGGGTTTCCAAAATTTTGCTCAATTCTTCTATTAAATATTTAGCTCCTTTTTTTGAATCCCACTGTTATGACCTAATTGATAAAATCTCCAGAGGCTTTGACAGTGATACACATTGTGCTCTTCAAGTACTATTAGAGAGCAAAGGGAAGTGAGTATGGTGTAAGAGATCACAGATCTACTTCCCGAGAGTGTTCAAAAATGAGCCTAGAGGGACTGGCATGTGTGTATGTGGAATTCTTCTCTGTGTGTGCACAGAGGGAGAGAAAAATTTGGAGAGCTCTTGCTTTTATCCCACTTGGCTCACAAATCACTGAACTCTTAGCAATAGAGAGATTTAAAACAAAGACAAGAAAGACAATAAATTATTTAACACTAATTGTTTAATAAATTCAAGAAAATACATATATAGTAGCTGGACAAAGTTCTTCTTGTTATTTCCCTATTTATTCAAAAGCATGTGCTTCTGCCCAATATTGACCTATCTTAACTACATTAAACATGGTGGTTTCCCTGGAATTAATATATTTCCTTAGTTTCTTTTCCTCACTGTTCATTCTATGTTCCCTGGTTTAGCTGTGCTACCAGACGCTTGCCTAGTTCCATTTGTTTCTGCAAACTACGTTTAGTCCATTGCTAAAAACATGCCAGCACTACCTTACTTGGTGCAATCCTGGAGAAGAGGAAGATATTTGGATATGTAGTCAGGTCTATTTAGATCAGATCTTCTTTGAAATCTTCTTTGGTGATGTAATTTATAAGGTACGGTCAATTTGCCCCAAACTAATACTGATGCAGGGAGTATTCTATCTTCATACCTGCATGACCTTGCATTTGGTTTTGCTGAACTTCATGAGGTACCTGTCAGCCCATTTCTTCCATTTCTCAAAGTCCTTTAGTGGGACAGCCTTGTCCTTCAGTTTAATAACCATTGACCCTTTTTCTACCCTGAACGGTTCAGGAACTTACTTTAAGTGCAATCATATATTTCATTAATGAAGGTGATAAAATGCATTGATAAACATCATTCCTAGCTGGCTTTTGGTTCGATTTTTGAAATAGTGACTTAGAACATGGCGGTCCAGCCAGGTTTTCACTTACGTTGTAGTTTGCCTCTCAACTCCACAACTGGGCTGAGAGGTTTGCAGGGCATGAAGGAAGATAGTACAAAAAAGTCATAAAGTATTCTGACATGTCATTTGTTGCTTTCCCATGTCCTTTGTCCCTTTCAGCAATGAAGCAACATTTCCCCTGTTTGTTTAGTTTGGTTTCTTTTTTTTCATATGGAAATATTTCATCTTGCACTTCACCTCTCTTTCTAGTTTCAGCTCCAGCTTTGGGCTTCGGGATTTCACCCACTCATGCTCAGACAATGCTTTTGTGATACAGAGAAATCTAGACTCATAGAGTTGTTTGGATTGAAAAAGGCATCTAAGATTATCTGGTCCCACCCTTAACCCAGGACTGCCAAGTCCACCATTAAAACATATTTCTATGTGCCACTTCTACACATTTTTTTGAACACTTCCAGGGACAGCAACTCCACCACTTCCCTGGGCAGCCTGTTCCAATGTCTGACAACCCTTTCAGTGAAGATATTTTTTCTAATACCCAATCTAAACCTACTATGCTACAACTTGAGGCAAAGTTTCCTCTTGTCTTGTCACTTGTTACCTGGGAGAAGTGACTGACTACTACTTCACTACAACCTTGGATTGTAGTTGTAGAGAGTGATGAGGTCCCCTCCCTAAGCCTCCTTTTCTACAGGCTAAACAACTCCAGCTTCCTCAGCTGCTCCTCATAGGACTTGTGTTCTAGACCATTCACCAGCTTTTTTGCTCTTCTCTGGACCAGCTCCAGCACCTCAATATCTTTCTTGTAGTGAGAGGCCCAAAACTGATCTGGGATCTGGGTGTGGCCTCACCAGTGTGGAATACAGGGGGACGATCACTTCCCTAGTCTAGCAGGCCACACTGTTTCTGCTATAACCCAGGATGCCATTGGCCTTCTTGGCTAGCTGGACACACTGCTGGCTCTCGTTCACGTGACTGTCCACTAGTCCCCCACATCCTTTTTCACCAAGTAACTTTCCAGTCTCTTCCTCCATCCTATAGTGCTGCATGGGGTTGTTGTGACCCAAGCACAGGACTCTGATTTTCACCTTTCTGAACCTCATACAATTGGTTCTCAGATCCAGCCTGTCCAAGTCCCTCTGCAGAACCTTTCTGCCCTCCAGCGGATCAGCATTCCCACCCAACTTGATGTTGTCTGCAAACTGACTGACAGTGTATTAGATGCCCTCATCCAGACAATTCATTGTGAGAATTAAATAGAACAGGTCACAGTACTGAGGCCTGGGGGACACTGCTTGTGACCGGACACCAAGAGGGTATAGCTCCATTCACTGCCACTCTCTGGGCTCAGCCAGCCAGCCAGTTTTTTACCCAGTGAAGAGTATGCCTATCTAAGGCATGAGCAGCCAGTGTCTTAAGGAGAATTCTGTCTAAAATGGTGCCAAAGGCTTTACTGAAGTCTAGATAGACAATATCTATCCTTGTTTCCATTCCTTCACAGCTCTTTTTTCTTTATATCCTTTTTTCTTCTTCCTTTTTTTTTTTTTTTTTTGGTTTTCCTCTGCTGAACATTATTTACTGTGCATCATGCAGACAGCTGGTAGAAATGTGTTTTCAGATTCTGGAAGTCACCAGTATCTCTTCCCAAGCTATGAAGACACTCCTTTTGTCATCTTTATTCCTCACTTAGAAACTCCGATGGTTTTGGTTTTTTTGTTTGTTTGGTTTGGTGTTTGGTTTTGTTTTGTTTTGGGGTTTTTGTTTTTGTTTTTTTTTATTTAATATTACTCCCTTGAAAAAAGACAAAACACAAAAACATGTCAGAAATGTGTACATGTATTAATGAACTTGTCACCAGACTTTGGGAATGCATCTGTGTCTTTGTTGACATAACATATACAACTAAAATGAACCAGAATAAGAGTTGTCTAATTAGTAGCATCACTCTAGAAAGAGCTGACATCATTTAATTGTGAAATTTTATTAGTGTACAAAATGATTGCTTTTAAATGTTTAGTCTGGAGTTAATTTTGGAGTGGGTTCTGGAAGGTGCTCCATGTACAGTCACAACCATGCTATGAAATGAAATCATGCAATGGTGAGCAGCATGAATTTGAGATTATAGTTATTATGTCATTAATGTGTCCATTAAGTTTTCATGTTAAGTTTTATTACACTGTCATTACAGCACTTTTGTTTTTGATGTATCAAAGCACTACTACAGTACATATTTGTTGATATCTCATCTGTTTTAGAAAGGCAAATGATTACAAGTTACCAAGGAAACTAATAAGCAGCATGCAAGGAATGGGTTGCACAATTTGTTTTGCTAGATAGCAAGACACTGCTGTTTTAATGTCAATTAAATTGCACCTACTTCTCACATTGATTAAAAAAAACACCATGTACCATTAAAACAAAAAAAAATCACATAGCCATATCCATTTAGTAAAAGGAAATGAACATTGTATTATAGTTTATACAGATAGAAGATAAAGAGGGATGTAATTTGCTGAAGGTTTTGTGTACTTTATATACAAAATGCTTTATTTTATGACCTTGCAGGAAACCTTCTGTTCCATTAAGTCCATAAGGCTGCATGACCACAAACCTTAGTACCTTAGAGGAAATTTTTAAGATTAGGATATACAAATTAATTTTCTTACTTTGAATTACCTGCACAGTTTGATTAAAAAAACTTTCATTGGTAGCTGCTCTTAAGCTGCGCCATGGAAAGAGAAATTTGGAGTAAGTCAGATCAGTGGTCTTGAAATTACTTTAGGCTGGCAACTCAAACGAAAATCCACCTGTCCCAACTCTCAAGCAGACTACATTTATGAACGGCACAACGCCATGAATGAAAACCAAATAGTTTCGGTATTTTTCAAAGCAAAAAGAGATCCTCAGGGGACTGTAATTTTGGAAGCCAGAATAGCTGTTGTCAGGTACCTTTCTGTCTGTTTAGAGTGGAGGGAAACATTAGGGACTGCCTATAAGCCTAGAGAACATTTGCTCGTGGTTCTGACCAGGAATTTTTAAAATATGGGATATTTTTTGGTGTTTTCTTTTTTCCTTTTCTATTTTTACTTCCCCGTTCTCCTGAGCCTTACGTATTCTGAATGGTTTGGTTTAAAGAGTTGTACCACATCCCCTATCTTTTCCCATGTCTATAAGCTTTCCATCTCTAAGTCCACCATAATAATTGCAAGGCAGATGGAAAATGAAACAAATGCTGCTGCTGCCTATGCATTGTTTAAATTGACTGTCAGTGATGGTGATATGCTGGGAAGGTGTCCTCAGTTGAGTCCCAAGGGTGACAGGGAGCTGAGCAGGACGTGGCTACAGCTGACGGAATGAAAGGTGAGCATTTTGAAGGTATAATATTGTGGGGCATTACTACCACGATGAATTTATTAGATGGATTTATTTTCTTACTTTTGGCTTTGCTCTCAGTGATAGCAGGAGCGCCTTCACTGTAACACTTACTTATTACAGTTTATGCAAAGCAGATTCATGTGTGCTATAACCAAGGTCAGACCATCCCACATTGTTTTCTTTGTGTACACCATAGAAGTACTATTTTTAACTCCTTACATCAGCAAGACTGAAATGAAAGTAAGCATGAGTGCTACTTGATAGTGATAACCTTCAACAACATGGTATTAGCTGGGTAGCATGTCTTTACATCTGTGATAGGAGGGACACTGAAGATGGTCTGCCTGTCTCTTTGACTTTAAAATCCCTGAAATCCTGGGAGATGTGAGAGAATCAGCTGAAAGCCCTTTTAGCTTCTTTCTCTGTTTACATAATGTTTCTTCAAAAGTGTTTTGGTAGTGGAGTTAGTGGGAGTTGACCAGTTCTATAATGAAATCCAGTAGTTGCCAGTGGCAAAATTAGGTGAAAAAGTTTTCTAAACTGCAGGTGGAATTGATGAGTTATCCACCTGTTATCAGAAACTACTGAATTTTCAGTGTAATAATTATTGACAGACATACACCATGGTTGTCTATTCCCCTCATCTTTCTGGGGATATGCTGATATAAACTCCTGGTGTTCGTACTACAAGGAGTGCAAGCAAGTGCAAGTAGGTGGAAAAGAAAAGATAGGATTCGTATGTAGAAAACCATAATAATATAATTCTTTCTGGGTTTTTTTCTGAATTCTAGTTCTACCTTGCAAGCTATATTTTGAAAGTGATGTTTTCATTGATCCTGTTTATAATCCTTATTTCCCAAAATATTTGACTTGAATACCTGGGGCTGTTTTTGTAAGTGTCCTCATGGGAAATAGTGAAGGAAATCTTCATGTCTACTTTTTAAGACATATTTCTCCCAAAAGATGTAAACTTGCTGGAACTTGGTGGTACAGAAAAATTAGAAAATTCCTTTGTGAAGTGAGTATTGGGTACAATAATATATGTTTTATTGGGTGTAAACAAAATGAGGGTTTCATATTTGCATTGCCATGATTGAAAAGACTGAAAATTCAAATGTATGATGAGATCATTTATCAAATATTCTGTAATTTTGGAACATAGATTACAGCCACACTTATCAGTCTGGTGTGCTAGTTAATAGCACATGCGAATCAACTAATAATGCAAAAATACACACTGTAAGATTTACAAAGATGGAATAAGTACTTAAATCAGGGAAGTACTTCCTGCAGAGGAAATTGTGTCATCATAGATGACACATTTTTGCAAAAAATGCAACTGTTGAGTGTTTAAGGAATTAGAAATGAAGTTGAAATGTATGAGATTGAATAAAAGAATAGTTCTGTAGCATCTTGTAAAAAGTAACCAGAAATAAAATTAACACATATAGTGCATTCAGAATACAATTATGAAAATACAAAATGGAAATTTGTTCCCTTAAATTATTAATCAAAGACAATAGTTACAGGATGATTTTATACCAGTCAATCAAACTTCAGACAAAAGAAGAAAGTAGTGATAAGTTAAAATTCAAATCAAGGAGTTAAATTATATAGTAACTCAGACAAATGTGTTAGGGTTTGTATAAGTAGAAGCCAGTCCATAATTTTCCCCTGTGGAATAAAGATGAGAATATCAAAGGATTCCTTCTGGCTAAATCCATTTTACATAAATGCATAATGCAAAAATATAAGCTGCAGGGAGAAATATTCTGGTTGTATACAAAGTTAAAATTATGTGACATTTAAAGTATAGCTCAAAATATGTATATGTGGATCACAGTGTGTTTATTTCTTGGGCTCAGATCAACAACAAATTGTTTGCATGGCAGCTGCTTTCACAAAAATACCTTAAGGGTCAAGGCAGTTGGGTTTGGGGGTCTGCCCTAGTGGAGCTGACCTGTTCTCTAGCTCTCAAACACAAGCTAGTCAATTAAAGATGGAGGGGGGAAGAAGAAAACAAAACGTATTGGGGCAACTAAATGAATGGTGATTGAAGGCACGAAATTCTTCAGTATGCCATGAGAAAAGAGAATGAGAATCATTGAGATATTGAATCCAGTGGCTGGATTGAACGGTACTTGGAGCAGAACTGGTGCAAGCTTTCACATGAGTTTTTACCATACTTTCAGACAAGTGATAAGGGCATGCTGAGGAGAGTAAATGAAATATTCATATTTTCTTAATGAGCATCAAGGGTCCCTCTGTTTTCTTTTTTATATTATTCTGTCCAGACAACTTGAAATTAAATCACAGGTGGGAAAGCTACAGGGAATAACACAATGATGATAAGGTGATATCAGAGACTGGCAGGAGCCTGTGGGAAACAGCAGGGAAGCTGTGGACTGCCAGACTACCCTCTAGCAGCAAATCACACTTATTCATCAGTGGATGCTTACTTGTCCCAGACTGGAGCACAGGATCAAAAAGGGATTTTAAAATTTGAAAATTTCAAGTCTAGGGGAAGGCCTCAGGGGACTTTAGAAACTATTGAGGTAGTGCTGGCAGATGACACAATTAGAGATGCTAAAGGATGAAGAAGAAATGACAGAAATTCAGTGTGTTTTTTATTCATAAGTAAGGTAATTCCTCCCCATAAAAAACATTAACATTCAGAAAAATATATATTATTTTAGACATTAGGGCTAAACCTTTAAAAGGTTCAGCTACACCGAACTGGAAAATTTCCTGGCAGTCTTACACAGCCACCTTTGTGTCAACAGATGCTCACATGAAGGACTCCAGTTTTGTGGAACAGGCTCCTGTATGTTGCTTCGCACACGGCCAAGAGGAGGAAGATGGGGCCAAACACCCTCTAAAGCTGAGGAGGTAAAGCTCTCGTCCCACTGCTCTAGCCTCAGAATGGCATAAACCAACTATAATTTCTCTGAACGCGTGAATGAAGAGACCTGTGAAAATGTTTGTTAAACCACAATTGAAGCATTAAGGTTACTTTTAGGCAAGGTAAAGAGGGGTTGGTCTGCTCTGTGACTCTGCATAAGGCAAATTCACTGAGGCAGTTTCTACATTGTAATCTGGTGTAGGTGTGGGATATTGGTTAGAGATAGAACTTTTTCCTGTCATGCTGTTGAGCAGTCATTAACCTGCCGAGACACATGACCCCTCTCTGTGGCTTTAATCCTTTGCTGGGCACCTTCTAGTTTTGGAACACGTAATAAGGAGTCACAAAAGAGTCTTAATCAGCTAATTTGAATTTTATTTTAAGGGATGGAACAAGTTATCAGTCTCCAAGTTTGGTTACCAAAAACCAGTATGAAGTGTAGTTTTGCAGTCTAATCTGGGAAGGCAAGATCATATTGCAGGCAGAGGTCAAGATTTCACCTCCCACCTCCCTAGCCACTGTTAAGGCAAATTTAACAGTCTTAATAACACAAATAAATGTTACATTACAGGGGAACTAAATAAGAAGGAAGTAAAATTAATATATTAGATGGCACAGGAAACAAACATGCCCCAAAACTACTTTCAAGAAATACTGGGCAATGACTATGGTCTGCTACTCTGACCTGGAAGGAAAGAGTAGACACTGAGACTCGAAAAGCTCTTGGATAGGCCCTGTAAGGGTAGACACAACCAGATTTTTAAGAAACTTTCCTAATAGCCTGCAATTTGTATCAAGCAAGAAACATTTGCAACTGAAAACATGTATTGAAGCAATAATCCTACAGAGCATCAACTGCTATTCTGTAGTACAAATGGCTAGAACAAAATTCTTAAAGAAATATTATCCTGTCATAAAGTCACTCTTTATTTTCTTGAAGCACTGTTAGTTGTACACTCTGTCTTATAGAGTCAAGTCTTCCGGTCAAATTCATTTACATGTATTTGGGTGCCAAACTCTTTTTAAATAATAAAAGACTAGAGATAAATCACTATCATTAGTGCAGAAGCCAGGGTCTGGTGTGGGACCATGCACTTGATCCATGCTTGGTACAAAGTTAATAATCTCACCTAAAGTTTTCTATATTCAGCTTCATTAATCCAGATAAGGTGGCAGAATGAATAATTTGCATTCAAATCCCTGAAACTGAAGGAAAAGGATCAGTGCACTAGCTGACTCTCCTTCACCTTTGCAGAAATATATTATTTTAAAAACACACTTTGGTTTGAATTTCAATGCTTGTAAAAGGTTGAGATATACAGATTGAGACAGTGACCTTTCCTTTTCCTCCTTGGATGAAACAGAACACAAGCAATGCCCATGCAATCATCCAGAGACAAGAAAAAGGAAGGTGAAGCATACAAGTGTTTCAGTGCTGTAAGGATAAAAGTCACTCTTGCAATTCTCTGAGAGGAGAAGAGGTCATGTGTGGAACTTCAGTCAAACCACCCTGGGAATTTTCTAAAATACTCTGAATTACTCTTTTTGACAAAGCAATTAAAACATGAAAAGCAGAGGAAGTCACCCAGTACCTAAGAAAAATTATAGAGAATGGAAGGCACTTTTACCCTGACAGTATGATTGAGAACTGAACAAAATCTTCACAAAAGAACTTGCAGCAGAAAGAATGGCAGAGTTCAGATCAGCATTTAATGAGGCACTTCCAATACAAAATAGCACAATTCCAGTGTTTGGACATCAAGTTGTGATTACAGTGCTGGCAGCATGAACACAAACTGGGTCATCCTTCCAAACCTGCAGCTCTGCCCATACTACCAATGCTGCCTTTCTCTGTTTCACTTAATCTTGCACCAAGGGTGCAAGGAAGGTCTCTGGACTGTTGACTTTAGTACTTAAGTGACAGGTTTGCTCCTCATTACCCTGGGGCTCTGCCTCCTCTCTCCTATGTAGTGATGGAAGGATAAACTGTTACAAAAGAGCGGAGTAGTAAGAAATCGTAATCCAGGTGTGTTTTACCAGATTGTCGCTATCACTGTCTGTACTTAGATTATATTTGTTTGTGACAGCATGCATTAAATGTCATCTGAAAATGTTTCCTGGACCAAACAGAATTAAAAACAAGTTCTAAATTCTGATTAATCTTGTGGGGGTCTAACAACTGCAAGCTGCTCGGAGAGAGGCTGCATACATCTAGAAATGGAGTTCTGTCTCTAGAGAGTCTCTGAAGCAGTTCAAGATGCTTCTGCAGGAAAAGGACAGCTGGATGCTGACTGTTTGGGCATCAAACCACACGTGTTGGACTGCACACATTTGACTTTTACCCAAGTCCGGTTTCAGAACAGCTGAATAACTGATATAGATGATCTAATAGCTTTTTAATAGACCTAGGTCTGTGTGTCAATTTACAACCTTCTCGGTCATAATTGGTTATAACCAGCCAAGGTCTTCCAGTGCTTATTCATATGGCGTCTCTAAGACCCAAGAACATATGGGGTTACAATGACATTCATGAGAATTATACACGCACGTTGATTGGTGATCTTATCTCCAAAAGTCTATGTGTGTAAAATGTGTTCTCACTGGCCTCATAAGTAACAGTGTGCAGCATTTACAATACTCTTGGGCACATATTGTGACTCCAGGGTATGATCCTGTTCAGGGCCCAGAGCTGGACTCCATGGTCCTTGTGGGTCCCTTTTAACTTGGCATTTTCTGTGATTCCATGATTTCTTAGCAGACTAATAGAGAGAGGTTGTCTCACTCATTTTTGACCAGCAGCAAAACATTTAGTGTCCAGATGGTGTTAATTATTTTGTTTTATACGTGTTATAATATGTAAAGCTCCTGCAGTATTCCTTCTCTTCTTCTGCACTCTTTTGCAACTCTGTGCTACAGACTGCTGTCCTGGGAGAGAGACTTCCCTCCAGGGAAGGGAAATGGGGAACCAAGTAATCCAAGTAATCCTTAGAGCCCCTGTTGCAGTGACAATTCTATGGCTGGACCGGAGGGCTGGTCTGTAGGTCAAGGGCCAGGTCTAGATGGCCACATTACATCATAGCTCAGGCAGGATATGAGGGTGAGAAAGCCTTTGATTACAAGTGGACCCTAAGAAAGCTGTAGAGGGCCATCCTTTGCTGTGGCTGACTCTAGCTTTCCTCATTACAGCTTCCTTTAAGTCCACCAGCTGTGTGATTTGGATGCTGGCCCCAAGCCCATGCAGCTGAAGCCCTGGGTTTGGGGAATGTCTGGTGTCCTTTTCGCTTCCCCAAAGCAGCAAAAGCAGATGGGAGGCTCCTGCCCACTCACTCTATTCACATGTGGAAAGCTCTTAGCAAACTTGAGAAGTATAATTTGTTGGGTTTTGTTTTCTTATATTCTGTTGAGCCTAACTGGTGTTTCATGAGGAAATGAAGTGTTAGCAGATCTGAATACACATGTAGGACACATTATCTGGCTAAGGAGTAATATAGGAAGTAATACCTAGGTTATAACAGAAGCACGTGAATTCAGAACTCTCAAAATGCTAAATGGCCAGACCCACACAGCATGCAGTACAAGCACCCGTCACCATATGGGCACCATGAGCTCTGCCAGACACAGAATCACAGCATGGATATGGTTGCAAGGGACCACAGTGGGTCCCTCTGGTCAAACAGGGTCATCCTAGAGCACATTGCACAGGATTACATCAAGATGATCCTTGAATATCCCCAGTTCAGGAGACTCCAAAACCACTCTGGGCAATCTGTTCCAGTGCTTGATCATTTGCACAGTATAGAAGTTACTCCTCTGCGGTGCACAAGGTGAGTGTGAATAGATAGGAAGGTGGCTCAATGATGTACCTGTGCAATAAGGTATGAAACATCAATGATTCCTATTAAGTTGAGGTACTTACCTGTACCTGTTTTTCCATGCAAAAAAATTGTGTAGTTTCTAAAGACCACAATGAAATCCAGTACCATTAGTTGAAGTCAATGAATGTCAATAAATCCTGATAGTGTATCTAAAATGAGCATTCTTATTGAAGGATTTGGCTAGCTTATAATGGGACAGGCATGACTGGAATAGATTTAGGTATGTCTGCTGAGCTCTCCAAAAATTACGTAAAGAAGATTAAGCAAATAGTCTTTTACCCCATTTGGTTTGTGGTAAGTCATATAAATCCAGAGAAGAATGAGTACTGCCATTGGTCCACAGAGCCAAATCTACCTTTTAACCAATAGAGTTAGAGTTGTAGAGATTTGTGGTTCTCTTGACAGTCAGTAAGAGAATGTGCAGATTTAGTTTTGAGACCATCCTGACAAGGATTTTCCTGACAAATGATTCTCTTGGGTGACTTTTGATATGTAATTCAAACCGTACCTGTGGCATGTATACTGCACCCTGATGTGCTGTATCCTGGTGAGCAGGTTTGGAAAAAGAGACAGCTGCAGGAAGAAGAGCAGGTGGCATTCCCACAGCAGGGACAAAAATGAATAGAGAAGAGCAATCTGTATGACCAATGAGGTATAACGGCTTGCGTACTGTCATTAAAGAGAAAGGACAGGAAAATCCTGCTTAAATCAGTCACATGGAAGTACCTCACTCAAAAAGGGGAAAAAAGCTCTTTACAGCTCAGATTGCAAGTCTTCAGTTTGTAAGAAAGTGTATTTTAATGGGGTTTGAAAAGAACTCTAGTTACTAAACATAGAATGTGACAATAATTTATTTCATGGAGGGTCTAAATATGGTCCTGGTACTGTTGTTTATCATGTCTGAGTGTTGCTATGATGTACACTGGGGGAATTAGACTGAGTGTCTAAGTGTTATAGAAGTATATGTTTAAGAGGTTCTGGTTTGCATCAGTTTAGATCAGCCTGTGACTTATTCAATACTTTGAGGTGGGTAAAACCAAGGCACTGAAGGAGATTTCTGTCAGATGTTCTGAGTGATTCTGAATAACCCAAGAGCTGGCCAAGGAGTCTATAAATGTCTGGGTTTTTCTGAAAATTTTTTCCTCAATAATGCATATATCACAATAATCCAAAAACTAAGAAGCTTAACAACTGATCTACCTTAGAAAGCTGCAGAAATAAAACGACAAGGACAGGAGAAAGGGTTTTACTTTTATATTTCAAGTAGTTCCTAGTGTGGTTTAAGTAAGTTTTACATAATAGGAAGGCCTTTTATACCTTTCATATGTTGTATGTACATTAAAATCCCTAGCATGGCTAAAACTCACTGAAGACACACAAGTGTGTTAGTCCAGATGCCTTAATTAGAAAATAAATCTGATCACAGAGAGTAGTGGTAAACATGTTTCAGGACCCAAATTAGTCACATCTCAACTACTTGTCTTTGGTGTACTTTTAGATATGTGCTCTGCTTGTTTGTAGTCACTTGTTGTGCTGAGTCTTGCCCGTGGACTTTTTCTGGGCTTCACCTTGTGCTGTCTGTATTTGCACACATGGCCTACAAGCAAAGGGATTCAAGAGTTGTGTGAAAAATAATAGCAAGGCTGCATCCCCAGACTGTGCTCTTTGGGTGTTCCTTAACAGCTCAGTAGGAGCTGCTGCCACTTCTGTATTTTTGTCTGAAGTATGGTTTGTCATCTATTTGCTTACTTACTGCTTAACCTGCAAATATAAAAATCAGGCACCTTTCTGTTCATTAAAAAAAAAAAAAATTAATAAAAATTAGAAGCTTGGCCCTAAATACAGTAGACTTGACCCTATAAGACTTTGTGTTAACGTTTTGTTGCTTTTATGTTTCCTGCTGTTTCATAAGAAGAAAGTAGGCATAAAAATATAAATAATAATCCTGCGTAATGTTTTGGTTTGGGTGTGGGGTTTTTTGCGTATGACCAGATATTGTGAAGTTAACCTTTTGGTTTTGAACAAGTTTTTCTTTTATGAGAGCAATTTTAGGAAAGGTGAAGAATTAAGTAGTGAGTGTAAACTGGAGCCAGAAACTGAGGAGTACAGGGACTTGCCAAGTTTTCTGCTTCCCCACTGGGAAGAACTGCACTTTCCAAGTCTCAGGCATCCAGAGGGGAATGTTCTGGCTCTTTAGAGCAAGTACAATGATGATACAGTGCCTTTCCCCCCCCATTTCTCTTTCATGTGAACTGCAAATGAAACCAGACTCTGCCATTCTCTGAAGCTGCTAAGATTGTATTCAAAAGGCAGACAAAAAGTTCACAGAATTTAGAGGAAATATATGCAAGAGAAATGTCAGCACTTGCAAAGCATCAACACAAACAAAACAAAAAAATTTGTCTAACTGCATCCTACAGCTCTGAACACCGCTTACTGAAAAATAAAGGTTTTAAGAATCCTAAAGTGTATGATATTTTGTCATGCATTGCCTAGTTTACTTGTATCTCCAGATATGCACCTAAATCATTGTGAAATTCATTCTTTTCCAAAACATTTTTTTTTTTTTTTTGCTGACATTTGCTATCTCCTGTCAGATACATAGATCCCTTAAGCTGATAATGTGATGGAAGTTATCCTGTTCCTTTGTGTTTCACTGAACTCCATTAATAACAAATGACAAGCAGTTCTCATATTGATTATATTCAAGAGAAAAAAAAATAAAGAGAAGCTGGTGAAAAATTGTGCCTCTTATCAAACGTGTGAGAATCCCTGAATTATGAAGAGTTGTAGTGAAATGCATGAGCTAAGTGAAGGGTAACAGAAAATGATCCGTTTCTTTGTGTATGTTATGGGAAGGACTTTGGGGAGCACTATAGAGCAAAACATAACCAATAGTCTAATTTTCTAATGGATTCTTATGGAATTGATATCAATATCCATTGAAATTTATGGATATTGGATGTTTATGGATATTATGTGTGTATTGTATACATGCATTGAATAATAAGCGACATTCATAACAATTAATCTGAATCATATATTTGCATTTATATAATAGGAAATGAATCTGATTTTCTCCTCAGACCTTTGCATATTGACCTGAGCCAGTGAAAGCAGTATCACTGAGAACTCTGTTAGGAGACAGACAGATCTCTTAGTTTTACCTGTCTTATGTGGAGCTTCGATTCTGTGAAGTCTTAGCAGGGCACTACAAGCATCAGTTATTTCCTCCATAATTGTAGTTGACTGGAGCAATGTGGTCGCAAGAAGGAACTTCAGCACTCTACCGAATGCTAACTAAAATGCAGCATAATTATGAGCTTTTGATATCAAAAGTTTCTCTTCTCTACCAGTTGCAATAAGAGTGGGAGGAGAGGAAAGACATGGTGTGACAGTCTGGAAAGTAAGAAAGGATTTAAGCCTCCAGAATCAGGTCCAGTCTGAAAAGGCAGAGAACAGCAATGCTGAAGAGAGTCTGTGCAGGAGAAATCATCTTGTGTATATGTACTAAAAGATGACAAAAAAAATTGCATTCTCAGGCACAGTTTATGGAAGGAACAGAGAAAGTTGCACTGCTCTCTGCGGCAGTGACAGATCACAAGGGACATGTGACAGCTTGTGGTGTGTGAGCTGTGTTCACTGGGCTTTATTCTCACAGATGCTCACAAGCAGAAGGATGAGAGAGGCAGTATCTCTGAAGCAATCTTTGTTATTTTCTCGTCTCACAAATCATTGCAAAGCAAAGCTGCATGAATGGGAAAAGCCAGTAGATTATTTCAGTACAAACCCATGGAAAGCTTTCTCAAGAAGGAATCATATAATAAAGCAAACTGTTGACAGTCACCAAAATTTGCAAACCGGAATTAAATTAGCAGGGAAGCCTAGGTACACTCAAAAGTGTTAAATAATTGTTTGGAAAAATTACACTGCCTGTCGGTGGGGTTTATTAATTGCATTCAGTGGTGATTTTAACAACAGAAGTGAGGGAAGGACTAAGAGTGATGTCAGAAAATACTTAGACCTACTCTTAGAGCACAAAAAAAAATAAAACCAAATTAAAAGCAGTGTTGTTATAATGGCTGGATAATGAAAGAGGTGTTCTTGCAAGTAAAAGCAGTAGACTTTTAGATGTTTGATAAACAGAAACACAGGGAAAACGTCTTCAATGAGTCCTTATGTTGTTATTAAAAAGGGATATAGAAATAACATTTTCAAATTTGCTGATAAGGTGGATAGATAATATCTGTATTCAAGTACCTTATATACTAGAGTCACAACTAATAAGTTCTCCTTCTAATTTTGTTCTTTCATGCAGTTTGAAAAAATCTGGTTTCAGAAAATGTTTGCTGAGTTTATGTAGCCTTTTGAAGATCTTTGTTCTTGTCAATATGTGGGACAAGGGAAGGAATTTGTGAACCCTTAAAGATGTAGAAATTGGAAAATATTATTGTTACTATTGATCTTTTGAAAAGTTAATCTAATCTAGTTTTAAAGCTCAACAATATCGAAAGGTTTTTTTGATCAGAATTAACAGAGTAAACTACAAAGGATACAGTGATCTGCAGAGATCACTGGCATTCTTTAGGATTAAGGTCTATTCACAGTAGGTTTGAGGTACAGAGATTCCATTCAGATATGTGATTGATATGGTCTCTTTTTTTTAGCAGAATAATAGAATCAGTTTTTATACCTTAACCTATTAGGAATTAAAATTACAGATTATATGTTGGGATTTCTAGCATTTTCATGGAAATTTACTAATACTGTATGTTGTGAACTGTCAAATTGTTACCAAAAGCAAACTGTGATTGCTACAGATCTCTAATAGCACTGGGTAGCAACTACTGAGATACAAACAAACAAACAGAAAACACCAAAAAATCATATTTCTTTCCAGATAAGAAAAAAGTCTTGATAAATCTAAAAGTAAAATCAAATAACTCCCCTGTTTTCCTGCAGATGACAAGCAGGCAAAAATATTCTTGAATGGATGAGAATTAACATAGTCTTGAGTCTAAAATGACCTCCACATTCAAGCATTCAGCCCATTTTAGATATGAAAAGAGGTTGTTCACACAATCAGAACTCCGTACCTGCAAGGACAAAAAACACAATTATCACCTCAGATCAAGTAGATTTGGATCTGCCTTCTGGCTGAATACTGGCCACATACTTTTCGGTGGCCCTCTCTCCCAGACCAGATGTTGTAGAACAGGTTTCACACCATTTAAAGGTAGATTTTACTGTCCTTCCTTAGTTCTAACCATCATCCATGATTCCAATAATATCTTTCTTTAGGTTGTATTCTGTCTCCTAATATTGTCTTTAAAGCCTGGCATAAATAAATACATATTTTTAAAAGTTAACAGACTTCAAGTGTTGTCTCAAGACACAGAAACAGAAATCTGTAGTAAGTTGTCTATAAATATCAAATAAAATAAAGTCACTGCTTTGTTCATAGTGAATCTACAGTCAAAAGTTCAGCCAGAGATAGCCCTAGTATATACAGTAAAAGGAATAAAAGAATCAATAATTGTTTGTTGTGGCTCAGGCTATTAATTGCTAGATTTAAAAAAGTCATCAATATTTGTGCAAATGTTAGTGGAGTAATTTTTTAACAGTCAGTGAAGGTAGAAATTTTCACAAGTACATATATATGCTTCTGCCTACAGCTAAGGGGAAACCTCAGAGTAGCATGAAGCTGCTGTGGTGGAAATGTGGGAAGTGGAAAATCTGGGTCTGTAAAGTAGTGGGAACAGAAGTTGACATTTCATGATGGGTGTGACATGATGTACATGACTTGTGGTGGAATGGAAGAGAGGCATGTGGAAAAATAAAAAGAGTGGTGTAATCCAATCACACATTGTATAATCCAAAATAACCTCTTGCCATTCAGACAAAACATGTGGAGGGCATATACTTAAGACTCCAGATCTTCTGGGTCCTGCAGAATTAATATAGCTATTGAGAGTAGGTGAAGGAAAAAAGAAAAATAAGGAAAACTTGCAATCTCATTGTCTCAGCATAAGATTTCACCTTTGTAGAACTTGCTCTAGAGGACAGTCAGGGCTTCAGCACTTCTCAATAAGACCCAGGCAAGAAATTTTTATGATTTGTATCCATTTTCCCCTTTAATTTCACCGTGGTTGGCCAGTGAACAAAGTCAGCCTACAGTGGTGGAAGCCACTGTGTATAATGGACTAGAATTGGATTTGCAACTATTTTGCATATGACAATTTGTGTCCAATGGGAATATTCTTCAAGGAATTGAACAATCTCCCTGGAATACTTCAGGGATCACAGTCCTGGCCTTCAGTAGTGGAGGATTGGCTTCAAGGCAAGTTCGGAGCTCAGGCTTGACCCCTTGACATTACACAAGCTAAGAGAGATCCCAGTATCTCTTTGTTTTGGACCAGAAAAGTTACTGATGAATTACAAAGTTTTTGCTGATGCAGGTGTTGCTGAACTGGGTCTAGCAACGGAGACAAAAAGAGTAGCTGGTCTTGATATATCATTTGCGAATATAAATGAACATTTTATTGATTGAAAACAGGCCTCTATTTCCTTTGATACATGTGGATTTGAAGGCATATTTATGTAGATTTCTTCTCAATCTGGCTACAGTGATGACACTAAAATATTTAAATTCCTATTGCTTTACATTCAAAAGTTTTTCAGTCTGCAGGTCACATAGCCTTGAATGTTCACAGGTTATTTTTGAGTGTGCTGTGAAAGGTAAATTAAGAACAATAAAACAATTCTTGAAATGATAGTAATTTTGTATTCACTATGTGAATTCTGTCCTTTCCTAGAATCTTTTTAAGTGCCCGCTACAAAAAACCAAACCAACCAAACAAACAAAAAAAGTGCTTCTCTGGGGAAGAGCAAGAGTAAATGCCAGTTCAGACTTCTAGGTTTTTAATTTTTCTTGCTTTACAACTTTAGCATCATACAGGAAAAGAACAATAACTTATTGCTAGACAGTGATGTATCATAATAATTCAAGGTTAAAACTTTCTGGAAGATAAAACAGTAATATGCCTGCATTACAGTCTGATGTTGCAGACTTAGTACAAAAGCTATCACATGAACGAGCCAAAGAATTATGCTGATCTTTCATTTATGTAAAAACATTAGCAAAAACTATTAATTTTTTATCAGTGTTTTTTTCCATAAGATAGTCTTTTCATTTCCTCTGACCCTTTTTTGGAAGTCATTTTGAGCTTTCTGCACCAGTAAGAAACTATCATGATTTTCCCTGTCAAATTAAGTTTGTGTTAATACTCAGTATTCTAGTTCTGATTCAGTTCTGAAAACAAACTTGTGCCATGTGCAGCCAGTTACAGAAGCAAAGACTTTATCTGCTGGAATATATTCAGGGAAGAGACTGAATTTTTTTGTGTTCTACATAGGCATGAGTTCATCATCAGTACTATATAAATACATTTTTTAAAAGTCTTATATGTGACTCTAAATATGTTTAATTCAGTTCTTTAATACAAGCAAGTCAGGAGTTTATTCACTCTGTGAAATGTTTCTATGTTTTTAATTTTGATTTTTATTAAATTCATAACAGTTTCTTTTGTCCAGTACCACTTAAAAAGTTGTGGTCTTGATCTGATTTGTATGGTGATTTTTGCACTCATATTCCAGAGCCATAAAACTCATTTTAATATTTAATTAAAAAACCTGCTAAGTCAACTGATTATTAAATAGATGTGTTTGTACTAGCAACAGTATTGAATATATTATGCCAACGAGCTGCTGTAATTACAGCTTCTGCTTTCATCAAGCCTGAGCAGCAGAGTGATTTACCTTAGATCTGGCTATGGCTGATGAGAATTACCTGGCTTCAACAGGTTATTTTTTTGTGAAGAAACCCCAAATGATAAATAGCTGGTATGCCATCCTATGTTTGCTGCTGTTGTCTACAAAGAGGAGATGAATTTGAACCACTGGTTCATTTTAAATAAATACATATGAATCTTTATCATATCACACAAATGTATTTGTATAAATATTTAATATAAATCTCTCTCTTGTAACTTCCTTTGCTTCCAGCTGTAAGCTCCATGACCATGGTGACTTGTGCTTTTGTCATTTTCAAGCAGCATTTAAGCTCACTGTAGGGGAAAAAAACATCAGAGCCAGGATCTGCAGAGCTGTTTCCCAATCCCTCGCATCATGATCCAGCTCTGCTGGGTGCACTGACAGCTGCATTGCTTCCTGAGGAAGTCTAAGGTTTGAAGTTTGCTGTGAAGCCCTACATGTCCTTAGCAGTTGCAGTCAGTCCTCTGAGAAGCTCAGAGTGCCTGGAGAGAACCAAATTTCCTTTTCTCTTTTAGGCAGAACTTGTGTCGGGCTGCTTTTGACATCACTTTATTGGTTGACATCATGGGCCGTGGCTAATGTAGATCTCACAAAATCTGTTGTTTGAAGGGCGCTTTTTGAAAATGTGCTTGAAGCTGTGAAAATCCAATTTTGGTAAATATTTCTAGGGAATTACCAAAGATGTAATGGCTGAAATATCTCAAATTCTTACAGTTAGTTTAAGACTAGAAGCTAAAACCTTTCTGGATTGGATGCTCAGGAGCAGAGGGGTTTGCTAATTAGATTTAATTTTGTCAGCCTGCGGTGCCTGGTAAAATTCAAATCAAATACACTGTTGATGCGACAGCTGATGTGGGAATGCTCCCGGTTCCCTTTCCCCCGGCTCCACGTGCTCCACGTGGTCCCCGAGATGTTGCAGGAATGACCACACACGCAGGCGGTGGGCAGGAAAGCAGAGAGAGATTTATTCCCAGGTGATGGGTTTTTATAGAGGTCTCGGAGGGGGGGGAAGTGATGTCACTCCCTGGACATGGGGGTTTCACAGCGAGTAGGAAAGGGTTAACAACAGACAAGGGACAGGGGACAGGGGAGGCTTTCTCACAGAAACCAGTCTGACCAGTTTCTTGCTTACTATTGTGGGGGTTTACCAATTGCTCCCTGGGGGGCTAGACAGAGACAGCCAGGGACAAACTCTATTTTACAATGGAATAAAAGCCATGACTTTAAAAGATTATGGTGAGCTTTATCATCTTCTGAGGCTTATTGCCATATGTTGATATTATGAGCTGTGTAAAGCAGTGCCAAACTCTAAAGAGAAAAAAAAAAAAAAAAAAAGAGATACTCTGCTTCTGGCTGGAGGTACTGCTTGCCCAGAGTTAATCGACCTCGTGACTGGGGATTCTATCCTCTGTCTCCATTTATCTCCATTGTTACAACCTCATTTGACTCCAGGTTTCTTCACAGCAGACTGCTGTTGCTGCTTTGTGTGCCTATCTCGAGGAGGGTGACTGTTCTACAAGAAAGAACGTTGCTGGCTGGACGTGGTTGGAATCAGATAAATGAAAGATCCCGGGGCTGAAAAGACACTGTGACAGGAAAAATGTGCCTGAAGAAGGCAGGCATTTGAGCCGAAGAGAGAGCAGATACTAAGGGCTGCTCAGAAAAGGATTTTTTAATTATTTTTGTTTTATTTTATTTTAGTCCGTTAAAAAAAGAGAGGTTGAAGTTTGGATAGCCTGAGGCAGACTTTTCAATAGTGGGGAGGCACAGAGGCTGGTGACAAGAAGGCAGTCTGGAGTGATGAAGTGAACTGTTGGTGAAATAGAAGGCATAATCAGTGCCTCTTATAAAACACCAGTGTTCCAGTGTAACATTGCTGGAGATCAGCCTGCTGGAGAGAGGTGGGATAATGCGAGGAGTCCAAGGAACGTTAAATTACCTGTCTGACAAAGTATATGAGCATGGTGTTGATAAATATTCTAGTGCATTACCAAAGCAGGTGCTAAGTTGTGTCTGCTTGAGGAAGAGGGTGAATCCCCTCTTTACCTGACAGGATTTCCTTCCTAGGAAATTATGCTGGCCTCTCTGCTGAGATCAGACCTACTAAATGTCAGTGTCTCCTTCTTACAACATGTCTGTACCAAGTCCTGAAACAGAATACTGGAGAGCTGGGATATACTTTTGACTGTGCAGTGAACATGTGCCTTGACTTTGTGTACTTCACTGGTTTGTGCTTTTTTAACCTCCCTCAATCTCTTCCAAAAATACCCAAGGGCACAGATGATCCTCTGCTGTTTTGAGGGACTCTGGCACTGTGTTCGTGAACTAGGGCTCGGAAGCTCTATTGTAGTTAACATGGGGTTTTTTTGTTTTTTTTTTGTTTTTTTTTTTTCCCCCAGGTTTTAGTTAAGAAGTTATGGGATTTTGGATTAGGGCATGTGTTTGACTTGTCTTTTCCATCCCTCTAAGGAGAGAAAGAAGCCTTTGGGCACACCCTTAGAAGAGTATATACAGAGGATAGGAAAGTTGCAGAGTACTGGAAGGTGGATAGCTCTGACGATCTGAGTTATTCCCCAGATCTATTGTGTCATAGTCACTGACTCTGTACATGTCCTTGCCTACCAGGGGCAGACAGCAAGACAAAATATTTCAGGATCAAGGCTCTTCCAGCATGATAATGCTGTTGTGTGTTTAAGCCACTTGCTGTTTTTCAATTACAGATTTGGTTTTTTTTCCTTCTTATTTAGAAGAAGACAAAATGAAATATTACAGAATGTCCTGATGGATTGAATATTCTATAAATGAGCTAACTTTTCCACTGCCCTGCTCATTAGTGGCATTGCTCTTGGCAAAAATATTTAGTACTTATATGTTGACCAGCTGTGTCTTAGGGACAGATAAGAAAAGGATCATCATTAAGGTGTGAAAAGAGAGCAAATCTGAGGAGGTAAGAGGAGTTGCTGTGAGGGAGATAATTAGAAGTGAGACTGCTAATATCCAAAAGAAACCCTTGTAAGGAAAGAAGATAAGGCAGTAGAAATCAGAAAACAAGGAAATTGCAAGGAAAGAGAAGTTGGGAGACTTCATAAAAGAAAAGTTGGGAATGACTTCATAGAGAAAGGGGTGTAGAATGAAAACGAAAATTATCCATGTGCTGTGGTAAGGTTAAAACTGATTTTTCACATTGTTTTTCCAATAACTTCGAGTAGGAATGTGGAGAGCACACTGAAGGCTATTGTGGACTCCAGTTTGTAGCAGACTACCTGTATTTTTTAGCAACAGTTAAGGGACAGCCCATTTACTAATAACAATTTAAACACAGCCCAAACCATTCTACACTTCTTTGCCAAACCTGCACTCCATCTTGCTGTATTTAGACAGTTATTAGTGCTTAAGCTGGCTGATTGAAAGCTGCCTCACTATTGTGAAAGTTAGGCATACTGCTGGTCTTCATGGCATTTATTATATGCCCACTTCTATTTTAGAAAATGTATGTAAAGTTTTAAGTCATTTAAGTGCTTTGAAAAATCTACTCCATTTCAGTGCTCTGAAACTGCGAGTGGAAAGATGCTTATGAGGTTACATTGGGTAAAGCTTTTGGCACTGTTCACTACAGCCATAAAAATTCAATGAGGAAGTGTTGAAATTGTGTCAGAGGAAATTGTTCCAGTAGGGAACTAAAACCCATAAAAATAAATAAATATTGTTGTCATGTGTAATCTTAATGACAATTTGGAAAAAAAAAATAAAAAAGAGGCCTTGGTCCTTGTAGTCCAGATGTTGGGAAAAAAAAAAATTGCAAAATGCTATTTAAACTATTTTCCTTGTGATAAACTCCAGGGTGTGGCAAAAATCTCAGCATCCATTCAGTTTCACTGACTTTAAAATTACTGGAATAAATCTCTGTGTAGCAGGACAGATTTCACTCATGAAGCTCCCTTTTTTGCTTTAGTAGAGATATGAAGATAGTACAGTATGGAAGGGAGTCCATAAGGAAATCTTACACTTGATAAGACTCAGGAAAGCAGTGCTAAAGAGGTTTTTGTGATTGTTCCACATTGCAACTAAAATGATGAATAATAAAATGTTACATGTGCTAAAGCAGAGGACAGTCTAAAGTCCAGGCAAGTTCACTCAAACTAAACTCATTTGCCAGGCCTTGCAAAAGTAAATGCTCTTTACACAGAGAGTTGTTGTAGGAACCAGCTACCAGTGTTTCTCAAGCAGTGTCTTCTCAGTGTACTGAAAAGCACAGCAAAAGTGAAGCATAAACTAATATAAACGTTTCCTTTTGCTTGGCTCATTTTGATATTAGTTGTGAAGACCTGTGGTTCTCTTCGGGTGTAATTCTATCTCTGTAGAGCAGAAACACTGAAGTTAACAATAAAACCTTATTTCCAGTGCTTAGGTGGGACTTTCATGGGGCGTAATGCTCTGTGTTGAAACAATCTCTGTATTATTTCTGTTTCATTACTTTACATCTTCAGTTGGTTGTACCATGTTCTTAGCAAGTATTTAGATGAGTAACATTGCTTAAAGCAGCATATAATTTTCCAAATAGGCAGAGGGTAAAAGAAAGGTATGTGGATTTTCATGTGGGTATAATTACTGTTCATCCTTGCTATCTAGTTCTCTGTGACATGGCAGTTGCACAAAACATATCCTACTAATGAAAAACACAGGTTTAAAAAAAAAAAATAAATGAAAAATTTCTTGCCTATACTTCTTCCAAGTCAGAACAATGGCAGCTGAGTGAGCTTTAGTGCATTAAACAGTTAATCCAGAATTGCCTCTTCTGAGTAAACTTGTGTGTTTCCTGCTGTTTTCTTTAAATACTTCCAGCTGCATAACTACTGCAATAGCTATCCTAATTTTCAATCGATGTCCAAGACAACATGAAACTTCATTCTGAGCCAGCGTGATTCTTAGTTTTCTGTTTGACTTCAGTGGAAACTACATCACATGTTTAAAATTCTAGTAGAATATAAAGGTTTCTGATAACCACAGTGCTGTTAATTTATAATCCCTACTTAAATTTTCTGTCCTGTTCTGGCAAGTACCACAAATGAGCATAATGTTTCTTACAAATTGTTTTGTATTGTGTGCGTGTGACAAGAACACACAGAAAGGGCAGCCTTTTGAAATGATAGAGTAATTTGGTGCGCAAAATCATGTTGCAGTTGCTGGCAAGCTGAAATCCAGATACTTGGGTCAGGAAGCATATACATATTAAAATGAAGTTTATACTCTTAATCATTATGGGAGAGGATGAAAATAAAAAGACTCACTGTTTTTCCAGTGAGGGTGATACAATGTATACAACAGAACCAATAGCGCCAACAGTAATGGTGTGAACCTGCCTGCATCATTGCTTTGCTCATCCCCCCCACTGCTCACAGGATCTAATTTTGGTGGTTCATTCCTTGTGTCACTTCTACAGAAAGACAGTTTTGCAAAAATACTTTTTTCCATCAGGCATGATGTTGTGAGGAGCTGGAAGGTACTGGTGAAAATTAACAGTTCAGGGAAAAAAAAAAAAAAAGAAAAAAAATAAACCAAACAAAACAAAAATCCAAACAAACAAAGAAAAAAACGTCTAAAGCACTGTTGCATTTTTAATACTAGGCTAAAATGAGAGTGACAGCTGTTGTTTAATGGCTTACTAGCTGTACACCCAAACTCCATTCCTAGGTAGGTTGAGGCTCTGATCAGGCTGCTTTTCTTTTCCTGCATTCTGACCATTGTGTTTACATGGACTCTAGATCTCCCGTGCACTAAGTGCTTGTGAAGTGCAAGGTGTGCACAGTGCAAAGGGGTCATCAGTCCACTGGCCACTTTGAATCCTAAGTTCAGAGGTGGCTATAGTCATTATGTAACAGCACCAACATGGGCAGAAGCCTACATCTCATGATGCTACATCTAGCCTAATAACTATGGATTATATTAAAAAAAATAAAATCATAATATATCTGGTCTTTCACTGCTCACAGTCTGAGGTATAGTGACTGCAGAGAGTAAAAAGAGAAGGAGAATGGAATGAATACCATGAGAGATGACTAAGTTATGGGTCTAGCTTCCCTTCGGAGGGTCCAGCTAAGCACCTATAGAGAGTAACCTGACTTTCTCCAGAGCTCATCATCTTCTTTAACAGTGGCCTACTTAGATTGCAATGTATTCCCCTGAGATACTCTCCCAGGTACAGTTAGGACTGTGGAAATGGTCTGTCAGTATTATCTGTTTTGGCAAATGTTATGAGTTTTACGGTACAGTAAAGGCTTTGTACCAGTGCCTGCACCCTGGTCATCCATAGTCAGATTGTAAACTATATTTGTACTGTGAAATGCCATGGGAAAATATAGTCCAATTTTTGTTCCTTATCATAAGTGGGAAGGGACAATATGTCTGTTAGAAATTCCCAGAATAGGCACAAAGAAGTATTTGGAACAAATGAATGTCAAAGGACATCTCTGACTAGCACAATGCAGCCAGAGCAAGTATTCCAAAATGGCCACTTCAGCCAAGAATAGCTACACTGGTTGTATGGGGGCTATTGAATTCAAGTATTTTCAGTGTGTTTCCTTCAACTAAAATATTGATCTTAAACTAATTACCTATTACTAAAGGTGACTGTAAATCCAAAGTTGTGCATTTGGGAAGGGATTTAAACATGGTCATGGGGTCATGCTTTATAATTGAGGCTTAATTAGAAACAGAATAAGGATGTCACAAGTCTAAAATTTAAATGCACTGTTACTGTCAGAAGCCCTTAATAATGTAAATAAGGAAAATGAAGTTGTTTTAAATTCAAAAACCACTCAAGCAAAGATTTTACCAAAATAAATTACAAAAGGGCAGAGAATCAAATTATCATTTCCATTGCTTTCAGTGGCGTATGGGTTCCAGATTATGTATTTGAAATTGATAATTAATACAGATTGGTAAGAAAGAAAGAATAGCTTCTGCTTGCACATATAGCTCTGTCATAGGCCCTAAGCAGTTTTTGATTTTATTGTATTGCCTCATGAAATACACAATGAAGTCCTTGATGCAGAAGCAAAATACTGAGGAAAAGCATATCAGGACATTCTTAAAGACCCAAAAAGCCTTTAGCTAAAGAGTTAAGTACAGTGCCAGAGGTCAGTGCAGAACTGTGCCCAGTTCTCCTCACAGGAAAAGCTGAACTCAACTGAAATAAACAATTAGTTGTGCTGGACTTTGTTTTATAAAATTATGTCTGTCCTAGTCAGTTAGCGGCATTCTAATGAAGTGACAGACTGAGTAGTTCTCCGGCTACAAGAAGTGATGAGGGACAAATTTTTTTCATACAGGGAATTAAGAAGCCATGTTGATGAACTCTCTATGTGCTGGCTTACGGGCTGCATGGGGAAGGATGAAGTGGGTAATAGTCCTAGAAGTTCTAGTATGTGATGTTCCATTTACCTCAGTGTTCAATTAAAGGAGGTTGGGTGGCACCCAACCTGAATCTTGTCTTCCTCTTCTTTTACCTTGTCAAGGCAGCTCTTACCTACCTGTGCCATACATCTGGGATGTAGGGTATTGAGTTCTTAGAGGAATGTTGTGGTCCATGAAAGCTTCTGATGCAGCAGCACAGAAGAGATTTTTGGAAGAGCTGGACAGATGAGGCCCCTTTAACAGGACCTCCCAGCAGAGCACTTCTTTCCTGGTGCTCAGGTTGAAGGTGTGTGGTGACACCAGCTGAAAGAGGTACAAGACACAGTAAACTGAAATTACCATGAAACAATTGAAATCATGTTTGACACTAGGCTTTTCAGACACAGTAATTTATATCAATTCCCTGCAATAACTAAAACTAATTTAAAGATGAATAGATATAATGATTAATGTGACTACTGCAGGCACTTTAAACTAAAATAAATAAATAAATAAATAAATAAATAGTAATGATGCATAAGGAGTACTAGGTCCTACATGAGACTCAGAAAAGATGTGGGTAAATGATATGGAATGTCAATGTGAAGAGTTCCAACTGGGGGAGACCTGAAGCCATGTCACTCCCCTTGAGGTCTTGGGCAGAAGATCATTCTTGGAGGCAGATGTCTTTAGCACCACTGCCATAGCCATAAGATCCACAACCTTGGCTGTGTGACATCTAAATTTACAATGACTGACGGTGTGTTTGACCTGTGTATGGCAGGAAACAGACTCAGAGTTCCCAGGAGGTAATCCAGCCTGAGGGGTTGGATTTCTGTACACATGCTTTTCGTGGCTTTGAAAAAAAAAAAAAAAAAAAGGGTAATCTGTATTAATGAAACCAGTAAACCAGTAAAGCCTTTCTGTATTTCTGCTAGCATCAAGTTGGTTTGGAGTTTTCTGGCTCCTGCGTCATCAATCATTAAAGCAACTCTGTTTAGTCTGCTTCCAGATCTTTTCTTGGACTATCCATTGGGGCAGGGGGTGGTTCTTTGGGAGTAGAAGGGCAGTGAGTCTTAACAGAAGAACATAAAATGGAGCAATAAGAAAAGCTAAGCCAACTTTGTTCAATTTCTTTTGTGAAATGAGACAAAAGGAAGTGAGATAAATATATTGAGCAATCTAGACAAAGAGAGTGAATACTCTGACAAGCTGCACATTTTCAATACGTTTCAGTGGAAAAGGGTCTCTTTGCTCCTGCCATTTTTCATATGATATCCCTATGTTCTTTGACATCAGTTGGGAATGATTGTGTTTACCCATTTGGACTATAATGTACAGTATGAAATCAGCTGAGGAAATAGGAGAAACTTCACTCTATGAACTGAATTTCTTCTGCCTTCTCTCTTGTTCCTGGCAGTTCTGTTGATTATGTTTATTCGTCTTCAGATTTCCAGATCTCCTGAGTTTCTTCTCTCTCTGCCAGGTCTTACAGCAGATGGAGAAATATGTAGCATAGAATGAATTTAGGTATATAAGCTTCTCAGACAGAGAAATGGAAAAAAGGAGAGTCTGGTAAAGAGGTGGGTTTATGGAGACTTCTGTTTCAGTCTCTGCTTTGTTGGCGACTTCCTGCATCACTCACATTTAGCTTACCTACATCTGAGTTTCATGACAATCGAGATGAAGAACATGTCTCTACTTTTCAGAGATCTTCTGAGGTTAAACAAGAGCATGTGTACTTAGTACTTTGAGAACAAGACTTAGGTAAGTGTTTCAGATAGGTGTATTAATCAGGTATCTCTGATTGCATCTCCTGAAAAATCTCACCAGGACTACACTGATATGAAGCAGCTTTTAACATCCATCACAGTAAATACAAAACCCAAGCACTGCATAACTGTTTTGTTTGAGACATTTTTGGGAAACAGACACTGTGACCTGGCTTTACAGTCAAAATGTAGTATTTTATTGTCAACAAAAATTGGATGGGCCCAACTGCAATAAAAAATATCAGCATTCTACAGTTCACAGATCCAAATGTGAGAAAAAGACAACACTTTATGTTTTAATCAGGCAGGTGGATGGAAAATTTATTATTGAGCTCTGTGGACTATTATAGGCATAAGGTACTATTGATTGTTCCTATTTATTGTGGCATGCAGTCCATGGCAAAGGGTGTCTACACAATTACATTCAAGCAAGATAGATTTGAGAACAATTTCCTATGTTTAATACAGAAAGGTCAGCAAAACTGACTTCAAAAATCACCCTGTCTTACTTTAATCTAGCAGATTTCCTGTTTATCTCCCATCACCATTATTTTCCCAGACTTTGTGTTATCAGGTGGACCTAGTGCTGTATTCAGTTTACTGAGTACTGTGCTATCAAAATATTTTGTTTACCTTTTAAAAATAGTATTGCAATTTCTTTTCAATTGCATCCTATTTTACACAAGCACAGATGCAGCATACACAATGCACTGTAATTAACAGAGAAAAGTCTGAGGAAAGCTCTATGCCTTCTTATTACCTAAATCTATTCTGACTGCCTCTGGAGACAAATGTAGGGTAGTGCTATGCCCTTTGGGAAAAAAAAATTTTTTTGATTAGCTTTATTGGTCACTGAAGGTCATTTTTTATTCTAATGAAATACAGCTGCAGGTGCCTTTTATCTGTATAAAAATAAGAAGCTTGTTAATGCTGAAAATTCCTGGGGGACTGCTTTGTGCATTTCATGTTTCTCTTTGATACTTAAAGCAATGGTAAATAATTGTTTATGTCTAATGTGCAGTAACAGGACAGGATGTCAGCACTCATTGAATATATCCAACATAAATTTCCATGCTGAAAATGTCTCTTTTGCATCTATTTCCTTAATATGAACTGGTTAAATTCATGAGCCAAACTTTGCCTTTTTGAAAGCCTTATTATGTAATATAAGTCCCTGTGTTATATTTTCCAGAGGTTTCTCATGCAATTTGAGACACCCCATTTTGAACTGCTGACTAAACATTACAGTGGGTTTTTAGAGGAATAAACTCCAGATTCAGTTACTGGAAATAACAATTTCACCTGTAACTACTTGCATGCCCTTATCTCCAACAAAAGAAAATTGATAGAGCACTAAAATTTTCCAACGAGTTTCAGAAAAAGAGTGCAAGATATTCATGGATATAGTGAACTTAACTCCTTTCTCTTTGGAAAATATACCTAATGCTTTTCTGGCTCATATTTCCACAGAGAACTCCTATTTAACAGAATTGACCATTACAGGTCTTAAGCAGATAGATAAACATAATAGAATTGTGATTGTTATGCAGCAATACAAGAACACCTATGCTGCATCAAAACATCAAGATCACATAATCATAAGTGCATTCTGCAGTGTATAAACTGGTTAAATATTTTCCAGTCTATCAGATATAGCTTGTAACTGGAAATAACTTTGCTACACCCATTACTCTGTAGATAAGTCAGCCATACCACATTCTGAAACTATTTTAAGGAGATATTTGCAGAATTGAAAATGCAGTGATTTCATATGGCATTTCAAAACTAACAATTGGATAACTGACACTGCTGTGTGTGTAGCTTCAGATTATTCTAACAAAGAGGAAAATATTATTCTATGTGGGCTAAGACATTTTTTCTGGTAACAAACACTGTTAATTTTTGTTCCCTGCACTTTATAGTTTTATAAACTGAGATTATATGATGAAGTCAGCAGAGATATTGCTTCATAAATTTTATTAAAGGAAGTTAAGAAAAAGATTTTAGGAGCATTTGAAAGGTATGTATTCATAAGTAAAGTTGCAATCTTTTTTCACTGAAAACCCCTTTTATTCAAGCTGCATAAAACTCTTAGTGCTGTAAATTTTCACAGGAAAATCTGAGTTTCAACAAAAAAAGAGAAGACACAGAGTAAGACTCTTATTGTAATACAGAAAGGATATCAACGTGGATGTGGAAGACATTTTTAATGCCTCCAAGATTAATCATGAGGAAATTAAACTATGTTCTTCAAGACATTCAGTTAAGTATCATGTCTGACAGGCATTTGCTATTTTGATATTCTTTGTGATTTAAGTTAATAACTATGAAAAAGATGGGTTTCTTCCTCTTGAAAAGGAATAGACACATCTGGAAGTGTTACAAAACAAAAATACGAGTAACTAATCATGTGTGAATAAATTCCTTGATGAGCAAGAGAAAGAGGATAGGGAACACTGTGTCACAGTCTTCCAAATTAACCAGGTGATTTGAACCACTGTACTTTGTACTTCGGCCTTGCTTGTGCACTTGCCTGGTCCTATATGAAGCAGCAGCTGTTACATATTTAGTTTAAACTGTGAATTGAGTTCTGTCTACTTCCATGACAATCATGCATGATTCTGACATTCCACTTGTTCACAACTAGTTTCTTAAACTATGGCCTAAGGTTACGCCATAGGAAATTGTGTGTGGGCAAACCCATAAAAAGCAAAGTTGTTCTCTTTGACCTGTATTTTCTGATTTAGTCTCTTTGATGCTAACTAAAACCAATAAAGGTGTCACTTCAACACCAGCTATATCTTTATGCTTAAGAAGGTGATTGAAAATGTCTTGGACAAGTAGAACTTCATGAGCTAAAAACGCTGCCTCCTTAAATATGGGTCTACTTCAAGAAATGGCTATTTAAATGTCACTTTCAAATGAAAGACTCTTTTTCTGTGTACTTCCAAGTCATAAGAGACAGCAATAAGTCAACTGCTGCTTATTTCAGTTAGTGTTGCAGAGACAATGCAGCCAAGAGCTGGGAGAGCTGATTAATTTTTCTTCCTGTGCATCGTGAAAAGAAATTCATATATTGTTGCAAATGGATGCAACAGCATGAACCCTTCCCCCTTTCACGTGCCAGACAGAGCCTAAGGGCTTAATTCAGGCTGCAGAGTATTTCTTAGGTGCAAGGCAAGGAAGAGGAATTACCTTACAGCTTTAAAAGTGTGGGGGTAATTCTCTGTACTAAAAAACGTTTGAGGGCAACTTTATAATAAAGTAATCCTATAGAGAAACAGAACTTTTACAGCATTAGTTAAAAATCCTGACTTTTGATAAAATATAGACACATGATATAAATGGGTCTTGTAACAAAAACTCAAATCCATTCTCTTAGCAACAATAACAAAACAGCTTTCTGGAATCGAACAAGACGATTATTTTGCCATTCACTGAAATTTCAGACACAAATACAAGAACAGGTGTGAAAATTTGCAACGCTACCCCTTACTTTTAAAGCTGAACATAAAACAATAGATTCATTTGTTTTTCATGCCAATTTCTGTGATGGCCTAGAGCATTTTTGATAGTTTTCCATGCAATTTCTGAGGGCTTATACTGGGTTGATGGCTAAATATGACAGGTTAGTCAGCTACTAAAAGTTACTTAGCTATGATTCTATAATTAAATAAAGCTAAAATTAAGGGGTTTGGATTAATATTTTGATTATTAATGACAGGAAGGAAGATACGAGTGGCATTTAAGCGAAAAAGATTTCAAATTTTGCAATACAAACCATGCCAAGGAACAGCCATAATAGTGCTATTAGCAACAGGGTTAATGTTTTAGTCATCTTTTTTTCACTTAATTATTTTGCATTTTGACTACAGGAGATTATGGAAAGTGCTGTGTCGGTCCCTACATAACTTAAAAGGACGTACCAGAATTTTCTTCTCTTGTATTGTGAGAGTTTCTAGTAATTTCCTCAAGGAGAAATCAAATTAAGTCCACCCATGCAATGAGTTCACAAGATGATGACTGCAAAATTATCAGGAGAGTAGAAAGACCTGTCCATGTCACTTATGTCAGTATCAAAATAGTCTCAGGGTACAGAAACTACCCGGTGAAGAACTTAGACTGAAACAAAACCTAGAAGAGAGACCCTCTGTGTGCTGACATTTTCAACATGTCCCAGCAGTTACCACCCATCCTAACTGAATGCTTTGTTGAGTTTTTTTAACTATGGTGAAAATAATGTTATTCTAAGCTACAACAGGGCTGAGTAAGAACTGCCTTTTACAGACTCAAAAATTCTGAAAGACATAGGTCTGTACAGTGATCTACTATGTATTAATATTTAGATATGTAAAAGCTCTAAATTATATTTAGACTGCAGATACCTCCAGGCAGGGTTCCTCTTAAACTGCATGGCCTGAAATCCATGGGATCTTGGTATTTGTTGCTAATTTTATTTTATGTTTTTGAAGGTCCAGCTCTTCTTAACTGAATTAGAATAAAGATTCATCCGGGCACAATTTTTTTCCATGGTTCTGACATCTTCCAGTCCATTACAAGGTATTTTTTTTTTCAATTAAAGGATTTATTTTATTTTTTTAAAGCTTTTATGATACTGTATTAAGCAAAGCTGAAATTCAAGAGAATTTTAGTTTGACATGCCTAAACCTTACTGACTTCAAGAGTTGAAATGGAGGTTCATGGTACACAGCGAACACAACTGCAGAAGACATGCTAAGTAAATAAAGTCCAACTTTCAGAAGAGAACAAAACTATAAAACTAAATAAAATATTTGAATAAAAGTGGAACATAGTTGTCAAGTTTCATATATGTGATTTAATCATATTTTGTATAGCAACAGTGTGGCAAAGCGCTGCATAAGAAGCCTAATCTTGTTTCTAGAAAGGGCAACGTGCAGCACTGAACCTTTCAATATTCAAAACTTTTCACATGTAGAAGGTGATTCTAACACTAATCTAAGAAAAACCTTTGAGAAATATCTTTTTTTTATGTAGTTGCTGGGTTTTAATTGGATGCCAATAATTTCATCGAAGAGGCAATACCTGTTTCATCCTTCTACTCCAAAGCAGCATCAGCACTGGCTTTTTTCCTGGTGCTTGCTGAGCCTGGTCTTAGTGCCCTACAATGATGAAGTGAGCACACTTCTCCCAGGCAGTGCTTCAGGCTTTCCCTTCTGCTTACCATTCAGAAACTCTGATAATGACTAACCTGGACTTCCTTCAGTGCAATTGAAGTCCATTACTTCTTGTTTATCCATGAAGAGCAGATTATTATCAGCTTCTTGCAGGAGCTTTTAAAGCATTTGAAGTTTGCTCATCAAGTCTTCTCTTGTCAAAACCAAACACCCTCAACTAAAGAGACTGAAATGGATTAGTACTAAAGTCAAACAAAGATCAAAATTAATAATCCATTGAAAACATAAAAAGCTTTTTATAAAGCTACCTCATATCATAAAAAGAACTGATTACAAGCTATTTAAAATAAATTCTTTTGATGCTTTTCTGTCATGAAAGCCTTTCAGGAATGTTCAGATTAAATGTCTTTATCATGGAGAAATTTTTGTTCTTTAAACTTAAAACTTTTCTTCCAAATCATATCTGGTTTGTACATTATTGAACAGGAAGTACAGCGTCCATGAGGAACTACATGCCATCCAGCCCTGAAGAGTGAATGGTGTAATATTATTTTTCCTCTGACAAGAAATTTCATTAAATGCTCAGAATTTGCTGAAACACAAAATTAAAATATCTCTGCTGAATATGAATCACATAAAGGAGAAGATTCACCTGCTATTTGCTACAAGAGAAAAAGAGGGCCATGATTTTTTATGAGGTGTTATACAAGGTAGACTGTCTAAAATCTGACTCTTTAGCATGAGCAAAAACTTTGTCATTCCAAATCACTACTATAAAGCAGCTAGTGTGGTATGACACCATGCCTCCAGCAGTGACCTGTGTTGGACTGGAAAAATAAACAAGCACCCTAGTCAATTCTGCAGCATGCTACACATGAGTCCACAAGGACTTTGTTTCCTTCAAGTACCAGCAGATGTGCTATTGCTGGTTGCTGCTGGTCATCTACTGCATCTTGAGGTTTGCATCAAGACTGAGCACCTTTTTACTAGTTCCCTTGTGCAAATCTCTGTGAGAACCTAGACAACCTATTTTAAGGATTGTTTTCACATGTCATTTTTTTTTCCTTTTTCTGAGAACCGATTTGTTAGCATGTTGAAATACTTGTTGTGGGTGGGGTTTTTTGACTCATAAGATATCTGATATGTAATCACTCAGGTTCTGGATAATTCTGTCTTCATTTAAATCATAAGAAAATGAAATATGGAATGTATGGGTACTTCACACTTTAAACCATGTTTTTACCTTTTTTTTTTTTTTTTTTTTGTTTCCTGGGAAGGGGACACAAAGGATAGAAAGGCTGTTGTTGAAAACCAACTTAAAAGCCTGATGCAAAAGCAGTCAAAGTGAAACAGAACAGTTCACATTTAGTGTGATGGAATTTGCCTCTGCAATACTTTTAGGCTAGGTTTCCACACATTTTTAAGAGCTGTGTGTTTGTCCCTGAATGTTTGTCTTTGAATGCTGCATTGACTGTACTAATCAAAATCATTGCAATGAATTTGATCAGAAAAACAATGCAGCAGCTAAAATCCCATTTAGGAGTCCTTTTTTACTGCACGTGCTTGTTGTTAGTTTTAAGTGGAAGGCTTGAAATGTATCATAAACAGACATTTTCTATTCTTCCTATAAGGGCCCTGCTTCTCTCTAGCTGATGGAAAAAGCAAGTTGAGTGCTGGGGTACTCCATTGTACTCATAATCTGAGTGAATACAAAGGCCTTGTAATAGCAGAGTGAAGTTTTATTTCTTCCTTTCTTTCCATTGGTTAAAAAAGGTAATGCAAAAGCTCAAGCCTCTATACATGTCTCTGAATTGGAAGTGGGGGTTGTTGAGTGCAGTTCTGCACTTGACCTTGCAACAGTACTAATAATACCCAGTGGAAGAGCAGATTGTTGCCATCAACTGCCTTTTTTTTCCTTAGAACTTTTGTCACAAATGACATGATTTTCCTTTAAAGACTTCTTTTTTTTTCCAATGAAACCCCATTTCTCTGAAGTGTAGAAGACACAATTTGTAAGTGTGTTAATCAACACAGTTAAACTAAACAACAAATGTATCACTTGTAAGTGAAGACCAGAGAGCAAAAGGAATAAAGGTTACTCATTCCTCTTCAGACTCATGTATTTTAAGATCCCCACTGAAAATGCTGTACCATGTTATTCTTTCTTCTTCCCAGTATAAAATGCTAATATAATGAGTGAAGGTTTTGTAAATTACTTTTTTTGTTGTACAATTCCTTTGTCTTATGGAAAATAAGAGGCTTTGTATCGATAGATATACGTGCATTAGGATGCATTATTTTGTTGGGTCTTACCCTCTATATTCTGACTCTTGGTGAATATAAGCAACAAGTAACAGGCTAAGAAAAATAAATGATCATATTTAAAAAAAAAAAAATCATTCAGTGATTTATGGATTTTTGCTCTGACTTGGAGCTATCATCATTACAAGTGCTTGTGTTAAAAAGAGGTGATATAAATTACTGGGTCTTATCAAAGACTTTAAGGCTAATAAATAGGTTTCTGGGTAGTTCGCCAAACCCATGGAAATGAACTTTGATCAGATCTTCCAGAGGGGAAAAAAAGGAAAGGAGACAAGAAAATGATTGTGACTGATGTGTTTGCAGAGATATGGTAGATACGAAGCACAAAGAGAAGGGGGCTTACTGTGTTTTCATGTTTTGGTTTTTTTCTGAAGACCTCTAAGTACAGATCACAGAGAACAAAGCTGTTCTCTACAATTGTGACTTGAGGCTTCAGCCCATATGTGTGTATGTATCATTGTGTTATACAGACCTCCTATTAGAAATAGAACATCCTCTGAGAAAAATTGCAGAGAAACCTGGGGTAAGTTCTTGAAGAGGTCATGGATTCTTTACATGGGATTTTTTACATCATACACTAACAGAAATACATTATTTTTTAGAGACTTCCATGTAATTTCTTTTCCCTCTCCACATACATGTCTTGGACACTTAGTGAAGACAAGAGAATTGCACCCATCTACATCTAAGATTGTGTTCTTTGCATTTAAGCAACAAATTAAATCAATTCATTGCCTCCTCTCCCTGGTAAGCCCCCCACCCTCCCCAAAATAATGAATGTTGGGAAGCTTCAGGAAATGAACAGAATTATGAAAGCTAGATCTTATAAAATCAGAATTAGGAGTGAAATAGGATTAAAGTGTAGTGGTGTTTCTCAGTTGTGCTCTGATTCCCATGCCTGCCCCCTCTACATGGTCTCTATTTTCTGCATGGTTCACTATTCCAGAAAATGATCATTTTCAAAGACATGTTTCAAAGACATAAACAGATATCTCCATTTGCTCCTTCTCAAGCTCGCCTTAACATTTTTGGCATCTCCCCTCAGCTTGCTTTCTGTGGGGAGCATGTATAACTTTTTTTTTTTTTTTTTAAATAGTATTGCAACACTACTAGATATTTCATGTAAAATGAGCTGAATAAACAGCACTCTTTTACAGCAACTCATGGAGGACTGATTTTTGCAGACATTGTTTTCAGAAGTGTTGGGTTTAACTTCTGTTTAATGGAAGAAAATGCACTCTTACTAGATGCAACAAATGTGTAGAAACTTGTCAAAAGTTGCTGAAAATATCTGGCAATGTATACAGAAAGTCTGAAATGAGAAGTCTGGGTGTGAACTACTGCAATGGTTCCAAGTTGCCGGTGATACTGTTTTAAATATTTAAACTATTGTGACAAATTTGAAGCTGCATGTAAATATTTTATGAATGCTGTGGCTTAACAAGATTGTTGTGCTGTTTACTTCATGCATCTACAGAGCATGTTTGTCAGGAAATTGGCTCTCTAAACGTTGTATATTACAATCCTGATATTAATTTCTTAGAAACATTTCAGAATATTGCAGCTCCATCAGTCTACACATGAACTTGTGACATTCTTGCAGGCTGACTCACTTGGTTTAAGCAGGACCAGGAAACAGACCAGAGAACAGGAAACTTGGATTAAAATAAAAGCAGAAGCCTTCATCAAAAAGGGCTAAAGTGTAAGTTTGGGGATGTAGACTGGAATCCAGACTCCAGAGACAAGCAAGAGCTGTAACTTGAGAAATACTTAATGTAATGTAAACATTTACAGTGTCAGTAAATCTGTAGGTAAGATAGTCGCTACATTTCTTTCCATATAATCAATGGAGAGGTATAGGCAGTTTTGGAATACAATACATATACAGTCCTAGATTTCTGCTTTTATTTGAAACTGTGTCCTAAGGATGAAAAGATCCTGGACACATTATCTCAGATACAAACCATGTGGATGTTCACATCTCATTAACTTAATCTCACTTATACATAGTTGAAGTTTTATAAAACTATCTTTTGCTCTTCCTTCTTTGTAACTTTAAGCTTAAATAATATTTTGTTTAAAAGATATTTTTTAGATCCCTGAATCTACCATTTCTCACAGCTCTCAAAGGGAAGATCCTCAGATACTAATTATGGTCAGGCCTGCTGAGTGATTAAGGCTTGTAATCAGGCACTTGGAAGAAGATTAAGCAAATTGCAGCTTTCTTGCTGAGAGAGGTGAATACGTCAGAAGCAACATATCGTGATCCAGAGGAAGAGATAAGAACAGCACCAAAGCAACGATTTGCTTTGCAGCTATGACAAGTACTTAACTATTTCATTTCTTATTGACCCCCTGCATAAGGCTGCATTAATTCATTGAATAAAATAATAATTTGGGTGGGAAACTACTGCTGTGCATCAACAGGTCCAGGCCCCTCTCAAAGAGATGCCAGCTTGGAGCAGGCTTCTAAGGGCCCTGATCGGTTTAATTCTGAATATTTCTAGGGAAGGTGAAGCCATTTGCTCTCAGGGAAGCTGTTGCAATATATTTATCATCCTCATCCTGAAAAAATAGTCCTTATATCTAATCAGAATTTTTATTTTTGCAGCTTTGTTGTTGCCTTTCATCAAATCACCATGCAACGTCACTTGTCTTTCCTCTTACCCTTTTCCATAAGCTTGTGTCTGGTGTCTGCCGAGTTCCCAGACAAATCTCCTTGAATTCAACCAACGTCTTTGCCCCAAATGCATAAGGAGCTCTTATTCACTGCAGCACTCCTGCTGCACAAGCTACCCTACCACATCTGGGTCGCCCATATGAGCTTATAGATTTGCAACCATACATGGCCTTCATGTTCTTCTTGTTATTTTCCTGTGTTGTGTGGCTACAGGTACTTGAGGGAAGTACCCCAGTGAAGCTGTTTTCATTGCAGAGGCATGAGGATCTCTTCCACCATGATGTTCCTTAGGCCTTTCTTTGACTTCAGCCTATGCATCACTTTTCATCAGGCTTTGGTTAGCCTCCTACCCTAAATGTTGTTGGAGAACCTCATTGCTAGATTACCAAGCTTGTTAGCAGAGATGCTCTTGTGCCTCTTCAATGGACAGATTCGTTCTCTACAGCTGGACTTACCTTATTAAATAGACATAATTCATGAAGATCCACTCTACATTTTTTTGAAGTAACAGAAGAAAAACTTCATGTGTAATGGGAAGGACTAGCAATGAGGGGAACTTGAAAGATATGAATAGGTGAATGTTATCTTTTCTTCAAACAGATGTAATAGACGAACTGTATATAAATCTAATGGGATTTGAAAACTCTCCAGTGTGTCTGCTTCCAATTCAAAATTAGATCCTTGCAAGAACCTACAGTGTTTCATGACTAAGTGCTATGTGGAAGTAGGTCAAAATACAAGTTTCCTCTTTTACCAAGTATGTAACTATCTGGTGACAAAGGCTACTTCTGTGAAAGAGAATTTTTTTATCCTCTATGCTGTCAGTCTACAGCATATCTGATCACAACGACGTTTGTTTTTCTGTCTGCTTGATGCTCCTTGTGTATCATATGAAACTACTAAATGTCATCACCAAATCAGACAAAATGTGTAGGCCTATGCCTGGATCTCCTGCTTTCTGTGTGTGGATCCATCTCATTGAAGCTGTTATGTGTCTGCAACAGGTTTCAGTTTGGGGGAAAACCAGCATCCTCATGAGGGGCAAGTACTGATCTCTTTACTCTCATGACCAGTGACAGGACTCCAGATAAGGGCATGAAGTCCAGGAGCTGGACTCAACGATCCTGATGGGTCCCTTCCATTTCAGCATGTTCTATGATTCTCTGATTCTCTGAACATTCTACTGAAAATGTGCTCATCTGCCCTATTAGACAGGGAGCGTAGACATCTTCTCCACAGGACTGCTGTTTCTTTCTCTGCTGACTTTGGGGATGAATCATCAGCAAAGGCTTGGACTGAAATTTGGACAGAATGACTGTAATGTATTTTAAAGTCTGACAGATATTTGGTATTACGGAGACTGTATAATTGCTATATGACTTCATACAACCAAGGGTTTGTATATATATATACCTCATGAAACAGTCGATTTCCTGCTTGCTTCTTACAAACAACATGATAAAAGTGCCAGGCCATTAATGTAATGACTACCATGTGAAGGAGTAGACCAACTCTGCCTAGCTTTGCTTTTTACTCCAAGTCAAGGTAATGTCTTTCTCTTCTGCTGCCACTGAGCAGATGTCAGGTAATTCTGTCTGTGAGCATATTATAGAGGAAAAATGCATGACCATCTCTGCTATAATCCACTGCTATATATCTAGTATTACCAACATCTAAGGCAGAAGAGACCAGAACTGCACTGAGTCTCAGAGTGAGAGGCAAACACATCAACAAGTCACCAGGGCATGTGGTACCGACTTGTAGCATCTCATGGAAAAGAAGGTCTTAATGAGCAAGTTTTACTTAGAATTCACAAGCTATTAAAAAAAATATCTTTTAACACATTTTACAAAACACAACCCAAATTACATGACTTAGTAGTCAATAGGTTTTAACTGGAAGATTGTTACTAGAAGCTTGCTAGTTATTCCACAAAATAAATGAGATGATAGGAAATGATACACTCACATTTCTCTCTGTCATGGAAATCAAACTCTTGACATCCCAGCCTCGTAATACCTGTAGAATGTGTTTAAGCAGTCCTAAAAATCTAAAAATGTTTTGAGATTTTTTTCTCCTGAAAAAAAGGAACTTTTTTCCCAACTAATTTTTCTTCTCTTTTTTTATTTTGTCTATGCTTTTTTCCTGCTCTTTTTATTTTATTCAGAATAGATAGATTTAGATACACAAAAGCCAGAGGAAATCAATAGGAGTTGAAGAGAGATCTGATTGCTGAGGCTAGGGTAAATGCAACTTAAGGCTGATCTCCAGAAATCTTTCAGAATGGGTTGCCTCATGGAAATATTATCTGTTAGTGTTTCTATCCCCCTCATCGTCTATTATGAATCTGTTGCAGATTGTGATGAATTTAAGGTGAAGACTGTACAACTTTGACTTTCTGTCCAGCATAGTAGACCTGGAATTTGACTGTGTCCTTTCAATGCTACTACAGTACAAGAAATTTCATTATTCATCTTCATTATGGGTCTTTAAGTCTAAAAAATAATCGGAGGAAATGAAAAAAAAAAGAAAAACTGAAATTTTCTCCCAAAAAAATGCACTTAACTACAGAAGGGGGTTGATGTACTCTATTTTCTGATATGACTTATTCTATCTTTTTACTTGTATAAATTAAAAATGAAATGGTTAGAAAAATGCATTGGGGTTTTTTTGTGTTTGTTTTTTGGGTGGTTTTTATTTTTTCCCTGCTGTTTTTCAAATATCTGCCTAATTGAGCACAGCTGTGCAGTGGCGCAAAACTAACCAGGAAATGAGCATTTTGATAATTTCACATTTCTAAAGCACCTCTTAAACATCTCATAAGAACAGCAGCCGCAATACCTTTAGAGATCAACAACATTGAGCCAGATTTATCATACTGAGCTGTCTCCTGAAGGCATTTAAAAATCATCTACTTTCAAGACAAATTTGTAAAGGCTCCCTCAACTGGAACTTTCTTTTAACATAAACAAAATGTGTGTGGAACAGGGACAAACTTTTCCAAGCTGCTCCAAGAATGAATTATTGTGTTTTCACTAGTCTACTGCCAATGAAGACTTCATATTCTTTATTTCATAACAATCATCGCTACATCAGTTTTCCATTTTGGACTGGGGCCAGTGGAAAAGTATATAGACTTATGAAATACTCTGAAGTAATTAATTATGTTTTACTTTTTGTGAACATCCTGTTTGTGATTTCAGGTTTGATCTTTGCATGTTAAAGGCCTGATTCCTCCCTAAGCCATATCCTCACAGGATATAATATAGTCTGACTGAATGCACTGATATAGGCTTGTTGAGTCATTCTTTTCTATAATAAAAAAATCATTTAGAAATTGCTTTCCTTTCTGATTCAGATTCAAAACCAGAAAGGCAGGCATCAATGTCTGAATGTGAGTCTTCAGCAAGGTCAGAAATCTCGAATACCTTGTATGGGCCCAAACTTCGTATTCCTGATTCTTTTCTGAACCCTAGCCCTGAGCCGAACTTCACTTGTCTGGTACAGAAATGCCATTCTTGCTTTTGAACATGACCTTGATGTAAGCAGGGTCCTCCAAACATTTTGATTCCCTCTATCCTAATTTTGTAGTTCAGTAGTGTTTCTCTCATGCCACTAATCTTTCAGAGTACTGTAAAAGAAAGCAGGCACTGGAATACAAAGACATGTCTTCATTGGGCGTCAAATGTTGCTTTGGAGTTCTGGTTTTCCTTCTCCTCAAGTATAGTCAGATATCACTTGCAGGAAACTTCAAGTACCTTCAGGCTTCCATAATTTGACTTTTGCAGATATTTAAATCACTGTTTGTCTTTCACTAACCTATCATACTTACCTGTGTCTTATTTAATTCAGTCGAAGTTGTTCCAATAAAAATTGTCTTTCTGGACCAGGAGTTCCTTTAGCTACCCACTGACACAAACATTGCTCTGGGTAGGTCACTAAATGCACTTCTGCCTTATTACTCTTTGTATTCCAAAGCAAATACAGCTCTGGAATTTGAATGTGCTTTTCACTGCACATCATCTAAGAAGCAAGAATAATGTCACTGGTGTGGAAAAGAATGTGCTTTCAGTACAACATGTTTTTAGCTTACATCGCTGTATGCCAAACTACAATTGATTTTTAAATAGTCTTTGTGCTCTATTTGTTTTATTTCTGGTTCAGTGGTCCAAATAAGATATTTTTCTTTTATTTTGAATAAGAAGAGCATGATGGCATTATAGAAAAGCTTGATTTTTGAAGCCTTTCAGTTATTTGAACTTGGTTAGTGTGACTCAGTCTGTAACAGTATTTTAAGATAGTATTTAGAGTCTGGAGCTGACTATGATTAGCATCTTCCTGGCATGGCCACGGAAAAGACTCGTTTATGTTTTTAATCAAAAGTAGAAAGGCTGAGTTCAAAGTAACCTGTGAAGGTAAAATGAACTGTTCCAGTAATTTTGTCTATGTAAGACACAGTTTTATTCTCTGACCTCATATCCCACAGCTGTTAGGAGGCTTGTGACAGGGATTTAGAAACACACCTTATTTTTCTATTATCCTTATCAGTCCTTGAGTTTTTCTTCAAGTTTTCCTCAGTCTTATTTCTGAGATCCAAACCAAACAAATTACAATTCATAAATAAATAAATAGAGCCATGTGAGAATTAAAAAATAAATAAATAAAAAAAATCTTTGAAAATGTTGATACTTGTCAAGCACAAGTTTTCTTCTTTCTAGTGAAACATTTTCCCATGGGAAAATTTCATTTGCATATAGTTTCAGCCAAGTATCAAAGTATTACAAACTTTCGTTACTTTTACAACCTCAAAATTAAGACTTCATTTTTCAGTTAATGAAACAGCATAAAATTCTAACTCAATGCATCTGTATTTGACCTAATGACCCTTCAGACTCTCCAAGGGCCATTAGGCTCTTCATGATGACCATCTTTCGACTCATTTTAGATTGAATTGGGCAATAACTTTCACTGTTGCATGACCTTGTTAGCAGCACTTCTTGCCTGAGCAGCAATTGACAGAATCTTTCTCTGGATATTTCAAGACTCATAAGATGTTCCAACTTTAATTAACAACTTTAATTAATATACTGCAGTTTGAATTTCTTCTGTTTCCTCTAATCTTGTGTATGGGGTATCTTAAAAACTTGCTACTTGGACCTAAGAGAGGTCCCCTGCAATTGTGATTATGGAAAGGTCTCAGTATTTCTCAAGGCCAAATCCAAATTAATTATTAACTTTTTAATACATTTTGACTTTCTGCTGTGAATATATTATAATGCAGGCTTTCAGTTGTGTCCCAAGGTGCTTATACAGCCTAGTAATTAAGAAACATACTCGCTCTAGATTTTGATTTTGATTTTTTTGTTCTTTTTTTTTTTATATATATACACATGTATGTTTTTATTGGTCTAGATATTATTAGCTACCTTCTTTATACCTAAACCAGTACATGCTGTCTCAATTTTTTGACAATTTTAAAGAATACTTTTCCCCTCAAAAATGCCCCTCCATTTACTGCCCATTGATCTGAGTGCTACAATAAAAGTTTCTCACACCTTAAACATTGAGAGTGTTGTAGGTTATATTGGCCACCACGTGGAAAAAAAAGAGTGGGATAATAAAATGAAAGTTAAAAGAAACAATATTTAATTTTGGACAATGAAATAGGGAGTTATGGGATTACAAGATGTTTCTTGCAGTAGGAAAGTCAGATTAAGAAATTATTTTTAATTATTAGAGGTTTTCTGCTTGTGGCTGTCAAATAATTAAACAAGTCAAAGTAGAGGTGGTAGTAGAATTAATGTAGCTTAACATTAGTATAGCACTTCAAAGCTTTTAGAAAAGTGAATTACTTGAGTTCAGTGTGTAACTCTCTAGAAATTGTTTCCTCAACATGTAGAGCCTTTTCTTTCTGCTCTCAGACTATTCACAGACAACTTTTTGTTCTCTTAATGCATTTATAACTCACGTTCTTGTGATAATTTTTGTACCAGTTGCATTGAAATATGTATTTATTTCAAATACTCTGTAACAGAAATCAACAATGTTGATCATGGAGTTGCACCTCTGTTCTATGATAGCCATGGGCAGACTTTGAGGAAATCTTTGTGGCTTTGAATCCATGAGGAGGAAATATCTATCAAATAAGCAGGGTTGTTTTTTGTGGGTTTTTTTGGGTTTTTTTTTTTTTTGAGAAGGTTTTGTTTCTGGTTATTCTTCCCATCCTCTTTTTTCCCTTATCATGAGCTTTCAAAGACAGTAATTCTGATTTGTGTGCTTCCGGGTGACCAGGAAGTACGCATTTTTTTGTCGAGTCATGTTTAGTTATTTGATGGCACAGGTGGTGCCAAATTAATGCATGGAGTTGTTGATTTGCTCTTTTGGCAGTAGGAACACTGTCTGGAGTCCCAAGCAGCCACATTTCCAACCCCATGCTCTTTTTCCCTGGTTCTCTCTGAGATATCATCTGCATGACTTTGCACACATGGCTAGAGCTCTTCCCTGCTTTTCTAAAGTCAGCTAAAATATTGGCTAACAGCCTTATAAAAACTGAGGCTTTGCACCTCTCCTAGGCCAGCCTGATATCAGCACTGAAAAAAAGAGTAGAAATGCCAGAATTGGCATATTCCTGATTAAATGATTGGCACAAGTTCATTCAAAGTCTCAAAAGCAAATACATTACTGGAAACATTAGAGGTCTTGATTTTGCCACACAGGTTAAACAACCCAGTTTGACAATAAATGGTACAGCTGCTAAACTAATGCCAGCACTGTTCTTTAAACAGTACTAGTGTTTGGATAGGATCAGAGTTAGCAATTTGTGATATAAAGGTTTTCAAAACACTCTGTATTGGGTTTGTGCAGCCATGTTTTGGTAGCAGGGAGGTTACAGGGGTAGCTTCTGTGAGGAGCTGCCAGAAGTTCCAGCCAAGGCCAAGGCAATCAAGAATGATAACAATGCCTGTGTGACAACATTTTTAAGAAGGAAAAATGTTATTATGCAAAAGTAATTGCAGCCAGAGAAGAGCACAGTGCAAATATGTGAGGAACAGCTCTGCAGACACCAAGGTCAGTGGAGAAAGAGACTGAGGAGGTGCCCCAGGTGCTGGAGCTGAGTTTCCCTTCAGCCCATGGTGAAGATGATGGTGAAGCAGCTCTCACCCTGCAGCACATGGAGGTCAATGGAAATGAAGAAATCCACTTGCAGCACACAGAGGAGACTTATGCTGGAGCACATGGGTGGCTGAAATGAGGCTGTGATTTTCTTGGAAAGCCCATTCTGGAACAGGCTCCTGGGAGGACCTATGGACCTGTGGAGAGAGGAGCCCACACTGGCGCAGGTTTGCTAGTTGGACTTGTGACCCTGTGGAGGACCCACGCTAGAGAAGGCTGTTCTTGAAGGACTGCAACCCATGGAAAAGTGACCCATGTCAGAGCAGTTCATGGAGAACTGCTGCCCATGGGATGGACTCCTGTTGAAGTTTGTGGAGGACTGTCTCCCATGGGAGGGGCCACACTGAAACAGGATAAGGACTCCTCTCCCTGAGCAGCAGCAGGAACAACATGTGATGAAATGCCCATAACCCCCATTCCCCACTCTCAGGCCACTGGAGACAGGAGATAGAGCCCTAGAAAGAGGGGAAGCATGGAGGGAAGTTGTTTTTAAAGATTTATTTTACTTCTGATTCTCCTGCTCTGATTTTGTTAGTAATAAATTCAATTAATATCCCCAAATTTTCTTTTTTGCCCATGTCAGTAATCAGTGAGTTATCTCTCCCTGTCCTTATCTCAACTAATGAACCTTTCATTATATTTTCTCTCCCCTGTCCAGTTGCAGAGGGGAGTGAGAGAGCAGCTTTTGTGTGTACCTGGCATCCAGCCAGGGCTAACCCACTACACACTCATTATGGAAATAACTGTGACGGCCCTGAGATGGAGTAAAACAGATCTTAGCATTGGTCAGAGTTATATGAAGGAGCATTGCCGCGTGCCGAAGGGAAACAAAGGACACGGTCCACAGCAGGTTAGGGGTAGAAAGCTGGAACTTGTTTATTGAGAGCACTGAGACTTTTAAGGGGTTTGGGAACTGGGAGGAGTTAGGGGCGGGATGCAGCAAATATGGGGAAAGAGGGGAGTGGAGAATACAATTATGGGAAAGGGGAGGAGTGGCTAGGATGGAGCCCGGCAGGTAAGGAAAGGAGGGGGGAGCTGGGAGTGGCCAGCCTTATATGACGATGTTACATTGCATCACTGGCTAGCCAAAGGGGAAACAGGGGA
>JAWWEW010000078.1:36860085-36873003 GCA_035583185.1 Anabacerthia variegaticeps | reverse complement strand
AATCATTTGGTTGTCAGCTCTATCCATTCCTGGAAGGACGTGTCCTGGTTGTTCTGGCAGTCCTTCATGCAGGGTTCGCCCACAGAGCATGAAGAGGTATCATGGTGTAAAGTCCAAGATAATGGGATGCTGTTATAATAGGGAAATGTGCAGAAAATATCAGAAATTTGTTTTTCTCAAGGGTAGATGAATCAGTAATTTAAGACATTGTTGTGTAAAGTTTAACCCTTTGATATGGTTTACAAAGAAGGCTACTGAGATTTCACTGAAGGTCTTCCAATAAAACATACCTTTTTTATTTCTTAAAAAACAACAACAACAAAAAAATCCTGAAGGCAGTAGAAGTTAATCTCTTAAACACACATTCGACTTTGTCCTTGATTTCTGACTAATTGCAAATCCTATTTAATCCAGTTAGAACAGTAGTAACATCTACAGTCTGAATTACCTAATTTTTATAGCCTAGAATAGTTAAAAAATACGGTTTAAATTGTTAGTTACACACATTCCCAATCCCTTTGAGCATGTAATACCTATTCCTTTTATTCATATTATATTCACCCCACCCCTGGGCCATGAGGTTAATGGAGCCAGTGTGATCTGCCTTGAGAAGGAGTAGGAGGAGGACGAAGGGGACAGGATTTCTGGGGAATTGTCAGTGCTCTGTGTTCTCTGGGAAAATTATGATAAAAACAGTGAAGATTACTTCCTCTCCACTCTAGGCCTGCTATTTTTAGACAGTGACACACACTACACCATGCTCTTCTCTCCATTAGTCCTCAGATGGTGGTCCAGGTGAATTTATGACGTGTTTGATATGAGTTAGACACTTGTTCTTTATTCTCTTTGTTATGCTTAAAACCATATTAACAGTAAAAATTTTCCAAGGTTTCAATCTTTTGATGATTAATAATTGAAGACTGATTAATTATTTACCGCGCCAGGACCTCTGAATTTGTACTGTTCCCACACTTGCAAGGACTCTGCTCTCATCCTATGCTTACACTCCTCTACAACAAATCATTATTCCAGGGCAACAGGATAATATTCTTATGCACTGAATAACCACTGTTTGTTACCACTGATTACTTACAAAAATATATCAGAATTATTTCAACAATAGACATTGCAGCACACAATCATAAAAAGCTAAACTAAAGCTAAAAAATAGTTGCCTAGTAGCTAGAAAATTGCTGTTAGATAAAGAAGCTGAAACAAAGATCCAGGCAGGCCAAGACAAATCAAGCCTGGCAAGTTGTGCTTCTGAGGCTTTGTAACATTAATATAAAGCCTGTAGCCTGTCACAGGTGATGGTAATACTGTTATTTGGATCCTGAGGTTACAACACGTGAACATGTAGATAAACGCGAAACCACAAACACACTCACATACCTTGACTTCATGCATTTCCTTCATTTGCACCTCAAATACAGGAAATACACGAAGTCATGAAGCATTCTTATAGTCCACTTTGCTAGTGGACTGCATTCAGCAGATAAAGTACAAGGATGTTGATCCAGTCAGAATTTTCACTTGGGGAAAATTACAAAAATTGGGTTTTGTTATACATGTTCAGATTGAAAAGAAAAAAACCCCACATTTAGGTTTGTGGGTTTCCTAAGTCTAGCAGGTATTCTGTTAGCCTGCAAGACTTCTTAAATCACCTGCAAGTCTAAAGTTAAGCTATTTGAGATTTTTTTATCAAAAAATCTTTAATCATTTTTCCCACACAGGGACAAAGTGACTATTTTCTGGTACAATCTAAAATCAAATCACGAGTCTCATACTAATGAGGTTGAATAGATATGCAATTATATTTTTAAGAGGAAGAATTAAAGCTCACCCTAAATTTTTAATGTCTATGGATTACATTGTATATAGCAAAAAAAAAAAAAGGTCATAATTTGGGCTCATCATAAAACAAGTTTTATGGTATATGTAAAAGGAACACTTCCAATTAGTTAAGCCAGAAATGAATGGACTTATTAGACGGAAGAGGATGGAGAGGATTTGTAGTCTTCAACCAATGGCAAGAACAAAAATAAACACCTGCCAAAATCATCTTTAAAAACCCCAAGAATTAATGTACTTTCTGGCCTGAAAGGACAGTTTATTGTGTATTATTGGGCTTTTTTCCACCCATCTTAATTTTTATCTGAAGAAATATAAACATAAATCTGATTTTCTGCAGCTTTGCTGACAAGGTTTAAGGAATGAATGTTAAATCTTTAAGGATGAGAGTGAAATGCAAAGTCACACACAGAAATGAGAAACATAATCTATAACTACAGGAAACAATTATACACTTCAAAGGAAGAATGATGCAAAAGATTATAAGGGGGAAGGGTAATAGTAGTTCACCATCTAATCAGAACAACCTAATGATGAATTGTAGTCAGTGCACTGAATGCACCAGGGAATATCACATAAAGAGGAAATTATTTCACCATCCTATGGTGTGCAGCCTCAGAGTCTGACATCTAGAGCAAAAAAAGGACTGGTAAATTAGAGAAGGATGACGAAAAAAAAGCTGAAGGATTATAGTGGAGGAAACAGGTATCTTAGAGACACTCTTCAGGCACTTCATCTACTTAACATATCAAAGGAAAGGCAAAGGGGTGACTTCCTGCAAACCTTTAAGTGCCTTGAATTCTAGGAGGGGGAAACCCGATAACAGAGACGCCTTCCACCTGACTGGCAGAGATGTGACATGATTTAATGGCTAGTAGCAGAAACCAGAGAGATGCAGCAAAAATAAAAAACACATTTTAGCAATAAAGAGAGTGAATCCGCAAACGTGCACGCTGGAAAGGTGTTATCTTACCCAGGGCCTCAGAGCTGATCCCCATACTCCACTTTGGCCATTTGTTCTGTAAGTCTTCAGAAGTAACAGAAATATTAATTCTTAAGAAGCTTCCCTTTCCAAGTGTTAATAGATCACCAAAGGTAAATTTCTGCAAATGTAAAAAAAGCAAATCATTCTTTTGAAACAACTTTATGTTTTGCATTCATAGACACTGCACAAGGGTAAGTGACTTTTTTCCTGTATTTCATTTTGACAAAGAAGCTAAAAATTTATGCATTTTTTGATATTCCTGAAAGTTTGGTCACTGACAGGAGCAAAAAGATTTTGTTTCCATTACTTTTTTCAATATCTTGTAGCAATCTGCCTCTATGGTAACAAGCCCTTGTAGCAAGCTGGCCTCTATTTTATGATTTGCAATTAGTCCCACTCAATGGAACAAATAGATGATGATTTAGCAGTTCCACCAAGTAAGAGTATCTGGCGACAGGAGGAATAGACCACCAAAAAGCGTAACGCTGAGGGGGGTAAATGAATGTGAGAACAGATTTCACACATCTGCATTGAGGTCACTGAACTCAGTGGGAAAGTCTTTGTTTTAGAGTGGATGTAAGACCAATCTAGTAAAGGTATTCAAAACCAGACTGTTTCAATGGGAGGTTGAACATTATGAATAAAACCAACCCCTACCTTATGCTGAGGAGAAGTATGAGAAAATTAATAAAGACACAAATACTAAATGTACTCTTTGAATAAATATGTAAGCATGAGTCATAGGTTTTGTCCTTCCATAAGTCTTCAAAATCTATCCAAAGATTTTACAATTTTAAATAGAAGTAGATTGGAATAAGTTTTGAAGCCCATCTCTCCTAAAATAAACAACCAAATTAAGTTTGAAGCATGTTAACAGCTCTGATCTGTGTCTCTTTCCTTGAAAAAAAAATTGAAAAATCTCATTTCACATTACATCCCTGAATTTTTTTTTTTCAGCTGCTAGTGATTTTACTTAGAGGATGTGTATGAACTCCAAAAGCTGGCTTTGAGAAGAAGATAATGTCTTCTTTTAGAATAAATTATGTTTTATCCTTCATTTCAAAATGCCATTAACAGACACATTTCAAAAATTTCAGTTTTGGGCAGAGACATCCAAAATGCCTTCACAGAGAAGTCACAAGCTTATCCCTCTCTTTTGGACACTAACTCTGCCTTTTTTTTCTTTTTTTTTTTTTTTTTTTTTTAATGATATGCCATCTGACTTTCAAATAAGGATATGGCTTGCCTACCAACATCTCCTACTAGACCTAGTGATTCTCTGCTAATCTGATGTCTGAAACATCTTTCTTATTGCTTGTATTAAAGAATGAAGAATAGGTTTATGACTAAAAGATACAAAGTTTATGAATCCTCTTGCCTGATGAGATCCTGTTTTGGACGCTGTGTGCGCTTACCACATATAATGTGGTAGTGGAGGATTTTTCTATTTATATCTACATATAACACATAATAAAGTATATTTTACATATTATTGCACACATTTTATAGCTTAAGTAATAAGAATTGTTCAGTATCTGGTAGAAATATTCTGTATCTTTTCTTGCCTATAATCTTGTAACAGCATGGTTAATCCGTTCCTACACTTTTCAAAGCACTGGGAAACACTCTTCATATTTAAGAAATAGAAGAACTTTAAAAGATGGAATTGTGAAGCTGACAAAAAACTCAGAACCTCAATATGAGTTGGAGAACCAGACATGAAGTCCTATGCTTAGAATAAGGAAGGTCAATATGCAGGACAAAGAATGTTTGTTATGTATAAGACACGAAGGACTGCATTTTAAAAACAAACAAGTAGCTCAGAAACATGTTTGAAATGGTGAATAATCATTTTAACTTACTTTCATGATACATTGCAGAAAGAGAAATTTTACATTTGAATCAGTCAGAAAAGTAACAAAGAATTTCCCCGTGATTCCACAGAAATTTTGGATCTATGACCATTTAAATACAATCAAGTAAAGTAGCAATATTGTGTTGCTTTATTTATATATTGCAGTGACCTTTGCTGAAGTAGTATTGATCTAGTGGAAATAAACATAACAAGAATTTGGAGGTGATTAGGACAGTAACGAGGTTGATATACGTAGTATGAAAACCATGAAATGTAGAGTGAGCAATTAAAAGGTTGAACCCAGTCAGTATGAGTAAAATAAATCAGTTTAAAATAAATAAGGATGTGAGCAAAAGTTCTTATTCTTAGTCCTTTTTCTCAAGTCAGAGACAATTGAACAAAAGTTAAATAGCAGAGGCCCTTGCACTTATTCCAGTAATGAGTTGTAAAATTTTTCCAGTGTCAGACTCTTTCCTGTTCTTATTTCATCTACATCATCAACTCAAGATACTCACAAACAAAAACATGTTGTATTGAATATTGTCTAAATTGAACCTCAAAGACACAAGATCTTTAACTGAAATGCTTGTCCCTACCAGCTCATGAAGTTAATGCACTTGCTGTACTCTTCTTGACACATTTTGCACCAGAGCTGTATATTGACACGTTAAAAAGAAGGTTTGGCTCAAACAATAGATGTTTGGACATTTCTGCACATTTTCATAACATACTGCCCTGACATATTGCCCACTGAAATGTCTTAAAATTAAAAAGGTTAGCTTCCTTCAAATACAGATACTAGCATTTATACACTATTGCATAGGTTCTACTGGCTCTGATGTAATTCCTTAAATGCCTGTAACTTAGCATTAATTTCAGGCTAAATCTCTGGAAGTTTTCAATAGGCATATGCCGGTCAAGACAAATTGGGGTGATAGTACTCCCTCAGTGAGCAGCTCTCTGAGTAAATTTATTCATAGCAAGAGATAATGTCTGGACCAAGGTCAGGAAATCTAAATCTCCACAGGAATAGCTGAGGGCAGAAAGCTGAGGAAATAATTATATCTGAATTTTTTTAAAAAATAAAATGGACTGAGGTCAATAATTATTTCAATTCTTTAACCCTAGAGAATTATTGTAGGCCCAGATAATGCTGGAAACTCATTAAAGGCCTAAAGGATTTCAATCCCATCTGAGTTCCTGCTTGAAAATAACAACAGTGATGTTTTGGCAAAAATGGTCTGGAGTTCACTGGTCTGTACATACTGAATCCAAGATTATCATAACTGTGTGGGGCAGAAAGGTAAAAACTGCCAATAAACCATACAGAAATGTGGGTTCCAACCAGCTGAGCCTGCCTGGGAGGCTGCAGGAGAGCACAGAGTTAAACATATGAATTCAATTGGCAGGGATCATATCCGGACATCCTTTTACATATGTGTAGAGCATTTATTATGTAAGGATTTCTGAATGCTTAGCAAAGGCTGAGCTTCCCTCATCAGTTTGCACGGAGCCCAGGAGCTGTAGTCACCAGGATTCCTAAGGACAGCAGAAGGGTTTTGCAGGACTCCTTGCCCTTCTGAGTAAAAGCCGCCTTCTGCTGCCTCTGCTCTTGCAAACCTACAAATAAAATCCCCAAACAAAGTCTAGGAGGATTTGGTTTTAAAAATTTTCAGAGCCCTAACTATAAAGAAACCAACATGCAGCCAGTAAAAGGACAGCTCTAATTTGTAAGGGAAGTAATCAGTACAAATTAAGAGCTGATAAAAAGAAATTACTGTCATAAGGGCACAGGCAGAAATGAAGACATGAAAACTCCTGGAATGTCTCCAACAGAGTTTGGTTCTCATGTTAGTGTACTTATTAGAGAGAATTAGGAGAGATTTGTCTGTGGCTATGAGTCCTTTAGACTAGATTAGAAGACTAAAAAGTTTCAATGTGTTGGCCTTTTCCTGCTCTTGGGAAAAAATTCCAAACCCATAGGAATGCTAATGAGGGGTAGAGTGTCCAAAAGATTTCAGATGAATTATTTGCTTTCTGTTCACTTCCCTCTACTTTCCCTTGTTAGTGTCTCCAGCAAGTTTGCATCTCTACCTGTGCAATTTCACCTGGGAGACGGGCAGGAAGTCTACAAGAAATCATGAATTCATGTGAGATGCCATTGATTTCTGATAACATTCATACCTCTGTTTGCAACAGAAGGTAGGCAGTTTGTAAAGGAAGTAGAAATAAGGTTCCTTAAACAGCAACTAAATCATGTTGACTGTCCTGTTACACCCACACATCATTAAGTGCTCTCAAAGGCTGTAATCTGCAGTGACGAAGATGGAAAATAGACCATTCACTTGAAGAATTGAAGTGGCCTTGACTTCTTTTGGCAATGTTTTCTTGACAGTCTGTTAAATTAGCAACAGCAAATCAGTATCACAGATATAGGCAGTTATCCTGCATTTGTCTCACATAGTCAAATTTCCTGCAGGGACCTTCACTGAGGGGACCAATGGTTTGTGAACACCCAGGTATTAGCCATTGCAGAAAATGTTGCCAAAGGGCAAGTTACCAGTTGTCAGTTATCATTTATCTCGGAAGTGGGAGCCAAAAGTCTGCAACTGGGGAAAAGTCGAGGTTTACAGAAAAGCAGGATCCAAGAATTGTCAGAATCAGATGAAAGGTCTTGCTAATGTAGCAAGAACACCTTGAAACTAATATGAGCTCAGATTAACAACCAGCCGTGTAACAGAGCCAGCTCTGGAGTTATGAGTTGTAGCTATTCAATGCCAGAAGAGACCAGGCAAGGGAATTCTGCATCAGCTGTTAATTGTGCATGCAGAGGCATTAGTGAGGAATGAATCTCTGCAGTAGCTTAGCCAGGACAAAAGGAAGGGATGGCAAGGACTTCTGCATCAGCAGAATTATGACATTCTCTAGCAACGTTACTAAATTTAGGCATGAAAAAGAAGAGAGAAAAGATAGCTCCAGTGATGTTTTAAAAACAACAATGAAGTCTTGTCTTTCCCCACTCCAAAGCATTTTACATTTCTTTTGTAATTTCTTAGGGGGTGTCTTCTTTTAATGTCAGGCTAACAGAGAAGCTGTTTATAGTTTAACAGCAATATATTATCTTAATATAGTGAAAAATTGACAGCCACCAAGGCTCCTGGCCTCACTGCAGTGATAGCTTCACCAGTAGAGTTTAATGCTCCAGATGTGACCTGAGCAGCAGGGAGCTGTCCTTCTGACCCCATCCTATTTCTCAATGCTGCTCAGCAGTGCTCATCCTGCCATGCTTGAAGCTTAGTGTACTCTGCAGGCTCCAGAGTTCAGTGAGGCATCAGGCTTGACTGAATCACACAACGTCCAGGGGGAGAGACTTTTCTGTGTGCAGCCAGGATATTTTCAACAAAACCTGGGTTATATAGGCAAAACATCACCATTTGGTACTTAGCTACAGATAATCCAGGCTCAGACTTGGCTGTCTTCCTTTGAAAGTATAAATTCCATCCAACTAATTACCAAAAGCTTTGTGAAATAACATGGACCGACACCACCATGTCTGTCCTTAAGAAGCTCTGCAAGATCAGGATTTCAGCAAAACAATCAGAAGTATCTTTATATTCTTTATATTCATTCCACAAGTTAGAGGAACTGGTTTTGCTCTTCTGAAAGCGTGCAGTAGCTTTGTTTAGTTGCCTATAACAAAACACTGTTTTTTTCTCTTCTATCTGTGTTTTGCTGGTTGGTGGATTTGGGTTTTTCTATAGACATGGCAAGGTAAGTATCATTGGAAGACTTGTCTAGAGAACAAACACAAGAGGAGGCTATATATTTTTTGGTATTTAACATGACTTTGGGTTTACTCAAAATCTACCTTGGTCCATTCTTTCAGAGAAAATTTTGAGAGCTGTCTGTGCAACTAATGAGACTCACATTTCTTGTGGCTTTCAATCAGAAATACTAACAAAATTCTGATAAATTACTTTACTGTCGTATGATATCAACATACTTATAAGAGGGAGAGGGAAAGTTTAAGGTAGGGAAAAAAAGATGGTATTTTTATATGAAGGACTGAGTCCTGGTTCCTATCTTGTATGTTACATCCTTGTCAGTTGGCACAGAGGAAATATCAGAAGATCTAGTTGCCAGGGCTATCTGATATTGCAACCTGAAGATGCATTAAGCAGCAATACATCATACACACTTTCTTTAGTCCCAGCTTGGAAGCTGGGGTACAATACTGTCATTTGCTTCTTCTCTCAGGAAAATTCTTGACAGCTATTGTCACCTTTACATGTCATTTCAAGTTGAACAGGGTTTTACTATGTGACAATTTACAACTTAGTTGCCAACATGTAAGGAAAGTTAAAAGATGGTGACAATCTCATGGAATTAGGTCTCTGATTGCATTTGGAGATTTATTTCTCTGCTGCTACTTTACATTTCTGATTCTTTGTTAAGTTGCAAAGGAGTTGGTATCACTGCACATCTGTCCTCTCTTCCACAAATTTTCTTAGCAGCATGAAAACCATAAAGAAAAAAACATATACTAAGGAACACTACATAAAACTAAAAATAGATGAATATTCTGTTTTAGCTTCTACAGAGTTGACAGTGCATATTGGATAGCTGTGCATGTTTCCATATAAAACGGCAACTGAATGTAATCTAATGCAGCAAATGCATCTAGTTGCAGAACAAATCCTGCTGTCCTAATAACATACAGAGATACTAATAGAGTTTCCACTTGTGAAATTGCTTTTTCAAAAAGCATATGGTTCAATTTGACTTGACAGCTTTTATTCCTTCAATTGTCAGTAATTTACTGAAAAATATGATTATCAGTTATAATTTATTTATTATCTCCCTCAAAAATTCCTAACAATATTTTTTGAACTCTGCCATTACATCTAGAAACACTACTGAGCCTAGCAATTGACAAAACTATGCCATATTAACTTGGATGCATGCTGCCTGTGGTTTTAATATAACAGCAATGTCATTATTTTGTCTTATAACTTTAGGGGAAAATTAGCCTCTTTTCTAAATCACAAAACACACATTGATATGCAGACAATACATTTTGTGCAAAAGTATATATAGAAATTATAATAAAAGAGTGTTCAAATTGCAGTGCCTAATCAGCAAATGTTAGGATCTGCCAGAATTAAACTGTCCAAATGAAGAAACAATGTGGCAGGGAAGGTTCCTGTGTCCTGGTGTAATCTGATACTTACACACCAGAAAACAAATTATAATTTCTTTTCTTGAAGCTTTCAGCTCTGCTTGCCCTGTACCCTGGACAATTTTCAAGATCACATACTTAAAGTGAATAATAATTTGAAATTTAGGGAAAGAATTTTGTTCATAATGGATGTATTTAGCCAGCACTAATTCCTCTTCTTGTTTGTTGTTGGTGGTGGTGGTGGCAGCAGGTTTTTTTTAGGAAAAAGCTTCCTATGTTAAAATTCTTACACCCACAACAGCTGTAATAACAACTCAAACTAAGGGTTAGCTAACAGGAGTAGGAACTGACTATTTTCTATGATCATGTCTCTGTGGACAGGTACAGCATCCTGAGTGATTCCGTTGAGTCTGCAGGCTGACTGAAAGCCAGCTCACTTTCCCTCCAGAAACTCAACATCTGTGTGGGAATAGTGCTGAACTCTCTTTTGCTCCGCTATCCAGACCAGTTCAGAAGCCCCCAGAACAGACGGGTGTAATATGTGCCTCATGGACACCTCCTGTCCCCTGGGAACCTGGGAGAGGGAGATGGTCTAAGTGTTCAGGCAGTGGGAAGAACAACTGTGACAGAGCCAGATGGCAAATTTAGGGAAGCAGGGAAATTATGTTGAATTTTAGGTTTTGAGGGAAGAAGTTTGAGAATTCTACTGGCAGCAAATCATGTGCATATATCCGCTATGATGTCTAACAATGGTATAGGGCCATTAATGGAAATGGTAGAATTGTTAATAATGAAGTAGAAAAGTCACAAGTTTCTTGTATCTGTGTTTTATATATCATCTGCATTTTGAACAGTCAGACTGTGTCTGCACTATCATAAAACTTGAAGCTCCGATTTCTGGTCCCCCCAGCACCCAGATCTCCCACCACTTTAGAAAGACTGCAGCAAAAGGGGAAACTGACCTTGTCAGTCAAGGAGAAGATTGAGAAGGTGGAAGGGAGCTGGTACTCACTGGAACCTTGCAAAGCCCCCTCCCTCAATGCCTCACAGACTTAAAGCTCTTACTATGAAAAGGTAAAGTGTTTTACAACTTTTGCAAATCAATCATAATTATCATGTGTGAAGAAAACAGAGCTGCTATATGCTGAATCTGATCCCAGTGTGACTCCAAGCTGGGAAAGAGCCCGCTGCAGCTGTTCCACTGCATTAGAGCCATCAGCTTCACCTCATTAGGAGAAGCATTCACCTTCCTATGAGATCCCTGCTGCAAAACCTCCTGCCCTGCCACCAAGACAGGCACGGTATGTGCAGTGTCACTTAACCCCTTTTGTTCCCAGCTGCAATCATTTGTAGGCAGCAGAAAGCCACAGAAACAGCTAGAATAGCTTCTTGGCAGTACTGGTGTCTGGGTGCAGGAAAACTCTAGCTTTATGCACAAATATTCATGATGCCAGTACATGTCTCACTTTCTCACAGACCAGCATCCTGTGGAGCACCATGTGGTGCACCAGCAAACACTAAGCAGTCACCGTGGCAGAGATAAGATACTAAGGAAAAAAAGAGATAATGTAAGAGAAAGAACAAATTTGATTTTTTTTAGTCACCTTAGAGCAAGCTGGTATAGTCAAATGTTCCTTTCAGACTAAAATCTATTTTGTATTTTCTGAGGGAACATGAGAATATGCAATGCCTCCTTATATTTAATTAGCTAACTTTTTCAACAGTCTTATTCCATTTTCTTTATCATAGGGAGGTTTTATTAGCACTTTTCCTTTCAAAAACAAATGTGAAAACATAGCATGTCTATAGCAGCAACATAAAGGGTATGAATTTCTCTGAACTTTAAACATTCTACCTAGAAATCTTCAAGAACTGTGGTTAGAAACTTCAGACACTTTTATCCCTGAGCAAGTGTCACCCATGTGAGGTCTGAGAGTAACTAGGTTGAGCCATGTCCTTCTCCACTGGGTATTACTGCAGCTTTGATCTCTTGCCCATAGCTGGCTATAACTGGAAACCACACCTCGCTATAACTCTTTGCTGCTTTGAACATAGCAGGAGATCTAGTTCCTGTTGCCAAGCCTTCCCTGCTTCACGAATGAGGGTACCATTGGAAAAGAGAGTACTGTAGGTTGCAAGAGTATGTTGCATTGGTACTGGGAGACAGTGGGCCCAAATGCAGTCAGAGCACAGGACTGAGTTCCTCCAGGTTCATAATTTCTACAAAGCATTTTCTAAACTATGTAGAAGGGTGAGGTAGTGGTCTGTATAGATACCTTTTGGGGTGGCAAAAAACAAACATGTATCTCAGTTCGTGACTTAGAAGGAAAAGTTAAGGGAAAACAAACCATGAGAAAGAAAAGAAGTTTCAAGAAATCTTATCACATGAAAAATCCTATTCTATAATTTTTGATTTAAACAGTTGTTATTTTAGGTATTTTCCTAATGGTCATAAACATTGCAGACATCTTCAGGTCTTTGCTATCAGAAAGGCACATGCTTCCTCCTCACTGATCCCATGAGAATGGACAGTGAAGGGGAAATGGGGTGGCTGCTGGAGTAGACCCCACAGAAGAAACATTATATGAATTTGGCACAGCCTTCTCTGAGCTCTGAGACTGGTTCCATTGCTAGTAATCAGTTCAACCCAAATGTGGGACCATTTTTTGGAATAAATTTGGCATCTTAAATTCTTTCTTTTCCTGTCATTTAATGGTGTTATGAAAATCAGGCAGTATCCAAAAAGCACTTTCCCTAGTGAAGCAGTGTCCGGTAAGATAAAGCAAATCAGGACACACAAGAGAGGTAATCAGGCATGAACCTGGGAACAAAGACTACATCTCCATGCAAGTTTTTATCTGGAGCAGCAGGATAGAGATACTCCATGTTAAATCCCTCTGCAAGTCTGTTTTGGTATGTAATAGATAGATTCCTACTAAATCAACCCAAAGTGGATGTTCCACTCTGTACACAGCCAATCCCCTGAGCCACTCTGCCATGTCTTACAGAAGCAAACAAGGGACAACAACCTGCCCCTCCCAGGTGAAA
>JAWWEW010000078.1:36842544-36859623 GCA_035583185.1 Anabacerthia variegaticeps | reverse complement strand
TGTTCCAGCTATTATCTGACCCTTAAGACAGCTAGCACAGGGTTAGAGGTTGCTAGCTACTCTATATGTGAGAAACTGCCTAGAAGTATAAAAATCTACAAATTCATGAAAACCCTAAGGCATCACAGGTTTACTTAGTATCCAAGCTAAAGGACATACAGATAGCTTTGATGGTGCAGATAGAGGGGTTTCTTTTTTCTAGTCTAAAATAAAACTCCAGAACTACACTGACCAAAAATACAGCAGCAGCCTTCTCTCAAGCAGAATTTAATGCTGTTAATGTTTATATCCCCCTTCTTACAACAATATTTCCATGGTCATGGCTAATGAAACAGACTATTCTTGACAGCAAGAACACATGTGAACATGCTGGAGACTAGTGTATGCAATTTATGCTACATGACAGGATACAGAACAAGGTGACATTTTTTGGAAACTGAACTTCAAAGGATGTGGGAATAACACAGACCATCTTTGTAGTCACTTCTTTTTCTGTTGAAAACACGGGATCTACAAACAGGAAAAAATTATTTGGCCCAGCATGTTTGCTTTTTTTGGCTTACCTTAATCCCACTTCCCCATCTTTTCACTCTATGGCTTGACTCCTTTTGTGCTGAAGAAGGAAATATGAGGGTCTCTTGAATTTGTTTACACTTCCTAGCCTCAGTCTTCTTTTTGATTATTTATTCCACATCTTCAGAGCCCTTCCAAAATAACACCTCCTCCTGAGTTTCCTTGGTTTAGTTTGTTGCCATCAGATTTTGACTTCTCTGTGGGAGTAATTTGGATATAAAAAATGTTGGGGTTTTGAGACTATAAAACACTTCATATCAACCAACATCATGAGGATTTTTTTTTATTTATTTAAACAGGGAATGTAGTAACAGAAATAATGTGGAATCTTAACATTTTTACATGACCTTTTTTTCAAAACGGTGCAATGAAGAACTAGAAAGTCTGACTTTTTTACAAATACCAAACATTTCCTGAACTACCATGTGTCAGAGTTATCATGAGGAAATTTAGATTTCTAAAAATCAGATGACTCTGTCTGGGCTCAGCATAGTGAGTTCCTTTTGCTAATGAACAGAACAGTTTATTGGACCCACTGTGGACATATTTTTCTAGGAAATTAATTGCCCTGTAGGTGCTTATGTGCCTCTGTTTCTTGCTAAAGAAACCTATGGATTCTTATTCAGAGTTAGAAACCTAATATTAGATGACCTAATTACAGCTAATGAATTCCACACCATGTGTCCACTGCTCCACAAAAAAAAATAAGGTAATTTGAAATAACAGGATTCAGATATGTAGGTTTTCATTGTGACTCCCATTTCATTACCTTAGCCACTGGACCACTAAGCCAGAAAATGTCACTGCTTTTTTTTTTTTTCTTTTGTAAAAGCAAAAACAACTGAAGAAGCTTCAGTTTCAGTTTCATTAAATATTGCTGAAGAAGTCAGGCATGACTTCTCCCTGCTGGGTAACATGGTGAATCTAAATCTGAGGATATGTAGCCACTGACTGAGAAATATGGCTGAGAAGAAGAGCAAACAGCAGTTAGGTCATAAACAATTTGAGGCCACTGCAAAAAGAAGGTATAAGTCCTCAGAAAATTCTACAGCTACTTGAGGGGCTAAGGTGCTGAGCTCTGAGTGGGATGAAGGGTTTTGTTCGGAAGGACAAACTCAGGGCAAGGCATGACTTTCAGCAGAGGATGTGGAAGACAGGAAAAGCAAAAAGAACAGACTCTTTTCTGTATACTCATGTAGCTAGTGACCTGGGGGTCCAAAATTACATTGCAGACTAAGAACTGTTGAAATATCATTCACATAACAAGCAATGTCATTGCCCTTTTCATTTGGGTAGAGAGACCCTAGGTGCAGAAGGGAAGTAGGAGAAGAAACATTTTGCAGTCACATAAAGTACAAAGCACCTCTCAGGTTTATATAGAATATTGTGTTCAAATATTTCTGCATTTGTCATTTTCTATCCTTAAATTTATACCATTAGTCTAACTAATAAGTTTATTCATTTTTGTCTGTACTTTGGGGAACACGTGATAAAGAAAAAACCTTTCAAGACTGCTGGAAAGGGATCCTTTACAAGGGCAGGTAGCAGAAGGACAAGGGGTAATAGCATTAAACTGGAAAAAGGTAAGTTTATGTTAGACCTTAGGAAGAAATTATTTGCTGTGAGGGTGCTGAGGCACTGGGACATCTTGCCCAGAGAAATTTGGATGCCCTACCCCTGGAAGTGCTCAAGGCCAATCTATGTGGGACTTAAAGCAACCTGTTTTAGTGGAAAGTGTCACTGCCTGTGGCAGGGAGGTTGGGACTAGACGTTCTTTAAGGTCCCTTCTGAACCAACCAATCTATGATTCTATAATTTCCACTGAACCCAATAGCTTTGCTTTTGAAAAGAATTCATAAATGTACTTACTGTGACTCCACAGATTTATGGGTGCATGGAGTATCACGTACCTCTGCTATCCCAGGGGAATGATCAGTTCCTTTGTAATGAGTGGTGGGAGGCAGGAGGTAAACCAATTGGTCAGATCATTCTTGGGCTCCCTCTCAGTCATGCTGGAAAAACATCTCACTAGGTCAGAATGAGGCTTTGTCTTGCACAGTTGTCTTCTGAGAAGAGCTTTGTCCTCTCCCCCTGCTAGGCACTGTAACCTAGAAAGGTTCTAGCAAGCTGTATCATTCTTGGGAGTGTGATCCAACCCTCCTTTATGCTGTTTAAGTCCAGAATAGGGAGAAATTAAACAGTGCTGGAGAAATATTTCGAGGACTTGCTCAAAATTTATGTACTATTTAATGTACTATAAAATATGTATTTTAATATTTAGTCTATTTACCACTTAGGCCAAGAAAGATACAAAAAAAATTGACTCATTTAAACACTTGTAGTTTGCCAAAATAGCAGATTATTTCATGTCCAAAAGTATGGATACCCTTGGGGAGCTAGGCAAATGTATATAAATCAATATGAGAGGCCATTATTGCAGGGAAAACGGTGGTAAGAAACACTATGCGTATAACTGGAACAGTTCTTGGCACGTATTATATTTAATAACAATGCTTTCAGTAAGGAAATGTCAGGTTTAGGCTATTGGTCCCACACACTACATCTAACATTAAGTGATATATTTTGAAACAGATTTCTGTTATAACGAACTGTAAAATTCATTCAGACTGAGCATGCTTCCTTTCTTTGTTTGTGATTAGCCTTAGCTATATGTGCCAGCACAGTCATGGGGGCCAATATTTAATATGTCATTTTGATACCTTTATAGAGAGGAGAAAATCTATGTGATTTACATGAATTCATAGTTTCTGCTACAAGCAGTTAAAAAAAAAATATTCTGGGTTGTGTTTTCACAACTAACCCCACTGCTCTGTTTATACATCAGCTAAAATGTGAAGAGTACACACAGTTGTTCTCATTAATTTGTGATAGCAATAGTGACTGAAAAAAAATTACTCCATGGTTTATGCATTACCAGGTCTTGAATTTGATGGGAAACATATGCAGAAACAGATTATCAGTTTTGCTCTGTTACCAAAGGGGTGGGAGCCATGGAATAAATACATTCAGATTTATCTGTTATATTGGAGTTCCTTCCTCTCTTTCTTGGTGTTCCTTGACAACACAGACCCATAAAACAGATCATGCTTTTAAGTTGCCTCTTCCACTTGACACTGATTAGCAAATATGCTACAAGGTGGAGAAACCCTGAAGAAAAAAATGTACACAAAATATTTCACCGCTGTCTCATAGATATAGAAACAAATGAGCCCTCACAGCATATCTTGACATTTGATATGTTGTTATACCTAAGAATTTGCAAACATGAATGACTTTTCTAGGAAATGCCTTGCCTGCAACCCCTTGTCAAGTATATATGGCTTTAGGTTTAATGTAATGCAATGAACACAGGAATTTAAATTATTCGTAAAAAGGCATTTTCTGTTTTCGTTTCAGAAGAAGGGAGAAATATATCACTTGGTTACTCTGATTAGGTGATTTTAAAGTATGGAAATTCACAGCTATTGTCTTTTAAAGAAGTGACATTGATGCCATAAAAAAACCTATGAGTAATAAGGCAACATACAGTTAATAAGTAGGACCTTGGATATGGACTCTTGTGTGCCTAAAGATAGATGCTATTTAGATCTTTATCTTATTACTAAATAACTAAGATAATTTTCAAAAATAAGACCCTGATGTACTCAGTGGTCATGAAAATCACACCAATTATTTGTCACTTTGGTGCTCTGAAGCTTATATCAGGTTACATGTTTCTAAAAATGAGACTAATGGAAAAATTACAAGTCACCTGAAAGTCTGACATAGGAAGATGGAGAATTTTATCTAGACATGTTCCTGTACCCCTACCACTAAAATGAATCTAGTAATTTCTAGAATTTCATCACTGGATTTTCATTAACCCTACAGAAGTGAGGCTTATTTAGGAGTAAATAATGTTTTACTGGCCAGTTCCACCCCACTAGTCCTCAAGATACATACACAGTGTTGCCCTCTGAGAAGCTGGCTTTTGCCAAAAGATGCCACATACAGTATCTGAGAAACTGTCCAGTTTTTTCTTTCAAATTAGCTGAGTCTGAACAGAAATAAACATGGAGTGGCTGTTATGGCTAAACTGGTTTTTTTCCAAGCATGCTAGTCCTGTCCTTTGACTGTGTTCTTCCCCTCAAGCCTGTTAATATAACATGCCCCCAGTGGAGTTCAAGTGTGTGTGTGTAATCCTCACAGGGAATTGCCTTCCAAGGTGTGGAATCTTCTTGGACCTACTCAGCATCTGCTGGTGTGAGTGGCAAAAGTCTTTGACTGTACTGAGATGATACCAGAATTGCAGTTTAAGCAGTAAGTGCTGAGAACAGAGAGATGCATATGGATGAAAAACAGTTGGGTGACAAGTAAGGTGGCGACACCTTCCCTGCCTTCTCTTGTCTCAAGCAATGCAGCCAAAGTTCCCAACCAGCACAAGGCTCTAGTACGAGCTCACCTTGCACAGAGCTGACACTCCGCAAAGCTGGAGTGAAGTAGAATTGCAATAGATGGCTTGGCTCTGAGTGATGCCTGTACTAAATGAAGAGCAAGTTGGTATCTTTAGTTCAACTTTAACAGTTAAGAGACCCACTGTGAATTCAATTCTCCAGAAACATAGATAAAGACATCACTAGTTACAATGATGAAGAGTTTTCCATCACAAAGAAAATTAATCAGAAATGTATTTATCATAATATCAGTTTCTGAAGTAATAGAGGTTTTTCATTGTTTTCAGTTAAGTTTAGGCAAAAGACACAATGCAGCTACTGCAGTCCCTGGAAAAGTACCAAGGACCACACAAAAGCAAAAAATGAGTGGCATGCTTTAAAAACACACTTCAGGAAGATATAAATCTGTACAAGAGTTACTGGTAAAAGGAAAAAACATCTTACAGGTTAAGGAATTGAGACTGATAAGCGCTCTAAGCAAGATCTAAAACCAAAATTTGAGCAAAGACTTGAAGAGTAAAAGAATTTGATAAAGCAATTAATATTCGCTAAAATGTGTGTCAGCACAGACTCACTTTAAAGTAGGTCGATAGTGCTGTGACACACTGCACACAATCACAAATTCAAAAAAACCACAATAAGACAGTGGCAGAAAGATCTGAGAAGTTCAGAGATGGCATCCAGAACACTCCTTCCAAAATACTGCATGAACAAACCAAACAATCCAAAATTGCATCACTCTGCTGGAACAAGTGAGTGGTCAAGTCAATACAAACAGATTGGTATTGCTAACTCAGAGAATTTTCCAGTAGCAAACTCAGGCACTGTTGGAATGAGTGATGACTGATGTCTCAGTCTAAAACAACTCACATGTCCATAACTAAGCTGTACATCACACATAAGCTAGCACCGTTCATAAAATGGGGCCCCAATATTATAAGAAAAGCAATGGGTAACAGTAAAGGAAATTAATCCACCCTAAAAAAAAAATTGATCAAATATATTATGTATTTTTTTTATTCTCTTTACCCCAGATAAAATTGTAACATTTTAAAATATACTTTTGGAAGGGATATAGAGATTTCAGATATTAATTCCAGTACCTGGACACAGAATCAAAGTTGAAAGGCAGAACATCGATATCAATACAATAACAATCTTGTTTGATCTCAGATGAAATCTGGGTAATGATTACTAGATATTAAGTTGAGTGTCAGACACTCCTCTGTGTCAGAATGTCATAATGCCAGAAAACACTTAAAGTGACTGGTCAAGGTGTTAGGGACAGTGCATTCTGAAACGTTATTATCACTGTAAATGGTGGTTCTTGGAAATGAATGAGATTTTTGTGTAGAAAAACATGTTTCTAGTGGAAATACAGGAAAAAGAGCATGTGAAACTTAGACGGAGGTAAAGGAAGTGTATGAGAAGGTTCAGAGACATTTTAGAGTGTCTTCAGAGGAGCATTAGGAGAACTCTTATTTCATATGCAAAACTGCATATCAAGAGAAAAAGCATTTTTTGGCAGTGAATTTGGAAAAGATTAAGTTATTTTGCCTGTGAAAAACTGTCCTGGACAATGATTCTAATTTTTTTATATGATGTTACTAAAAATTAGCATCTTAATGCATGCTTATGTATAACACTAACTTTTGGAAAAGTGAAATACTTTACATAATAATGAAAACTTTTCAGTGGATTTAAGCAGTTTGCAATGAATTACAGACTTAAAATATTGCAACTTCATAAAATGACAACTGACAAAGGTTTTTGAATCAGATTCTAATACACCATTCAGTTAAAATGCAAAGTTACTCTACTGGTGCCCAGACGGCACATACTTCTGACACTTAGCCTCAGTTAAAAGAACTGCTGCACTGCTGGACACTGATGTCTGAATCATCAGCATTTTCTCACAGACAAAAAAAAAAAATAACAAAAATCCCCCCAAAAAAACAACAACAACAAAAAAACAAACAAAAATAAACCCAAACCAAATAACCCAAGAAGAAAGTCAATGCAATTTGATGCCTCAAGTGCTACCATCACCTCCAGAAAATGATGCAATGCCTATCTGAGATAGCAAATATGCTTCACAAACAGCAGGGATGTTGCAAAATGTGACTCCTGCTCATTTTAGATTGAGTCTCCTAGCAGAAATAAGTTGTGGACCCATTTCCAAGTCTTAGACAGTAGGAATATAAATGTCATTATGTGTGTCATTTGCTCAGGAACATCTGAGATGGCAGGAGCTTCAACAGGCAGAGAGGGATGGTGGGTGGTCACCCTTCCCAACTAGGGTAACACATGTACTTTTTTCTGATGGCAGAGGTGCCTGTATTTCAGGGTGGATGTACCCGGTAACAACACTTTCCTCAGAGTGTAACTGAACATCTTTAGGCAGTGTTAACACATTAATCACGAATATTTACAATACTGTGGGAGACTAAAAGTATTAGGCCTTATAAGTAGCCCATCTGACAGAATGAAATGCAATAAGGAAAGAGATTCTCCATAAAAAAATTTCTACTCGCAGCTTCTGTTAGTAGAGGTACATCACTGGTTCTAACTTCAGCCATTTGAATTTCAGCCTTTATGATTTTTAATTTAAATAAAACCCAGTCATCTGCTGCCATCTTGTTTACAGCAAGACCTTGCTAACTGTCTAGATAACAGCTCAGTAAGAGATCCTTCTGTTAAATGCACTTTATATGCACATGGGTAGGTCTCCTTCAAGTTCCACAATTTAACTTACCCCACACTACAGTAATTCAATCTGATCCCTATTCAGTTACAGCGCTTGTCAATGTACCATTGACAGTATTTCCATGTTTGTCAGATTTCCTGCTAATCTACTCACATAATGCCTCACAGATTTACTGAGACTGCCTTTACAATATGACTTGAGTGACTGTACCTTTGGGAATGCTTGGAAAAATGATAAACTGCACATTTTTTGTTAATTCAGGCTGGATTTGTGCATAGTGTTCTTTGTTTAGTTATATTAATTCCTAAGGTATTTGGAAATCAAGGATTTATTTTAAGATCACACATCTTTGTTATGGTGAAGTTGTTATTCTTTTTTTACAAAAAGCTGTGAATAATTGTTTGGGCAACACTAGAATTATTTATGTGTTTATCTTCGATCACTGAAACACCATGCGTGGACCTTGCAAGCGGATTTGCTTCACCTGCCGTGTCATCTTCATTGGTCCTCTAAGCATATCCAGTCCTCATAACACTACTATAACATTTATAAAGCTCTCCAGATTCACAAAATCTATTTTCTGCAACTGTGCATGTAATTATGAAGTTCAAAGGGTGCACCACTCTTACTAATTAAATTTTTTAAAGTTGTGACAGTGATGTCATTTAGCTAATTTTTTGTTGAGTCAATAGATTACATGTAACACAGGAAGCATATGGCGAAACTGTGAATCCTCCTGGGGTGCATGATCACAGATACAAAGTGCCACTGTTAAGCAACACATGCTGTATGTATGCTTTTGGAGAAGCTGCATTAATCTTTAGTTTCCATAATATGTGTGGATATGAGTGGGATGGGAACCAAATCGAGGTAAAATTCAACAGCTGTGCCTTTGTCAACTCAGAACAACTGAATCAGGAAAAATGGAAATAATATTATCAGGGAAAAATGGCACATATGGTAACCACATGGTTAAAAAACACTAGTTAACGTGTTTCATCAGAGTTTGCTAGGCAGTTTTTTGGGAGAGTTTGTTCACTTTTGGAACACCTCATGGTTCTTTCAACCTCTTTTGGGGTGGGAAAGACAATTACCTCAGGAAATGAATGGAGACGTTAGTAGTCAAATTATTAGTTGTCCATCCAGTGAGAATTTCTAAGTTGTAAACATTTTTCACAAAGTCAAAACCTGAAATTACTATCTGGGACAAAAAACCGATATAAAATTTATGATTTTGTTGTAATTTTTTTTTTTTTTTGTATTTTAAAAGAATAAATATTTTGGAACAGCTACCCAAATTAACTGATATCAAACTGCAAAACTTTTAAAATATATATATACCAGAAACAAAGCCAATTTAACATTTTTAAAAAAACTTTTTTTTTTTAAATTGATTTTGGTTTCAGATATTTTATGAGTACACTCTCAGATGATAAACAAGAAAACTATACATAAATAAATTACAAAGAAATAGGCCATCCAAAGCATTGCAAAATTAACATAGCCCCCTACCTTGAAAAAATTAGCAAAGCAATTGAAATTCTGAAGACTCCTAAGCCTCCTGGATTGAGTACACACATTTAATTTTGGATACATGAATCATATTTAAATACAGAGTTAATGATACCAATTCTTTAGCAACATATGGAAAGCTGAATGGTAATTATAGCTCATTACTATCTACATCAGTAAAGGCAACAATGCAGATTTGGCAGTTACCTCTCACATCAGCATGCATGGTGTCTGGCAGCCCAAGCAAACATAAGATTTCATCACTGGCTGCACAACTCCATCAGCTGTAAACTATCTAAGTGGTTGTGTGATCTGAGGCCCAAATAAAGTACAGCTGATGGTCTATTTGTAGTTAGGGCAAACAGCTCTGGATTCCTAATACGGTCCTCAGTACATGGGGGAAAACATTAAATGTTGTCAGGAGAACTGGAATCTGACTATTGTCACCTAATCTGTAATCCTAATCCAATCCCTAATTTAATATAATCATAAATGACATTCATGTGACCAAATGCAGAACCCTGTGGTCTAGAATCCATCAACATGGAACTGTTGGAGCAGGTACAGAGGATGGCCACAAAGATAGTAAGAGGTCTGGAGCACCTTCCTTACAAAGACAGGCTGAGAAAGTTGGGGCTGTTCGTTTTAGAAAAGAGGAGGTTGTGTGGTGACCTCATAGCAACCTTCCAGAGAAGACGGAGAGGGACTCTTCATCAGGAACTGTAGTGATAGGACAAGGAGTAATGGGTATCAATTGAAAGGGAGAAAATTTAGCTTGGATAATAGGGTGAAACTCTACTGTCAGGCTGGTGAGACACTGGAACAGGTTGCCCAGGGAAGTTGTGAATGCTCCAAGCCTGGCAGTCTTCAAAGCCAGGTTGAATGGGGCTTCAAGCAACGTGGTCTAGGTGGGGCATGCCCATGGCAACTGGGGACTGAGACTAGATGATCTTTAAGGTCCCTTTCAACCCTTAACATTCTATGATTCTATGAATATAGTCATTGCAGGATAGGGTGCTGTCTACCTAACCTTCTACAGACATCATCTTAAAGATAAGATGAATATTTCGGCTTCACTGACTACACTTATTAGACAAAATTTTACTGTTAAAGGAACATAAAATATGCTTTTATGATGTATATCTTTGGTCATCATACACATACCTTTGTATGCTTCTCCTGTTACCCATGATATGAAACAGCTGTGTGACAGTTCAACAGCTATGACCTATTAATGAGATTCCAACATGAGATCTCAGTTCTGGAATGCAGATACACTTGTAGTTACCTGGAAACCTGATGGACTCAGCAGTTGCATCAGAAAACCATTAGATATGATCTGCTATGTGCAGAATACTTTTAAAAGATCATACGAGGGGAAACACATCACTGATTAAAGCAATTAAGTTGAGGAACGTATTCACACAAAACCATGATGACAGAAGAGCAAAGCAAGGCTGCATATTCTAAACTGCAAGAGGAAACAAGAAGTAAATTTGGCAGTGCACTATCAAGCCTTTTTCTATATTGACAGTAAACTTTTGAAAGATGCCTATTCACCCAGGAGCTGACAGATGACATTAGCACAGCTTGCATATCTTTTGGATTTAGAAGCAAATCCGAATCAAACTTCAGACCAGATTGAACACTTTAAAAACCTCTTGCTGTTGGAGTGCATACAATACATTGTGGCAATAAGCCCCAGAAGATGATAAAGCTCACCATAATGTTTTAAAGTCATGTTTTTATTCCATTGTAAAATAGAGTTTTCCCTGGCCGTCTCTGTCTGGCCCCCCAGGGAGCATTTGGTAACACCCTCATTAGTATGCAAGGAACTAGTCAAACAGGTTTGGTGAGAAAGCCTCCCCTGTCCCCTGTCCCCTGCCTGTCTGTTGTTAACCCTTTCCCTACCCTCTGTCCCCATGTCCAGGATGTGACATCACTTCACCCCTCAGACCTGTATAAATACCCAGGACCCTGGGAATAAAATTCTCTCTGCTTTCCTGCCCACCACCTGCGTGTGTGGTCCTTTCTGCAACATCTCTGGGACCACGTGGCCCACGTGGGGCCCGGGCAAAGGGAGTGGGGAGCGTTCCCAATCGGCTGCCGCAATACATTTGCTATCAATAATAGGTATGGATTCCAGAAAAATTGCACCTGTGGTTTTTCATATTCCCTATTGCATATTAGATGGTAGCATAATTTAGAGATTATTTAGAGTTATACAGGAAAACTGAATTCACACTTACTGTAGCACAGCCATGGTGGGACAGTCATACACACAGAGCACCAAAATGCACCATTGCTGCATGACCCACTGAGAAACAGAACTCAGAATTAAAGGGAACATATGAAGACTTTTGCTTTAAAACACAAGCCTTTAGAAAAGTAACGTAAAATGGAAGTCAGTACCTGGAAGTGGCAGTATGTAGACCCCACCAACACAGATAAAACAAACCTGAAGGAGCTTATATTGAAAATCAAAATCAAGAAAGAGTGGCTAAGCATGCTAACTCAACAGAAGGTTAAAGAAGTGGTATAATATAAACACAATGTTACAGATTAATCACTGTTAAGACAATTCAAGGTGAGGGAAGCTATTGATTTCATGTCAAATTACAGACAAAGTGGTCGTTATGTTGTAAAGGGTTTTTTAACTTTCCCCAACTCATCCTTTTTATGCGTAGCCTATATCACTCTATGCCTACCTCTGAAAGCTTAAGGCTCACCAGTGAAACTCCCACTTCAGGCTGCACAAAACCACCTGTATGCTTAACATCATTTAGGTTGTTAGTTCAAGTTATCTACCAAAGAGCGTTAGATGTTGTAACAAATTGTTGCATGTTGTAATGAATTTATATGAGAGCTTTGATGCCTCATGTTGTCATCAATGCAGAATCATACCAAAAAAAAAAATCAGTATGGTTTACAAAGTTTTTAGTGGGATGGACCAGGCAATTGCCAAACTGTGAGCTGTCCATTTCAAGAGAAACTAAAGGAGAACTTTAAAAAAGAGGTAAAGGTTTCATCAGCTTCAGAGGTCCCAGTGTCTTCTGATTATATACATAGCCGCTGAGAAAAATATACTGTCTATATGTAGTTAAGTCACAGTAGCAATGCTGTCACTAATTGCAGCAAATAATGTAAATGGAAAGTTTGGTTTTCAATAAATTCTACTTTTCTAGGGAGAAAGGTACCTATTTGAAAAATTTCTAACCTATTCAGTTTGGTCAATGCTTTTGGGTTCACATCATATCTTGCTTGTTCTTCAAGCAATATATTTTTTCTACATGTGGATATTCTGCATTATGGGTATTTATTAATAACAAATCACTAATCTCTGGAGCTCAACAATTATTTCAACCCAGAACATCCACTTTGCCCTTCAAAAGCCACACTTTCTCTCTATAGTAAACATCCAAAATAACAGCATAATTGAATGAAATGCAAAGGAATTATTTATGTAATGGAGACATCTTGTTCTCATAAATTATTGAATAAGAAATAGCTGACAACCTGTTGAATTTTCCTAGGGCAGTGCTGACTTTCTCTTTATCAACTTGATATATGATTTATGAAAGCAGAAGCATCAGGGTAAAAATGATAAGAGAACCTGGCTTGCATACTAATAAAGAAACTTCAGTGAAACCAATACTTTGAAGTTATAAATTAGGTCAAACTATTCTCAGTTTTATTGTTGATGTTCATTTTTTTCAGTTTTTCAGACATTCCAGGTAATCTTTTTCCCCAAAGCCGGTACTAAAAAAAAAAAGGGGGAGAACTGCTGAAAGCCAGCCTTTCTCTATACTTGTGTGGTGGTTCAGGATGCCAAGGAGTTATCCTGCGCTCCATGCAAATACTTCTCTTCACTCCTGTTTCTCCTCAATTTCATCTACAAAAACGTTGTCTGTAAGCTATCAAGCACCACCTTTGAGCCCAAAACAAGGATCTGATAAAAAGTTCCAGGCTAAGCAAAACCAAATGTAACTCTCAAAATACATTAGCTTTGGGACATCAGCATTTGGAACAGTTCAAATAAAATTTAAAACACTACAGTATTAGAAGAGTAGCAAGACCTTTAAAATTTAATGTGTTTAATATTTATAAACTCTCTTGGCTTATAAACCCTTTGGTTTTGAGAACACAATATTTCACTGCATATTTTACCAATATCCTTCCATGTGCTTGCTTATCTGGCTTGGGAGGAAAGTCTTTGCACTAATGCACAACATAAAATATTTTTGTTCAGGAATTCATACCACAGTAACCAAGAATCTTCATGATTTAAAATCAAGTTCTAAAAAAATAAACAAAACCTCTTAATTTTAGAAGAAACTTCAGATTTTATGAGTAGAACTTTGTGACCTCAGGCGGGTTATTTTCTGCTGACAAAAATAATTTGGAGGTGAGTGATATTGACTTGCCTTTCCAATGATTATTTGTTCTTGCTGGACATCTATCTGGTACTCTCCGATTCTATATATTACTGTCAGAGGAAAAGTATTTTTTTTTTAAGAGAAGTAATATACAAGGTCAAATACTATTTGTGCATTCAGGGTTGCATAGGTGAGAAAATAAGAGAGTCAGTAGTTCATCCTATTGTTCCAGTTATAGTTGAAGCTTGGTGACAATGCTTTGGCTGAAGCTTAGTTGGAGTGGGCATAAACCTAGCAGAATGATGGTGAACTGGAGGAATTAAAGCCTGATGAAGATGATGGATTTCCTAGGGGCTTTTATTCGGGAAAAACCCTGTGACTAATAACAAAAGCTCATAGCCTAGCTTTGTCTATGACTTTTTTGTCTATCACTTGCTATTATATGATTGAAGAAAAGTGGAGTACTTTTTTCCCATATAGGCATTATCAAGAGGTAGCGTTTGTTTCTTACAGCTGAGAACTTTTCTACTTGCTGTGCTATACTCTATCAGCAGATTTCAAAACCCACATGGGGCCCAAGTAAGATGTAGGGGCTCAGGAAGACTGTTGTCCTGTGCCTCTTGAACAGAGCACCTGGGAGAACAGAAAAGGTATTGATGCAGAATGACATTGGAGAGCTCTGTTTTGCCTGTCAAGAAAGGCAATAATCCCTTCTATACAAACCTGTGTAAAAGGGGATTTTCTTACTGGTACTGCAGCATTTAACAGAGGTGTTTGAACTAGACTGCTGCCATGTACAAAACCAGAGTTCTGTGAGCAAGTTACTCTCAGTAAAAGTTTTTTCACTCTTCAATTTGCTGTCTACAGACATGATAGCCTTTTAAGAGCCACAAATGGTCTGAGGCTCCTTAAGGGGAAAAACAAGAGATATTTCTAGCTGTTGGTAAAATGTCTTCCATTGAAATTTTTTTTGTTATATGTAGTAGCTTGCTGAGATTTTAAAGTTTCTGGATGGTTTGTTTGCAAGAAATAAAATGAATGGCTGAGGCATGATTCACTATCATCTTTGTGAACAAACTTTTGGCATACCTTTTCTGTGTAGAGAAGCACAAAAGAATAAAATAATTACACATACTACTTGGATGCTCGTATCGGATTTACCACTGAATAATTTTGCAAAATGGTAAGAGTAAATACTGGGACATTTCAAACTGAATAACTAATTGCCCATGTTACTCACAGTTTGCCTGAACTGTGCATAAAAATATATAGCTTGGATAAACAAATTCAGAGACACTCAGACTTTTTTTCATCAGTTATAATACATTATAACTGTATTACTTTCTAATTAGCAAATGAAAAAAATGAATATGTAAGGGTTTGAATACAGATATTTTTATAGATCAAGACAATTAGCTGAAGGAATCCAAGCCCTGCACACAGTGCAGCAGCAGTGGGGTAAACAGAAGTGAGATTCTTCTGCATCAGCAAAGGGGATCCCTCACTTTCCTGTGCCCCAGCTCTTCCCTGCATTGCTGTCTCTGTGACAGCCTGCAACACTGCTAGGTATCTAGAATATTTCACAAGCCTTAGGGATGGGTGGAACTTGATATTGACCTGTTTACCAAGTGATAAGGATATGATTGCTGAGGAAGGAATTTCATTTAATGGTAACTTTTTATTCAGAGCAAAGAGAACAAAGGGAGGGACTGTGAAGCTTTACAGCTAACAAACACAGAAGTCATGAAAAAATGAAATGTTTGAGAAATTTGTCAGAGAAGGAGAGGAAGTCAATAGCTGTCAGTATCCACTAACATGTAAGTTTAAAAAAAAAAAAAACACAAAACAAAACAAAACAAAACAAAACAAAAAAAAAACCAAAAACCAACCAAACAAAAAACACCAAAAAAACCCCAAGCAAACAAACAACAAAAAAAACCCAAACAAATCCAAAAAATATTGAAAGAAAGAGGACCTGATGGCTATAGTTGATTTAGGTTTAGCAAGCCATTCATCTGGAAGAGTTGGAAGGGGAATGTTTTAAGGCGCATAAAGTGCTCTGGACATCTCAGTGAGTCTGGAATGGTAAAGTCGGTGTATTTTGTTTCTGCCCTACCTAATTTTTGCAATTAAACTTTGAAGAGGCATGAGATAGTAGGAACTACTTATAGTGCTAAATTGAGGAAAAGCTGGACCAGATCTCAAACACAAAATGAAACAAATCAGTTTCTGTGGCTCAGACTGATTACTGAACGGGAGCAAAATGAGACCCTGAGGGGGAAAATAGAACAGCTCAATAACTTACTATTTCAGTCAGAAACTTATAGAAGGTGAACTGCATCCTGACATCCAGGTCCTAGCAGGGGACAAAAATGCTACAAGAAATCAAGCTTCCTACAGCAAGGCATGTTAAATCAGAGTCCACAAAGCAGCAAGGAGCTGTGTGGGCTGTGTTTTGCTACCCAAGTCAAAGCAATGTCAGAATTTAAAAAACAGGCTGTGCTGTCTCACCTTGGAAGCTTTCTGCAGTGCTGCACAGAAGTTCTTGTCAAGAAAGAACCTCCGTTGGGGAATTCTCAGGTAAAAGCAATTGCAAAAAGGTTTGGCATCTTCTAAGGAAAGGGGGTGGTCCTGACAGAATCCAGGACAGTCAGGGAAGCATCGGTCTCTTGGATTACACACCCTAAATGCTGAGCTGGAAAATAAGTAAGCAGCTGGGCAGGCCAGTTGGTATGAACTTCAAAGTATCTAGCAAAAGAAGCACCTGGAGTCTTTGGTCAATTTGATAAAGAAGACTCTCAATCCTATGCTTTTCTGCAGGTTCATGCTGTTCTCCAGAATGAGAATCTTACTTGACCTTTTGGTTTCATGGAGCAAAATGGACATCCTGAAGGATGCAGCTGAGCTATTTCGGTTTTCCTAAAGAAAATGCTCTTTTACTGACTCTTTACCACATAAGAATGTGATAAAATAATAGGAAGTGGAAAGATTTAGCCATGAATGGGGCTAACCCTAACCCTAAAATTCCTTTGCAAAAATGACTGCTGGATTTGTACTCAAATGCCAGCAACTAACAATGAGAATGGCGATTGACTCCTAATTGGCATTTTGATGAGAGACATTCTCCACAAACTCACTTCATGGTTACCAAACCAGATCTGGATCGAACAACTGTTTGTTTTACACATATGTGTTATTAGTTTTTGCTTAATAGCTTGCTGCATGATTAGATGCTATAGTTGTTGCTCAGCTTTATGGTACAATATTAAGCATAAGTTTTAAGTGTAAGTAGGAGAGACTAGCCAAAAATTTTATGGTTTTGTCAAGTCTCTAAGGGGGGACTGATGCCTTAGGGTTTTCATGAATTTGAAGATTTTTATATTTCTCACATATAGAGTAGCTAACAACCTCTAACCCTGTGCTAGCTGTCTTAAGGGTCAGATAATAGCTGGAACAC
>JAWWEW010000078.1:36812101-36842444 GCA_035583185.1 Anabacerthia variegaticeps | reverse complement strand
TAAGTAAAAGAACTCTTCTCTACTTTACCCACACAAAGTTGTCTTGGAAGTTTTTTTCCCCCTTCCTTACGGCAACAGTTGGGCTTTTCGAAACTACAATGATGAATGGAAATGCCTGCACAACATTTATTGCTGCTGAGCTAAGCCCACCAGCAGGAGAGGTTGATTGATTGATAAGCTAGATTGATAGATTAAAATGAATGTTTTATTTGGTGACTTGTGTCATGGACCTAATGGAGAAATACTCATCAGTTCATTATTTCTTGATTTTCTGTAGCTCTTGTCTTTGATAATTTAATTTTCTGCTAGGAATGAAACAAGACAAAAAGTGCCCTAATATCCATATTTGTGCTGTCAATCTTATGCTAAGTTTGCATAGAAAATTCATATGTTGCACTGACTCCTAAAGAGAGCCCTTTGGGAGATGTAATAAGTATATAAAAGATAAACCGTTTGCAGAATAATTTTTATTATATCAGCAAGAAATGGTTAATTGCACTTTTCTAGTCCTTAACAGTTGCTTTGTTTAATTCACATGTAAGTCAAAGCTGGTATAAAATATAGCAAGATAGTACCGTGAAGCTATGGCATGTTGGTTTTTAATTAATAATCTTATAAAATATGAATTACCATGGTTAGCAAATCACTTGAAATCTAATTAACCTACCTTAGCTATCTTGTTAGGTGCTGTAATACTAAAATATTTTTGCAAGGTTAACATATTAATAAGATTGTGATTATGCATTTCTGCTCATTTAATTATATTACAAAACTTATTTTGTCCTTAGATGAGCATTAAGCATGAATTCAAAGAGCTGTCTTTTAGCAAATCATTTGATTGCTGACATACAAAGTCTGATTTAATTACAAATTCAGTATTAAGTACTTTTAGACTTAATGTTAATTTCTTAATTTACTGTCACAGAACGTAAAGACTTTTAAATACCTTTTAGATGTTTTTAAAGAAGGAGGCAAATAGTTGGTTGAGGAAGAAAGGACATTTGGTTAGCTTCTTATCTTGAAGGGAAAACTAAGAAATTTGCTATTCTAGCTCACCATTTTGTGGCATTCAGGTCTGCAGCTACAGGTGGAGTGAATTTCTGATTATTAAGAGAGGCTTGAACTCCAATAAAGCCTGAGCAGTAATAGTGTCTTGTTCCTGGAAATCCTTTCCTCTAGATTTTGTACGAACCAATCAGCATAATTTGACTGCATTTGTCAGACAGCTGAAATGTTTTTAAGGCATGAAACATGTTGTTATGTGAACACCCAGGGTTTTCGCATGAGGTGTGTGATTTGGTCACGTATCATGTGTGACGTTCATAAAGTAATCACCATAAGGAGCTCAGCTAAACAAGCAAGCGTTTTGTGATAAGGTGATTGTTACTTCCTCCTCCCACTGTGTGGCTGATTACAAGGGGTACTCTACTGTCTCACTAAAATTTAGCAAGCTTTGTGTAGATCCAAGATTAGAAATGGTAGACCTCATAAATCAAAATTTTGTCTTTCCTTGTAATTCCAACACTAGAACGATTCTTACATTAGAGAAAGGTACCTCACAGTATTGGTACTTCTCATATTTTTGTGATTAGTTGCTCCAGGAGCATCTGAAACACTACTGAAATAAAAGCATGGTCTAGAACTTATATTCTGTAGTTGGTAACTATATTCAATGAATAAGAAGAAAAACTTAGAAGAGCTTGTCTTTATGTCTTATTGAAGCTGTGCTTGGTTTTCCTGGAGCACGAGAGGATCCTTTATTATTTTGCAATAGATGAACTTTGTTCTCTGACTTATACACTTTCTTTGATTTCAGTGCAGCTATGTCAGTTTGTATCATGGATCATTCAACACTAATTTTTCAGATGTCTATTTCCTATACTGATTTTGGCCCCAATCATACCTCTAAAATTTACATTTACAAATGTATTCCCAGCAAGTGTTCATTTATGATTATCAATATAAAAAAAAAAAAAAAAAAAAAAAAAAAAAAAGAATGAATGAGTGGGAAAAATGTTCCATAGGTTTATTTTTTGCATGCTTACTTTTAGATTTTCAGTAAGAAAATGTGTTGAGCTTTTCCTAGTTTAAGGAAGTTTATTATGGGAGTGGTCCCAAATAACTATTTAATAAAGGTAATCATCTAAAGCTGAATAAATTTTCCATTAGAAAGGATATATTTTCTGAAACTCCTCAAGATGGTTATTTCTGTTTGCAATATAAATCCCAAGCATTTTTGTGTCTTACAGGAAAAACTTATAAACACATAAAGAATAATATGATTCTCAAATTTTATTTTAAGGGCCAGCAACATTAAAGTGCAAAGAAAATTATTGCAGTTATGTGTGCTTTTATATAAACAAGTGTGAGTTGTGAAAAAAATGATAAAAGTAAGCTCATAAACTATAAATTTTCAACATTACTGCATAGTAAAATTGCTAAGCATAATTCTTGTGCAGTTTATCTGGAAAACCTGATTAAGATATACTGCAAAATGAAATGTCTGATGCCTAAAAATTTATAGAATTATATGGGGACACATGATCTAAATTCTTCTGTAGAACTGATTTCCACACAAAAATAAATGGTGCTGATTGACCCTGTCATTGCCACAGTTCTGTGAAAACAGTCACATGAGTGTATGTTGCAGTCAATATCGTGCTTGCAGTCATGTGTGACATGCAAGTACAGGGATGAATTTCACTAAGAGAAAAGATTGACCTTTTTAAAAGTAAGTTTAGACCTAACCCAACGAAATTTTAATATAATCCATGGATCAAAATCTGTATGACAGCCGTAACCGATAGTTGGATCCTCCCTATCCTCCAGACACCACAGTGTGGCAGTTCAGTACAGCAGTGACATCCTGATCACGTTGATGGCTCTAGGGATATTATTTTAGTAGAGACAGATGGATCTTTTCTCCTGCAGAAAGACTGGCTACTCTAAGTATTTCTTATTCTGCTCTTCAGAATGGGGGAATTGCAAGGAGACATCCCTCACTACGTAGAACACACTCATGAGTCATGCACAACTAGCATGAGTACCCATGTTTTCCTCTACAGTGATAAATAAAAGTCATAAAGAGGATGACTGACTGAAACAAAAGTGGAGATAGAGGCACCATAAAATATAGAAAATCTTAGTCCACAACAATCTTAATTCAGTCCAAAAAGTACAGTTTACTTCACATGAACAACTATATTTACAGAGATTTCTCTATTTTGACATGTTTTTCATCTGAAAAGGAAGGCCACACATATCAAGCAGAGGAAGGCATGGAGTAGAAGTGGCTTAAAGTATGGGAGAACATATGGAGGTTGCAGTAGCAAATCAAGTCAGGATATTGAATGTACCCAGTGTACTCAATGAGCCAAATGGTTGTTTAGATTTCTGTGAAGATCAGCAAAATACAATTTCGTCTAGCTTCATTTCATATACCAATGAAATGACAGTTGGTATTTGGCTTTTTATCACAGGTCAGCACAATTAACATGTTTCAGTCTTAATGTGTGTTCTGAGATGGATTTGTGTGTTTTATTGCGATGCCTGTAAAATATTACAATTAAATAAAATAATCTCATAAATATGGAGGTATGTTCCGGGTCCAAAAGGGATTTAGGCTTCAATTAAGGTATAAACAATCTGTAAGCATATCTAACATATCTTTCAAATATGCTTGTATCTGTCCTAATTAGAACTAAATATGCTTCTAACAAAAGAATTTTAAATATGCATTTAGTTTTCCTTAGGTAGGCCTGAGACATTTGGTCCTCTTTACAGGGAAGGAATTGACAAGTGTATCCTAGAGAATAATTGGTGGCTACACCCCCTTTGAAAAAAATTTTTTTAGTGATGATATAAAGGACATTTCATTGTCTCTTCCTTAATTAGGAAGACCTAACATTTGCAAGTTATATGAAATTTAACTTTCCCACCTGTCTTTAGTCATCTTTTATGTTTGTCTCATGGTACATATCATGTTTCTCATTCCTTGGTGTCTTTTTTTTTTTTTCCCCCTAAAAATAAGAGAAGCGAATTATTAATCACTGGTTACGTTGTCCTCAAGAGTTACATTAGGTAAGGATAGAAGTACAAACCCTATTTAATTCCAGTGAAAGGCTAAAGTCTTTATCTTAAAGATGAATATGTTGAGTGTAAGCCAGAATCTATCCTTCCTGTGCTAATGTGTAGCATTCGTACAAGAAGCCCATTTAATTTTGTTAAGGCTGATGCTGAAAGTAACTGGTCACGGTTAGGCACATACAGGGTATACCATGATTCATAAGACAGCCTGCCTGTCTCTCTGGAACTTGTCTCCAAGTTTCAATTTTTGCACATTCTCAAAATATCAACCCTTAGAAATTATGAGTGTCAAAATTAATGAGTAAAAAATGCCATGAAAACTATGCGTAGGCATTGGTCCTTTTGGGTAAGCAATAATCTTTATAATTATTTATTAAGTAATTGCTGTGCAGAGCTGTTGATCTGAAGAGAGATTCAATTCTAAAAAGAAAAAATGAAGGAAGGCTGATACTTAAAAAGACATGCTAATCACATAAACACAACTTGTCACAGCACGGGGAAATATGGAGAAACACAATAGGTGTTCATCTTGTTTCAGCTGTAAATTCTTCAATGACCTCCGCACAAGACAGAAGCAAACAGTAGGAATTAGGTCACATTGTTAAGAGAATTGTAAAGGAATATTTCAAGCTGGTAGACACAAAATCAAAAAGGGCAATTTCAAAAATAGAGGCATTTAGCAAGCCACATCAGGAATAACAAGGACTGCTTTAGAAGTGCATTAATAGTGTAAAGTGAGAAGTCTGAAGAAAGTGCTGGCCTACTCTCTCTGTGAAACAAGGAAGGTAATTGCAGGTGATACTGAAAAGAACAAAATGTCACAGTCTTTTGGGACAATCTTCCCTAAAAAGGTCAGTTTATGACTAGAAGATTAGTGCAGCTGGTTGGAGAGGAAAATGAGCAAGATCTTCTATCAGAACAGGGAAGACAAATTTAGAGATTATTGGGATAGTCAGGGGTTTGTCAGATCTCTGAGTGCAACCCTTTCCTACCAGGGAAAAGGACTTAGGGTTACTTCTTGCTGCCCCTCAGCCTGCCTTGTTTCCAATTGTAGAACCACTGGAATATGAGACTTGATGGAGGAAGAATGAACACAAAACAAACAAAAAAACTCTAATCAAACAAACCCTGCTCCACCTCCCAAACACAGTTTCAAACAAAAAAAGGAAATATTTTCCTTTAGCATTGAAAGCAGAGTAGCATGGGACTTACAGAACAGTCACATTTTAATTCCTTTCCCAGCTAAAATCGTGAAGAAAAGAGATGACTACCTGTAAACTTGGAAAATAGCACATAGATAAATAACAACTAGGATGGATTTGTCATGAATAATCATACCAAATAATATAATTTTCTTCTCCATCAGATTTTACTGATGGGAAAAGAGTACATTTCTTGGGCTTTGTTGCCATCAGTAAGGCTTTGATACCACCTTGACAAGCTAGGAAAAGAGCTTCTAAAAAGCCTCTGAAATTTGAACAACTCAGGTTAGACAATCATATGTAAGAAGTTATCTATCAATTCTCTTCAAAAATAAAAGAATTATCAGATGGTCCTCTGCATCAAGTTGCATCTACTTCTATCCAATACTTTTACTAATGAAGTGCCTGTTGAAACAGAAAATAATCTTGTTAAATTTTGACATTTCAAAACTGTACCAGAGCTGGGCTGTAAGTCTGTCGGAGGGCAAGATTAAAATGCAAAGGACAATTCTTCATGTATTCCAAAAATGGGCTGAAACTAACAAACTATCAATGAAAATCAGTTGCACAAAAAGGACATAGACACAACCAGATAGGGATTTTTTTCTGAAACTTATCTAGATTTATAGAAGAGCCCAAGCTGAACAAATGTATTGCTATCACAGAAAAAAAAAAAAAAAAAAAAAAAAAACACGCAAAAAAAAAAGAAGCTTTTCTACAAGAAACCTGAACAAATCTTAAGTTTTAATTTTGCTTTAGGAAGGTTTCAGTCAGTCATTCAATTTGGGGCAATTCGTTCCCAAAGAAAATGTACACAGGTTAGGAAAACCCACCAGAGACCAACAAGAATGTTCTGATGTAAAGAAACAGATGATAGCTATAGAAAGTACTCTGTTATGCCAAGAATAAAGAATAGAAATTATGACATTTTTGTCAAGTGTATTAAGGTCTACTACAAAGCAGAAGGCAACATCTGTTTTCAACAAGCCTTGTGGACAGAACAAGAAACAATCGATTTAAAGTGTAACATAAAATACAAAGCCAGACAGCTGAAAACATTGCTGCAACAAAGGTAATGAAGGCTGGGGATGGATTGATGAAGGACTTGAGGAGTTTCATTGTTGAACTCATTAGACAGCTACCAGTAGGGAATGATCCAGATACTCACTATCCTGCCAGAAGATGGACTGGTGGTTGTGTTGAGCTTAATTTGCATTTCTCTGTGATTTTGCCATAGTCAAATGATTACATATTGACCTCTGCTGATATGATGTATGAGGAAAACTAAAACTTCTGAAGCTTTTTGTCTGGACTCAAAGAAGTGCTAAATATAAACAAAAGACTTGTTCCTAGATATTCTCCTTAAATTGTCCATCTTAATTAAAGTTTGTCTCAGTGAAAACAATGAAATTACCTAGGATTTCTAACATCACGTGACAAATTCATTAAATCTCCTTCCACCCTACATACAGTAGGTGCTGCCTAAGCCCATACATATATTATATACATATAGATACATACATACATGTGCATGTGTATACACGGCCTATAGGTACAATAATACACTTCATGTGTGCATCGTTTTGTCATACATATATAGACTATATACCAAGTCAGATATACGTACAGCCAGCATTGTCCAAAACACAATTCAGAGCACGTAAATTGTCTTTGTCTCCAGTGATTATAAAAGGTACATAAAGAACATAATTTTTAACTTAGGCAACTATATTTTCTATGTAACTATTCTCACCCTCTCCCCGATCATTCCTCAGTAAAATTATCTGCAAGTAGAGAAAACATGAACATACATTAGGAAAAGAAAAGATTATAATAAAAATCTCATTTAAGTAGTTTTTATTAATAGCATAATGAACCTATTCAGCATTCATTAATGTTTTTGAGACAGATGTCGGAGGTCTTCTATAGAAAACAAATTCGATGGGAAATCACAGGTCCCTGTGCCACATGTGAATTAATCACAGGAAAATTCAAAGATAAATTTGCTCTGTAGTCTGTCACCATTGCTAATGACAATAGTTCTTTGCATCTGCTTGAGATGAATCCTATTTTTCCCATTACAATTATTTTTTATCACTTAGCACAGACTTTAGTAGATAAATTACTATTATAGCAAGTATGTTTTTTTTTTTTTTCCCATGTTCAATACACAGAACCAATCATATTTAGTGAGGTTAGTGCATGTGTCTTTGTAATCAGTACATGCATGTCCGTCATTCTTAACTTTCCAATGACCTAAAATTTCCTGAGCTTCCTTTTCTGGTTACACACATTCATGTTAGTTGACTCATTGACCTACAAGTCATTGAGGAATTCAGCTTTAATGTGTACACAGACAACATAACTCCTCTATTTTGTTATACAACTGCATTGTCCCAAAAAAATCATCATTTCTGGCAGTCAAATGTATTAGACTAAGCCACTTATATGCTATTTAAGGATTTTAAAGCAGCAAGGAAAAAATTATTAGCCCGTGGAACAGAAGGAATATACGTTCCTTCTGTGTAGCTTAGGAGAATTCTCCATGGTGTCTGTATGGTTTATGTGCAAACACATCCAAAATCAAATCACAAGTTGCAATTTACAATTTTTACCAAAACAAATAATGACCACCAAAACATCTATTTGCCACATTACTGAATGTTTTCTCAGACACGAAGAGCAGATAAAGAAATATTTAGAAATGTTAGAAATTTTCGCTTCAAGTTCATAATGATAATTCATGTCATTGTGTTTCCTAGGAAATGTAATTCAGGGCTACAAATTCAGCCTCAAAACTACCATAATCAAACTCTTAAACCAGAGGGAAACCACATTGTTGGATGGAAAATGTAGTCCAGGAAAAGCTGACTGTAGAAGTGAAAGAGGGATTGATACAAGACAGCAGTGTATGTAGATAAGCATTAAATTCAGGTTAAATCAAAATTAAATTTATTTTGCCAAATAAAAATTTAAATTATTGAAATATCATTGGGTCTACATTTCTTTTGAAAATTTCCATTAATAAATTCATTCACAAGATTTCGATGGAAAATTTCAACTTCATAGTAATTGAGTTATATTTTGAAAAAAAATATTCTATGTAATTTTTCAGTGATTTTGAAGGGAAAATAATGACAGCAAGATCTGCCTATGTTTAACCTAAAATTATCATTAGAATAAAAATAAGCTGATGGGGCAAGATAATGAATGGAGTGAACTATGAAGTCTAAAACATGTAGTTAAAGATGATTAAAATTCAACCCTAGGAACTGTTCTAAGTGAAGGCTATTTAAGATTATCAGGGAACTGGGATCCAAACTGGACAGTTTTCCAACAATGGAAAATAGTAAACTACATGTACCAAGCAGCAGAATCAATTATTACAACTGAGTCAATCCAGAGTCACTCTGCTAAAAATGAGAGGGAGAGGAAATGCTTCTTGACAAACAAACCCAGTTGCTGTAGAGGAACTCTGAAGAGATTTACTCCTGGATCTTGCCTAAGTGCACCGCTGAAGGATCTCCTCAGGTTTAGTTGGAAAACCCCCTATTATGCCAGCTATACCATAGCTGGTCACCTGCTTGGCATTTATCAACGTTTGCATGCCCAGATAGATGATCAGTCCAGGAAGTAAAGCTGAGTCAGGAATTCTACAAATAAAAAGACAATCTCAGGCATGCTGACATTCTTCAGTTTTAGTGATTGTGCTGTGGTATAGAAAGCAAGCGTATACCTTTGTAACCTAGGCCACTGTTTTGAGTGGGCCTTCTTAGGGCAGCATTTATAGCTGCTTCTAGCTAGAAATAAAGTTTCAAATGACAGTTTTAAAAGTGAAGTTTTTCAGGTGAAATGAAGCCCTAGGTTTTCAGTGAAATAATCAGAATAATTAACATTAAAAAATGATACAGAAAACCTACTCCTTTGAGGGAAATTGGTTCTGAGTGGAAAACCCAGTAATTTTTATTTTTTTTTATTTTTTTTTTTTTTAGGATTGAAGAGAGCCTTGTTGCCTTCATTCTCATGCATTTCCCTGTTCTGCCTCGTGAACGTGAGTAGACTACCTTCACTGAACAAGCAATAAACCTGTATCTGAACCATTTCTTAGAAGGCAAATTGTTATTTCCCTTCATAAACTATGGAGGGGAAAAAAAGACTTTTTTTATGTTTATTTTGCACAGTGAATCATCAGACGCATTCAATTTTGAAACAAACTGTAAAATAAATCAGAATGGAACATAAGGAGTGGTGTTTCAGGGAGCCTTAAAAGGGAGAAGTAACATTCATATGTAAATGTTTGTGTGCACTCACACTTGTTTGTGTGTCTGCTCACGTAAATGAAAAAAGGGAACTTTAAAAGTTTAAGGATAACAAACTGTCTGAAAAGGTACGATTGCTTATTGCAAGGGAGACTTTTGTAACACCTTTTGGAAAACTAATTGAAATGCGCAAGTGCAGAGTATGTTTTGGCCCAAAGCAATTCTAAGCTGATACATTTACTGCACAGAGTGGCTCTTAATTTCCACCCCTGAAGCTGAATCCTCCTGTATTAAAACTAAACAGCTTGATAAGATTATATAATAATGTTATTAAATCATAATTAAGATTGAAAAGTGAAAAATAAATTTACCAGTAGAAAGAACTGAGAGTGTTAGAGGGCAAAAATTATCTAAGATGGAGTTAGACTAGGACATGAGGTTCTAAATAGCATTAATTTTTAAATTACACTACATAGTTAAAATGCACTTCTCATTTAAAGGCTTCTATTTCTAGAAAAGCCAAGGTCCCAAAAGCTTGATAGAAAATTTATTTCTTATTTTACTGGAGAGACAAGCACCATATGCTGAATCAGTAAAGTAATCCTGAAAGTAAATCCTGAAAGATAGCTCTGTCACCAGGCTGAACCTGCCTCAAGGCAGCTTGCCTTTTGAATCTAATGGAATGGTGTCATTTCACAGCAGGACTTACTCCTTGCTCTTATTTTGGATCCTTTATTTTGTTGCTGAATATGGAGTCATTCAGTTGCCTCATGTAAGCAAGGAAGCTATGGGTCAGAAGTCTGCATTCTTAACTTTAATTATGAAGGGAAATAGCTCTACCTTTTTGAGAGTGGACCTTTTTAACTTATGTAAAATACAGAACACTGTGAGAAAAACAGAGACTATTAAATTGATCCTCTCGTTAAGGAAACTTCCCTGTCTAACCATCCAGGAGCCACAAGTGCAGTCACACTCGCACCACCTGAGCTGGGACCAAAACCCCTTCACAGCTACACACACCATGCTCACACAGTCAGACCAGATTTCCTTGCTGGCTCAACCCCATGTTTCCCATAGTCAGAATATTCCTTCTCAGATGTCCAGATCCATAAAGTAATTTAATCATGGTGCATTAAGTGCATAACAAAATAACAGCTTTGGCTGTTACCTCTGAGGAGGGACCCAGGACACAGGAAACCCTGAGCTTTAATCCTCTTACAGTCTAAACACACGAAAGTCTGGGGGTTGTTGGCTCCTGCCATGTCTCTGAGTTTGTGGTCCCCTGGCTGGGCTACAGGTCCACGTGCCCTTTGTTATTCAAAAGGGTTGACAGTTTATGACTTTTTGCCTGTAAGTTCTGTTCAGTCCTTATGCAGACATGCTACTGGGCAGTGTCACCAGATCAGCACAATGTAAAATTAAATAGAATAGTACAGAAATATGAAAATTCCAAGACAGTTGAACAGGTTATTGCTTGTCACATGTCTTAATCTGAAGGGACACGTTTGCTGTAGGAGCACATTTCTCCATGCTCAAGTCACTCATATTTCATTTCATCCTTTGGTCATAATTGTGCTGGATATTGTGCACCACAAGAGCTTAGCTATGATGTAAGTCCTAAATTCAGATGGCTAGATCAATGAATTGATTATACATCCCTTAGTACATACAGATGAATATCAATAGCTGAAGACATTAAGGATAGGAAAGTTAGGACAGAACTTCTCGACTAAATGGAGGTATTATGTCTGGATAGTGTTTTGAATGAGATATCTTTAAGTCAAATGGGTTACTCATCAAGTTTGACCCATTTTAGAAAGTATCACAAATCCCTGCCCACATACAAAAACGAGATATATTGGTGGAAGGGCTTCTAATAATATACAAAGAATCAAAGTTTATATGGAGGTCACTTGTAACTACGTCTGTACCATTTCTATACTTTTGTCAATCACTCCCTGAATTGGACATAAAATGCTTCTGTGTTCTCATATGCAGGTCTGGTAATTGGGGCATAAATCTGGAGAGTAATAACAGTAGAGTAAAATGCAACAAAATAGTGTGTTCTCTTTTTGGACTGTATCTCAGCACTGTATTTTCCTGTCTACTGACACATGTGTTGTGTTCTCAGGCAAGATCAAAACCAGCTAGTGCAATAAAGTCTGGTTTGTGAAAGTTTTTGTACTAGATTTGTAATATTCAAGTAATTTATATTTTTTTCCAAAATGTGGTTCAAATATGATGATATGTTTCACTAAGATTCTTTTCTTTTTGCTAGCAAGGAAAACTTGCAGTGCTAAAACAGATACTGTGAAAGACAACAGAATGTTGTGGTTTTTTTCTTTTAAATATAGATAATGTTTAAATTTAATCTCTTATTCTCTAATTAGAATTTACCAGAAGTGTTACACTAGGGGTTAAAAAAAAAGATATATTCTGGAAGAGCATTTTAATAAATTAAGCAGGAGATGTAGAAATACTCTTGGTTTTTTACCTGGCCTTGGATTTTACCCAGTGCGTTGTGCCTGGCAGCTCATTGACTGACTTTACCTGTTTCCTTGTAAGGAAAATGGAACTGAAAATATTTTGCCTAGAATCAACAAAACATCCACCCAACAAAAGAGATTGAAGGATTTATTCTCTTGTTAGTAGAAAGTAATATTAAAAGTAGACTCTGATTACTTGCAATCATATAAATACAGCTACTATTGATCTGTTTCACAGGAAGTAAAACTGCACAAGTTTGGCTCTAGTGTTGTAGAGAGATCTGAGCTCAATATTAGCACAGGGAAAAATAATTGATTTCTGGTAGCTCCAAAGACTGGACTTAAAACAACTGTACACTTCACCTGTGGGCACAAACTGCTGAAAATTCAACTTGTCTAGTTCTGTCAGCAAAAAACACACTTTTATTTTTCTCTTCTGCAAAATGTGACATGCCCCCAGCTATCAAAGACTGTAACAATGTTTCTCTTAAACTGTCCTAAAAATGGAATTCTTTGGAAGACTGGAACATTAAACTAGTGACCAATATAAATTTGGATTGAAGAGACATGTTAGGGAAAGAACAAAAATAATACCCCTAGAACTAAAGAAATTCAGTGAAACGAACACAGAAAATGGTGGAAATTCCTGAATTCCTTACTCTACTGTTATTGCCTTTGAAAATAGAATTTCCCGCCAGGATGAAAATGGAAACAGATTTCAGGGTTGGCCTTGAGATGAGAAAGTGAAGTTACATATGTAAGTGGCTGAATGCTTTCCTTTAGAAAAAAAAAAAAAAGAGGCCAGAATTTAGTCTTTTGAATAAATGCCATAATTTTCAGGACTAAGCAGCCAAGAGTTCCCTTTGAACTTGAAGTGTGTATTTCAGGAGTGTGCCAGAACAGCTGTAGTGAAACTCACATTCATGTTATCTAATAGTTCCATTGTCAAAGATTCATGAAACTGACAAAAATGAAATCAAATAAATCCAAACATTTCAAACAATTTTTGAAATTCATCAGAGAAAAAAAATGAACAAGGTTCCATTTCTCCATCCCAATTTTGTCAACATCTAATGGGCTGAAGATTGCTGTCTCCATCCTTACTGCTTGCAGGCAACACAAGGAAGTCACTTGCATGTGGTCTTTTGTATGGAATTCCTCAAACTTAGAACATGTACCTTGCAATTTCAATAGGTTTTTTTTGTTATGTCTTGGTGAGATGCACAGTTTTGATCCATTAAGTGGCTGGAAAAATTAACAGGAATCAATGTAACTAATATGTATTTCACTGAATTTGGCCTCTCGAGGAAAGCAAGCAACATCTATTTTTGCCAGTAAAGTTCTGTTGAGACACAGATGTGCAGATATATCAGGAAAGACAAACTGTGGGAACATCCTCCATTTTCTTGGAAAAGGCAATAAAGGTAGACCATGTGCAATGTCTGGTGCTTCAGACTCAAAAAAGTGCTGTCAGCCCAAAATTCTGGCTGTGAGATTTTTTTTCCCAACAGATCATCTGCTTTAATAAAACTTATTACTTTTCCCTAAAACATTGCATTTGTTTTCTTCTTTTTCTACTATTAATAGTATATGACTTTCAGCAACAATTCCTAACACTAGAGTTTTCCCCAGCGTGTGTCAGTCTTTTGAATAGTCCATTACTTGCTAATCTAGTTAAAATGGACTCAGCTTTACAGTATGTCAGACCTCGATAACTGCACAACTGTTTGCTTATTAAGGCTGAAAAGATGAATAAAAGACTTACTGAAATTCAAACTGTTTTTCAAAAAGACATTTGAAGAAAATTCAAAGGAAATACTCTTCCAGATTTTTTTCCTAGATGACCAATGTTTAGTTTGGTTGGTTGGTTGGTTGGTTGGTTTTGTTTTTTTTTGGAGTGTTTTATTTTGTACGGTTTGGTTTTTAATGTTGGATACCATCTTGAGGGATACTTGGTCTGAAGTGATAAGTGCCCTTCTTCCAGACTTTAATTAAATGAAATGTCACTATATGAGGAATGGTATCTAATTGACTGCAATGGGAATGATCACATCATCCTGGCTGAGTCACCTCTCCCAAAAAGTCCATGGCTTTTTGGTCCATATCAGTTATATATGGTAGGAATAAATTTAGTGCATATGAAAAACACTGAATCAACCAGCTTTCATGCCTAAGGATTGTTGCCCAACCAATGAGCAGTATAAGCACTGAGTAAGCAGCAATAATGTACCTGTGACTCAGTGAAGTAAAAATCAGAGGCATGCAAATTTATTTCCATGGAACATAGCTGATCTGCTGGAATCATCCCCAGAAAATAAGAATTTAATTCATTATGTAGCCCTTCTGTTGGTGTCCCTGGTAGGAAACCAAACTTAGGGCTTTACTTTGTATATATTCAAGGCAATGGTGGTGGTGGTGTTGGTGGGGTTAAAAAAAAAAAAACCCAAAAAAAAAAAAAAAAAAAAAAAAAAAAAAAAAAAAAAAAAAACCACCACCAAACCAAAAACGCCAAGCAAACAAACCCCCCCCCCCAAAAATAAACAACAACAAAACAAAAGACAAACACTATTTATACAAGTTTATATGCTTTTCTTAAGAGGTTTGCAGTAGGGAAAAGTGAGATTTGATTGCACAGTCAGCCAATTCTACATCACTCTTTTAAAAAAATAAATTGGAGCTCAGTGATCCTCTTCAGCTATCTGCCAAATCAGCCTTTACCATCAATTCTGTTTTATTTGATCCCAAGGTTTGAAAATCTGATTCAACACAGTCTGAAGAAAAGAAATATAAACAACCCAAACAAACAAATGAACAAAAACCCCAAAAAACAAACAAACAAACAACAACAACAACAACAACAAAACCACCAATCTATCTTCCTCAGAAAGCATTTTGTTCTCTTGAGTTGCTTTTCTTCACACTGGCCTTCCTGCTGAAGATTTGCTCTCTCTCCCTCTCTACGTCCTTCATCTCTCTGGAGGCTGCCTTTTAATTAAAGACTTACTTTGTTTTGGATCATTTTTTATTATTTGTTCAAATGTTATTGTTTGTGTTTTGAATTGATTGCACCTGTACAATCCGAGCATTTGCTGTGGCACTGAATGAATTTCTTCTGCTATTGCCTCAGGACATTTCTGCAAACATACTGTTGCATTTGATAAAGATTCTCATGATAAAAGAATTTACAACAAAGGATAAATTAATTTTTCCTAAAGCTCAATGGCATCAAGATCAGATAGTGCCTCTCCGATTCTTTTTTCTCACTTCAAATTTCCATTTGCTTAGAAAACAGGTTTCTATATATTTGGACTAATATGAAAAGCACATTGTCATACAGACAACTGCAACGCTCAATAGAACAAATGTACCTTTCTCACCAGTGTCTCTTTGTAGCTTCTCGTCATTTACAACAGGCTTAAACCAAGTGGTACTATTTTAGTCCCAGGGCAATTTTTGTGTTCCTGCAAACACCTTTTACTGTTCAGTTAAAAGTAAATTGACACTTTCAGCCATTCTGTGTTGTAAGTTTCTTTCCTTTCATGGTCGTTTAAGTTTTTCTCGTTGAGTTTTCAAAGCAAGAAGTTTCTTTGCTTCTTTTATATCACATACAGTTTTGCTGATGTTATTGTTTCAGTTCTATAGAACACTATTCTCAGCAGAAGATGAGCAGAACTGTAGGCACAGAAATGAACGAGAAGCAGTAGAGAACTTTGCTGCATTCAGACCAAAATAGTCAGTGATAACGACTTCTGATACCTCTAATGATTGTGCATGGTTCTTATCTCTGCTGTGGGTTCTTCTGAGCCTTGATGCACATTGAAGCCCCTTTTCCTTTTCAAATGGGGCTTTTAGCATATGGTGATGGGCTGTGGTTTATTCAGAACTTCCTCAACTCATGAAATTATTTTGGATTAAAATCTGCTCCCTTCTGTCACAAGGCTTCCATTCTGAAACTAAACAGGACAAAACTTACCTATCCATTTTCTGCATAGTTATTTGTGTTCCATTATCTAATGGATATTATCAACAGAGCTGTAAAGCTGCTTATAACCACAACAACATCATAGAAATATAGATTTTCAGAGAGAAAGGAAATAGCAAGTGAGTCACTTTTTGGCCACACTATTACTGTGGTGTTTTGCAAACAGCGTATTTACTGTTGCTTTTTCTAGTGTAGTTTTAGGCATCAAGCATTGCTATTTCCCTGGGGAGATCATTCCACAGTCTATTACATTTCACTGTTAGCAAGCTTTTGCCTGGTGTGCAGTCCAAATGTCCTTATACTGGATCATACTGGATCGCTCACTGCACTGAGCAACTTTTAAAGCCAGCGAAATTCAGGTCCCTTAGGGGATTTTAATAGCCTGTGTGGTTTGGTTGTTTATAGGTTTTTTTCTGGTTTGTTTTTTTTTGGTTTCTTTTTTTTTTTTTTTAAGACCAAAAAAAAAAAAAAGTAAAATGGGCATTCATTTCTAAACTTACATGTGCAAATTGTTTTGAATAGTCACTTGAGTGTTATGTCCAAATTCAGGTATGGAAGAGGTGCATGTTATAATGTCTGATTAATCCTTTACTTTTAATTAGTGCTTTAGTTGAGAGTCAGGCTTTAGTTTTGTTTTCTCAAATGTTGTTTAAATGTTTTCTTTTCTGAAAAACTGACTCTAGATTTTGCCTGAAATTACTTTCTCTCAATGTGAACAAGCAATTAGCTTAGACAGCTTCTGGATGTGGAGCGCTTGTTCACTTGTATATTTTCATTGTCTGAATCTTCATCACAGTGATTAAGTTGTTCTGAGTATTAACTTTGTGTACTGAAGTAAGATACTTTTGCCACCAGATCTGCCAGAGCAGGATATATGCTCAGCATCTCTTAGACCTTCCACATAACACTGTACTTCACAGCAAGCAGTCTCCACAGACCTTCTTCAGTTCCTTGGTGCCATTTGGGTCTGCAATTCACATTTCTTTTTCTACTTTATTTTACAATGTCTTTGTTAGTGCTTTCTAAGCAATTTATACTCCTTTTATTCTAAAACAGAACAATTTTCATGTCTTGGTTCTGAAAAGGCTCTGTGTATGGCTAAAACCTTCACATGACCTTGATGTTTGCTGTCTGACATTTCATGGTAAATGACATACCACAGGAGACTGCAGACCATCCTAAAAGAAAACATCAAGGACTGGAGAGGGGGTGAGCAAAGAATGCTTTCCTCCAGCAGTCTGTAGAAAGCTCCTAACCTGGCTACTTGGGTGTGGGGAGACAAGATTTTAGCATATCTGGACACCCAAACTTATGTTTGGCTGTTTTCTAGCTGAAGGAATCTCTATCACTGTGAGGACAGGTCGTGACAATTACCTTCAGCTGGGGTCTTCCCTCTGGTGCTCGCTGTCACATATAAACTACCTAGATTGTTCTGTGTTTGTGCTGGAAACTAGGCATGAGTTTAATGGTATTTTGGTGTCCTCTGTGGCCACTCGAAGAAAACATTAAATGTGACTGAACGTAGGTGATGTTACTTTCATCAAAGTACTTCCAAAAGTGGATTCAATAGATGTTATTTTAAGGCAGGTTTACAAATGCACAGTTCAGACTAAACGATGTTATCAAAAAGAATTGAAATAATTGATATTTGAATCCCACTTGTATATTACCTTTGAATGTTATATCTATACCTGTGGAGGAGAACAAAGTAGAGTAATTCTCTTCATTTCTTGCCTATTAGAGCACTACACAGCAACAAAGTATAATGCTGCCTTATTTCTCCAGGGAACATAAAGACTATCAATGAATTACTCCTTTGGCAGCTTTGCCTATCTCAAACAAGTGCAGAAGAGGCAAGTCATGATTCCTGCTGCCAATACTGCCTCTGGGGAGTTGCTGGGGCTGGGGAGGAAGCATTGTTGGGTGGTGGGTCAAGGACAGCCCTGACTGGGTGAAGTGGACCATCTGGTGCTATTTCCTGCTCCTATCCAAAATATTTCCAGGACTAGATTGTACTTTTCAGGCACAGACAGTTGCCTGAAACTTAGCTACTAGCCAAGAGCAGCTAAAATCACACTGCTGTCTGGCAACTACCTCTTTACGTGCAAAGAGTGTGAAGCTTTTTGGCCCTTTGTACCGTGTAATGTTCTGCATGGGAAGGCTGAGGAATACAAACCACTAAATAGTAATACCTTTCACGTGCCCTCAAGTTACAATAAAAAGAAAGTTGAAACCATTTTAAAAGTCACTAATGAAGAGATAGAATAATTAAATTCTAATTAACCAAAGAATGAGTTATTTCTTATTTTTATATGCAAATATGTAAGTTTTGCTGTCACTCCTAGTTCATTTATAAAAGTCTCTGTAATGTCACTTCCACATCATTCCATATTTTAGAAAATCTTATTACTGGCAAAAATTTTTGGAGTTTTATAATTTAATAATATTATTTAATATTATTTATAATTATTTAATATATTTGTAGTGTTTAAATATTATTTATAATCTAATGTAATAATACCTATGATTTAATAATAATTTAATAACATTCAAAATATTTGCCCATTAAATCATGCTCATACATCATATCTAATTATGATGCAACTGAGTTTCTGGATGGTGAGAGAGTTAGACAGTCCTGTGTGAGCTCCTGTGCCTAGCAATGGGCATAAGACCTCCACACTGTACTTTAGGATTCCAGTAGAGGTTCCTCATTTCTAGACTTGATTATTTGCATTGTGAGGAAAGTCCAGTGAAGTTTACAAGTAAGAGTCCTTTGAACTTGTAAAAGATGGGAGTGACAGATTTTTTTAAGCTGGAAGGTCTCACATGAAACTCCTTAGGACACAACTTCAGAAGAGGAAAACAAGAGGGAAAGAAGAAGAATTTCATCTTTTATTCCTTCCAGAGCCTCTCAATTTAATAAAACCCATTCCTTGTGCAGTTACAAAAATAATGGGATTAATAAGAAGAACTGACATCCTGACCTCTTTTAAAACTGAATAAGTAACAAATGAGGGATTCTATGTTTTCTGGCCAAACTGCCTAACTCTTCTGAAAATTTGGATTGACCAAACTATGGTCAAAATATACCACATAAAAATTTGCATCTCTGAAAATGTTTATTCAAAAAAGTATGAAAAGTAATTATTTCATATCAGTTTCTTTTCAAAACCTCTCACTTCATGCTTAATCTTTTCTTTAATTACACATTACACATTTAAGATTTAGGGCAAGTTATTGAAAATCAATAAGGTCATAAACATAGAATTGGTAATTACTGCATGACTTGTGCAATATCTTATTTACATAATTCATTTACTAGCAACTTGCATTTTAATTAACCTACAGTGAGTGCTTCAATGAAATTGTAATTTAGTGTGCTAAATTGAAAAAGTTGTCAAATCTTGCACTTAGTCATGCAACTGTGAGTTTCATTGTCTATTCAGAAAGATTAAGAATTGTGCAATTAAGAAGATGAATTTAATCCTTGATTCCCAACATATTATATAAATATTTTTTTTTTCCTGTTAAATTGCATTTAAAACATGGCAATGATCAGAAGCACTGACAAATTAATAAGTTTTGTTGACCAAATTTTTCTCTACAGTGTTCTCATTTAATAGATAAAGATATCATAAAATAGAACCACAAAAAAAAACTTGACAAAGAAGCAGTCACTTTAACACCTCTCCTGGTGATCCATTGACACCGAAAATACAAACAGAGGTAACAATCTTGTCCTTCTACTGATTAAACTGTGACTACGAACTGCTTGCTTCTTGTTATTATGTAAACAAAAAGGTTGATTCCAGCCTAAGAAGGTATCTCTGGTAAACCCAATATCAAGATTTTCCGTAATATTGGAAAGATTATATGGAATTATGCAAGTAGTTAGTCTTAATCAAGACTTTGTTATTACAGTAGGAAGAAACTTGAGCTAGATTTTTACTGACCTGCTTACGTGTAGTAATTTAAATGTAAAATCAAATATGCAAAATTCATTTTCTCACCTATCTCCTGCTGACAGTCCTTTGTACGCTGAATGAATTTTCCCTAATCTTTGATTTGATACAAATGTCCATATTCTTGGAAAGAAATTCCTTAATGGCTTTTTTCCCCAAATTTGCATTATAATGTTCAGAATACATTTTTAGTATTCATCTGGAAAATGCCAAAAAGACTATGTTATTGTATTCTGGTTATCAGTGCTCTGACTTAATCAGTTCTTTCTGAAAACCCATAAAAATGTAATGGCTTTTAAAAGGTGGAAATCACATCATCTTATTCATAGCCTTTCAGAGCTCGTGAGTATATTGACATAAATATTTAGATGTAGTTAATTAAAAGAAAGCAGTTGCTTTGTAACATGAGATAGTAGTTTTTGGTCACTGGAGCAAAAAGGACAGACAAATACTATCCATTTCACTTGATTTCCAATCTGGTCACTGCAATTCAGGCAAAAGATATAATTTAGTTATTTCAAGGCACTTTTATGCCAGTATATACTCCCCAAGATGTAATATAATTTGTCTGCTACACTATTTATGCAGCACGCTGTCTGGCACAACATTCCCTCTAGACAAAAGGTGTTGACATATAAAAGAAGCAAGCAACAAACATTTGAGCTTCTGTTTATATTGCTTTTCTTGGAAAAATAGGAGAGCCAATTCAACAGAGATTTTGTTGCCACTCTGCGAACGTAGCTCCTGACCTGGAGGCCAAACTGGAATTTCAGAGCTTTAGCATCTCAATAAATTTAAATACAACACAGTTTTTAAAAAGAGAAATTTTTCAAAGTGTATATTTTCCTGTTTTCTGTTCAGGTGCATGTCAATGATGTTGTTTTATATGCAGACATGGTACATGTCATTTTAACCTAGCAAATTTGAGGCAGAAGTTTCATGAAGAAAAAAAAATGTAAACATTTCCTTATTGTTTTTCCTTCCTATCATCAAGAAAATGTTGTGCAAAGCATCAGAGCTCAGAGACCTCTTAATATCAAGCTGGCCTACAATGGGTGTGTATATCTGACTGTCACAGATTGTCCTGAGAGTGAGAAAAAATATTAAGTTTTCATACAGCAATCATCATATAGTCATTTTTCCCTTTGCCTTACCAGATTTCAACAAAATTCTATACTGGGTTAAAGTGTCATTACTCTCCTGTCTTCAGACTTAAATCCTTACATTGGAAATGGATGTTCTAACTAAATCTATTTCCCAATGAGATACAGTGATTATAACACACTTGATATATTTTACTGACTGCAATATTAAGCTTGATTATCCGAAGTGAAAAATAGGAAAAATAGAGACAAATAAAAAGAAAAACATTATTGGCTACTATCTTTTGCCTTGGAAAAAATACTTATTTCTGTTCCAAGATTCAAGTTTCTGTGGTGAAATGTCCACAAGTACCTGAACAAGTTAATTGAAAACAGTCTTTAAAATCTCTGTGATTGCTGCTGTGAATGGAAAGGTGGTATGCACTTGACAAATCTACATAACTTGCAAAGGAAAACAGGGGTTAATGTAGATGAAAACTGTGGTCTCAGACACACACCACAATCAATACCATTGAACAATTTAGCCCCTCCATGCTGAGGCTCAGTAAGTGCTCCCAGGTTCCTAAATGTTAAAGACTGTGTCAAACGACTACTCGGTGGCAAGGCTAAGCTGTGGCATTACCTATATGTGTATACAAAGCCACCTGGATTCATGAACAAAAAACTACAGCTCAACTAAGGCTCCAGTGTGTCTGCATTGGAACCTCCCATGCTACAGACTTTCACAAACCGTTAAAAAGAGCTTAAACATTTCTTTCCCCCCAGCAATAGTTACCAAAGAAAATTGTATAAGAACATAGTCTGTTTTCCCCATGTGCCTTCTGACATCTCCTTTAATGGAGACAGAAAATTCTCAGCACCAGTCCAGCCCCTTGCACCTCTGAGAATCATAAAAGACTATATATTAACAGGAGAAGACCATCCATTTCTCTCAGATCTGCAAAAATCCTTCAGGTGACAATGTCTTCTGATAATCTAGGTTGGATACAGGTCACTGTAGTGATGAAGGGGGTGTCTAGAGTCTATTCTCTAACAATGTAGTTTCTCTTAATATATGATTTCATATCTAAATTTAAATGAAATTAGATTTCTTATTTCTTTTGAGGTTTACTACAGCAAGAATGATTTCTATTGTTCTGTATAACATCTCTTTGTTGATTTTTCTCTACTTATTTCTTAAAGGCACTTATATTTCTGTTCCTCACTTTCCTGTTACTTTACACTGATCCATGTGTAAAATGGAGTTTCAGACAAACATGGACACATCATTCTTCTATTTTAACATGGCAAGAATTTGTAGAATTACTTTACTATCCATCTGTATGTAGCTATTACCTTTTGGCCACTCAGTAATTATAATGGAATCATGCTGTATTGAGGCAATGGAAATTTGTACCTTAACTTTATTGGCCATGTTTTTAGTAAAAGAAACTTGAATATATGAACAAAAAGCATTTTACAGTTTTAGAAGATATATATAGGTTTACATAGGAAACATGAAATATTAGTGAGAATAAAAAATGCTAACAGTATTCAGTTGTCTGGTGTATCAGAAGAGAAAGGTTCAGATAAACGTGATGGAAACAAAAACTGAAATAAGAGTTTTCTCCACTGTGTAGGATCACTGGGACCAGAGTGTGAACAGCTCTTCTAGCAGAACCTTTCCAAATTAATTGATTTTTTGGCTCAATAGTGTCACTAGGACTGGTTACTACACCTGTGAGAAATACATATCCACTTAAACTAATATCTCAAGAACTACTTTCAGGCTGAGCTTTTGTGCTTTTCAGATATACGCCTATGTGCACATATTGCATAAGCAGAATGTGAAATCGAAAAGCTAAATCTTCTGAACCGTCACCCTACTTGTGAGTGAAATCAGTTTCTTTCACCTGTGAAAGCGCAATTAATTACCAGATGACTGCTCTAAGCACTTGTTTGCAAAATGTAGTGAAGAGTTCATATAAATAATGCTTCTTTTCTGAAGGATACTCTTCTTCCCCTAGTATGTGGAATACTAAAGGTAGTGCTCAAGCACAATTACAAACTTATCGTAGGAAGAAAAGCTTATAAAGATTAGTGATAATTAAATTAAGCTCAGTTAATTGGGGATTACTGGGAGGAAAACCACTAATATCAGTGGAATAAGATAGACCACACCTGGATTTCAGAGGGTTTTTGTTGTTACTGCACCACAGCTAGAAATCTTCCATGGGGCTGGGCAAGTCCAAAGCTTTTACATGATAGCATTAGTTGTATTGGAGGTTTGAAAGGAAAACTGTAAAAACCAAAAATGCCTGAAATATAAAGAAAAATTAAACTCAATAGTTGTCAATGTTTCAAATTTATGTAAAATCTCTTAGAAGTCAAAGAACTCTTCTGTAGATCAGAAGTCAAGGCTTTGCTCACAGCCAAGTCCTGCATACCTGTCTAAAAGTAAAGTCGGCTTGGAATAGAAACATCTGGGTTAAAGTTTGGCACAAAATTAGGTGATCTATTCAGTAAATTATTTTTTATTAGAAAGAGATTGCTTGTTTCAATGGTTGCTACCCAGTTTCAATTGCTTCCTAAAATGAGCCTGTTAATATCTCCTTCAAAAATGGAAAAACTCCGTATATTTTGATCGGCAAGTATAGCATTAAAAATTTTGGACCATTATTTGGTTTTGCTTTTTTTTCCCCTGAACTTTTATTTACATGAAGAACAGTGAATGACAATTCTCATTGTTCTTCAGTTGCCTTTTCTGTTTCAAGAACTTCAGGTCTTTCAGCAATGCTATGGTAGTCCAAGACCTCAAGATCTCAGAATGGGAGCAACCTGGGACAGCTTTGACACTAGATCTGTGTGCTCTCTGCTTCACTCCCTGTCTCATCATGGTCACAGTTACGGTATATGGTACATTATTTCCTGTTCTAGAGAGGTCAGAAGATAGTTTAGCCTTAAGCATACTTTAGAGAAGTTTCAGGACTTCTCAAAATTATTTCATACCTGCAACAGTTCCCTAAAAATCCAGAGTAAAACAGAAAACATCACTGAATGTTCCAAAAATTGATGTCAAAAAAAGAAGGCTCACTGATTTGTAATTATGCTGTATTTGGTGCTTTTATTTTAATTTGCATAATTTAGAGAAGGTTTAGCTTGAAAAAGGATATATATAGTAAAATTTATTATGTAAAAAGTACTGCAAGACTCCAAAGAATAGTATCTTATAGGCAAGGTAATTTTTTTGTCATTGTTTTAACTAATAACTTTACAGATACCTTTCATTAACTTCTGTTATTTGAATTATCCGCAGGATAAACAGCAAGAAATTAAATCAGAATAAACATTTTAAGTAGTATATTCTTCGGCTACAATCCTTGATACATGTGAATTCATTGCATTCATTAGTTTTAAAATGCATTATTTTTGGATATTTTCTTAGGAATAAAGAATTATGGATTTGTAAGCAACTGAATCATCTGAATACCACCAGGGGAATTAACTTCGTTAATCTACAACTGCCTCTGTGTAAAACATCTACTGCTGTGCACAAACAGTAAATGACAGGGGCTTTCTATTTCAGATGTCTACCCAGTATGGGAGAATGGAATCTTTTTTTGAGTTTTAACATGGGTTAAATATAAAAGACATTAAGAAGCAATTAATGCAATTCTGGAGAGTATCTTCATCTATGTCCTTTAGCATGTAAATGCTGTAACAAATTTAAAAGCAGTTCCTTACAAATAAGGGAAGTATTCTTTGCTTTCTACTACATTTTAAGGACTCATAGCAGCACAATTTATTCTGTCATATGAAAATCATAATGATGGAAAATTATTATGCACAGCACATTTAACACAGTTATTTAAAAGGGGACATTGACTAATTTAAGGACTTTATGGAAGTTTGCAAGGAAAATATGCAGGCCAGTCACCACATAGTACATTCCAGGCTATGTACTCTCCTACCCAGCTCCTTGAAGAGCTTTGTCAGTGATTTTCTTGTAGTGAAGGATCTGGAAAAGGTGTGCAAGTTCCATCTTCAAGGTGTTAACCACAACCTTCCTAATCCAAAGTAAAGGACATATTAACTCCAGTGCTGTTGCAGGGCTAGATCAAGAGAGCCACTGTGAGTCTGAATCAAACGCTCTGGCCTCTCTACCACAACCATTTTTAAAGAAAGTAGTTTTTGATAAGGCTATCCCTGATACTGCATGAATGTCCCTCTCAAATACATGTTCTTTCTGTGTCAGTCAGTTGGTTAAGAATCTTCCTCCACTCTACTTCCTCCTAGCTACAGGTTAGAGAGATGTTTTACGCATAAAAGAGAGAGATCTTCTTACACAGTAATTTTGTAAAGAAATCAGCTGACAAAAGTAAAAAATATGCCACAAAGTTGCTAAGCTTAGGGTTAAAAGCATGCTTTAGCATGCATTAAACACCTTAGTGTACCATGGCTTGTTGTTTCTCAGTATAGTATTTTTGGCTTTTGTTTGAAAGCTGCAAGTACAGAAAGCTGAATTATCTCAACAATCATGAGTAATGTCTCATTTTCTGACCCATAAAAGGCAAAGAGCAAAGTATAGAAATGAATTTCTTTGGACAGTTAAAATCCTATTGTAAGGTAGGATATCATTATACTTACGAGGAACAGACATAATGATAAAACAAGTGGAATGATAATGAGTGGAGGCATCGTCTCTCCTTGCCTCAGCTGAGGAGCACTGACAGCATGTGCAAGATAAGAAAAGTTCCACTTTTAATACACAGAAAATGTTTTGTCAGCCAGGTCACAACTCTGCCTTTAATTAGATGAAATGTCTTCAATTAGAAACCACCTGCATATAGGTTAGCAGCCTGCTCAGTTCCCAGCAGGTAATCTATTCTGTGAAAAGTACATTTCAGTTAGGGAGAAAAGCCCCTACAATGCATCTATTGTGAAGTGTAGCTAATGTGTCATTCATATATAGTCATAAACAGCTTTAAAAGCACATTGATTCTGTTTATTTTCATTTGAACGACGCTTGTATATTTGAACATATAGTTATTTCTTGAAATAACTGGGAAACAGCAATCAAGAGAAAGCAGTTGATTAGCAATTTAAAGTAAAGCAAAATGGAAACATTTTTCATATGCTGTCAAGATTTCTTCTAAGTGCCTCCTGTTAAAAGAGTATTGCTTACAGTAGCAGGCTGCAGTGATTCACTGCCATATTAATATGCATTGCTGAGTACAAGTGAAATCTATATTCAGTTACATAAGATTTCAGTGTTTTATTGTTGGTGGCCTTTTCTTGGAACATAAGCTTTTTGTTGCACATGACATCATAGCCCATTAAAACGTGAAACTTCTTGGATCAATCTCAAAAATAATGCAGTGGAATTTTCTAACTCGAAGTCAGAAGTAAGGCAGGGGAAAAAGGCACTCAATAGCTTAAGATATTTTGAGGACTGGGACCACAACATCTCCTCCTACTGATTAATTATTTTCTAGATTGTGGCTTACAACTTATGAGATAAAAGGGTTTTATTTTAAACATCTCATGTATGTGGTTTGTGTGCATATATATATATAGAGAGAGAGAGAGAGAAAGAGAGAGAGAGAGAGATTGACATAAGAAATTTCTGGATGGGCATTGCAGAGTTTGATATGGATTTGTTGAATAAATGACAGTTTTTGAAAATGGTAATTTTTAAAAAATCTAAGGGCCCTTATAAGTAGGCAGACACTTGAAAATATATTTATTGTATAATAAATTGGTTTTATTCTTGAAATTAATCATTATTTTTCAGGTGCAATGAGCTCTCTTCAGTTGTGTGCCAGCTCTTATGAGCCAGTTTAAAATCTGGCCTGTATTTTCCCAAAATGTGGTCTGTACTGCAAAAAGATGCCATTGAGGATGATTTAAGAAGCACCATTCTCAAATCATAACAGATAATTACACTCTGAGGATAGTGTGATATCTTCCATTTCATGAGTGATATATGAAACTAAGGCTTTGCTATGCTTCTTGATTAAATACTTTTCAGAGTAAATTGAAGGTGTCTCAGTACATTGTTAGATAAATATCTTTTTACTACCCATACTTTATGTTGATAAATGCCTTTAAAACTGTTCCTTGGAAAGAACTTCATTTCTATCCTAACTGTAGCCATCTTTCTCTTTTGAAAAGAATTACCATAGTTGGTCAATGGATCTTCACATACAGCTGTTATATCAGCCAGAATCTAGATCTTTCATATGCTTATAAATATTTGTAATTCTAAACATATAAACAGTTTCACTGTGCTTTCATGCTTGGAGCTGGAAGAATACTCAAAACTTCACTGTGTGGGACTTATGTATGATCCTAATGTGCTTTCTGTCCTCTGAAATAATAAGGTAGAATTATCTGTCCAGCATCATGGTACATGATCAAAAAATAAATGCCAGAAGCATTAAGAACCAAAGACCTAAATACTGTACTGGCGTATACCACTAGCTGTATAAAAGACAAAACAAACAAACAAGCAAACAACAACAACAAACCCCTCAACCAAACAATCCCCTCAAAACTACCAACAAAATGATAAATAATTATTCTGTGTATTTATGTAGAAATTATTTGCAATATAAGTGAAGAGCACCAAATCAAATTGTGCCAAATGCCAAAACTCACATTCATCATTTTTATGTGGGGTTAGAAACACAAATCTCCCTCTTTAAAGTGAATTAAATAGAGAATCAAAAAATAACAGAACTTACTAGAACTAATCATCATGCTTGGAGTCTGTTTTGTGACAGATCTTATTCTCCTCAGTGTTCTGAGAAGACATATAAATAGCTGGTCATATTCTCTCTGAACCAAACAGAGTTATGATAATGTTGATAGTGTCTGAAACTGGCACTGAGATGTGATCTTGAGTGACTAACTGTAAAACTGTTGGTCGGTCACCTTTTTTGTATTGTAGACTATGAAGCAGCTAGAGGAAGGTCATCTTGTCAGATAAGTAGCATTTATTTTTTATACTATGAAAGTAAATGAGATATTGTGCCTGAGAAGTTTGAAATAGAAAGTGACAAAAATGTGGTTCCATTGCAGTTGTTTACGTACATGTAGCAGCAAAGAGGTATTGAAAGTTAGTCACCCTTCTTCCATGCTAGAGGAGTGATCATAATTTTCGCTGACACGTGCTGGTATTGGGATACCTACTGGCATTGATGTAAATACCATTTACTTGAGAAATATTTACACTTAAGGAAAAGAAGAAACCTTAGAAAAAGGTATGCAGATGGTTTCACTCAAGAGAATCTAATGTGGGCTCAAAGCATCTGTTCTGAGAAAACAACTGCTAAAGAGAATGGGATTATATGGGATTTGGCCTTTTGCCATAGGTGGCATACTCTGATATCACAAATGTGGTATCTCTGGAACACTGAGGACACCTCTGGAGGCTACAATTGGTGCACCTTTCTGGAGAGACTTTGGAAATGGCTCTACTTCAACTAGCCTGGTTTAAAGATTTTACACAAAAAAAAGTTAGATGCTTTACTTTCTCAGTGTTCCATCATTAGTAGATTCAGTTATTGTAGGTATTTGATGACTGCAAGTGTAAAATTTGGGACCCTTTTAGCCAACGTGAACATGTAATAGTCTGTAGGAGAAACTCATTTGACTTTAATTGGATGACTAATGAGTAGTGTTTGTAATTTTTCTTCATGTTAGTACATGAACCCTAAGTTGTAACAATAGCATAAATGTAGAGAATTCATTTTTAACCCTCTTTTTCAAATACAGAAAGGTTTCTGACTGCTGAAAACAAGTCAAAAGCCAAAACTCAAAATTGAGACAGAAAAAGTAAATGTTGAAAAAAAAAATAAATGGGAACATTAAATTATCATGGACCTTATGATTTTAAATAGAGCAAGAGGTGTAAAGTCAAGCTTGGTTGATTGGTTGGTTGGTTGGTTTGTTAGTTGGTTGCTTGCTTTTGAGTTTTGTTTATGTTTTGCTTTGGGCTTTTTTTTTTTTCATTGTACCAGTACATTCCTTTCCTTCCTTCAGCTGTACAGGCACCTTATTATCTTCTTTTGCCATCAGTACCAAGTTTATATATGGATCTTCCATAAAATTTTGCCACATCCTCTCTTTTTAGCCTCAACAAAGTATTCATTTCTGTGTTGTAGTTCAGTTCTAAGGGAAACTTACAAAGGACCAGGAGGACAAAGTCTCTACTGAAATGCACCAGTTTTAGAATATGTGAAATTTTGTTTCTAAACAATCTGGCAGTGTCCTTATTTTCCACCTCAGTGATCTTCTTTAATCACTTCTCCCATTTGTGTATCTAGTTTTTGAGGTGCTTTTTTCTGGTTGGTTGGTTGGGGTTTTTTTTTCCCCTCCTCCTCTTCTCTCCTTCAGCTTGTGGCAGAATGCTGATGAGCAAGACGCGTCTCCAGCCAGGTAATCATTTTGGCCACCAAACACTGACTGCACTTCTAAAGAAAATTTGCAGTCTGAACAAATGTTTAAAGTACAGTAAAAGCATTTGATATGCACTCATTGCAGGTACATCCACTGAAAGTTGTTCAGGCAAGGACTTGCTGCAGTACTGATTGCACCGAAATGATACCCTACACTCTCTCTATTTTAGCCAGCATTTTTGCCATCTCAGTGGCACATAACAGTAAGAAAACAGGCTTTAAGGGACATGTGGAATGGCACAGTGGTGATATGCTACACTGAACAAAGAGCACTGTTATTAACACATGATGTAAATCTTTGCATAACTCGTCACTGGGCAAAATTCTCAGCTGGGGTACATACATATAACTCCTGGAGATCAAGGGATCTCATGCTAGTGGGAGTTCAAACTTAACATTACTTATGAAGAAGAGTGACCCTTAGTTGGCATTTGCTTTTATTAAAAAAAACACATGCAAGGGTAAATGTTTGAAGAGGCTGGGTCTTGTAATCCTTTTTGCATTTGAAGTATGATTTAGGTGAACAGCTGATTATTCAAATCCCTAACTACCAGCTTCTTTCTTGCAATAAAGTATTTAGGATTGTTAGCCTGGATTCCTACTTGCAGTTCAAGTGTGGGTGTAAACTGAACCCATAATGGATGAGCTCCTGTACAAAAATATATCCCTAAGTGTGAATATGCCTGTCCTTGCTTAAGGGACAGGGAATACTATTCTATTCTTTCGATTTTATTTTTCAAGAATCACACTGACAAAAAAATCAAATGTCTCATCTGTCCTAAGGTAGTTTACTTTTTTTATGATAGGAGCATTTGCCTA
>JAWWEW010000078.1:36716268-36811896 GCA_035583185.1 Anabacerthia variegaticeps | reverse complement strand
GGGGGCAGGGAGGATAAAAAGAGAAATAAGGAGAAAAAAAAAGAAACTTATGCCTTTGCAGAAACACATGAACTCTTTCATCACTGGTAATTTTCCATTTTCCTAAATCTTATTATGTTCACTACCACAGCACAAGAGTTATTTTATATTAATCATTTCACTTTTTGTTTCACAAGTAAAAACATCATTTTGTTTTAGTAATGTGTTGCAATGGAAAGTCAATAGTAAGGAAGAAGATTGCCAATATGACAAAGCGAGTGCTGAGACAAATTTGACAGAGGTGATCTGTATTTTGCTTTCAACCTGATTGCATTAAGAACGAGGCACACAATCATTTGGAATTGGAATCTGCACCCAACAGAGCCTTATAGCCTTAAGATCTTGCTGCTTGTCAGTTAGACGATCACTTACACTCAATAAATCAGTATTATTCTTTCTTCTCATCATCTTTCTAAATAGTTCAGAAGAATGCGTTTCAACGATGATCCCTTTCAACTTGAAATAATCTGTGATTCCATAAACAGATTCTCTTCTTCTGAACCTTGAGATTTCTCTTACTGTTTGTAGTAAAGACTGATGACAGTGTATATAATCATACTAATTTTATAGACAGACCCATATAGTGATGGGGGTTCTGGAACTGTATTTCAAGACTTAGGGATGGTGCCAGATAAAAACATTGTTTTGGATATAAACATGGAATGTAGGTATTATATATATATATATATATATATATAAAATTCTTCATCCTTATGAAATGAAATTACATTTTTGTTTAAGGATGATCTGAAAGCAAAGAAATACTGCTTATTTAAAATGTTCAGTGCCATAGCTTATTTCCGCAGATTGACAACCTGTAGTAGAACTACTCTGGAAAAGGAAGTTCTTATTGAATAATGTTAATAGTGGGCATGGGAAAAAAACATCGCCTTTGAATGATGGGGAAATGCAGAGCCACATATGCTACTTTGTAGTCCTCTGTACAAACTACTAACCAGGTAGAGGGGTGAGCTGAGGAGGACAGGATTCTTCTAGTAAGAGGGAAGAAATGTGCAAAGTGTGCTAAGGACATGAACTGGGAAGCTTAGTCTGGAAGTCTGCCTGCTGAAGGAATTGCATCTAGTCAAGTTAGACATGCACACTATAAACTGAATTCAAAATTAGATAAATATACTCTGGAAATTTGTTCTATATTTTCAGCATTGAAATTCAGTTCACCTTGCTGAGACAGAAAAAAAAAAGGTTTCACTATGGAAAAATACCAAAAAAAAAAAAATAAAAATGTTCATCATTCAGTTCCTCCCTCCCTCCCTCCCTTCCTTCCTTAAATGTACCTAAAACCACATTTTTGTCTGAAACTTCCAACAAATTTAAAAAGTATCAGGAAAGTATCTCTTTTGGTCTAGTGGTGAGTGTGCAGGGACATCCAGCTTCCGAGGGGGGATGAAATACCTGCCTGGAACTGCAGGAAATGCAAGAGCCCCATATAGCTGTATTATGCTATCTACTGCAGTTGATTATTATGAAATAAATAAAATCTATCTACATCTGCAATTTTAACTTAAATGTCTGATTCTTCCATTTGGTCTCACTTTATGGGTAGAAACTGCTGGGGTTTTTCTTATTGTGCAGCTTCTGTGTGTCAGAAACCTGCAGTGTGACCTGGTAGAAACAGCTGGAGCAGATCTGCCTCCCATATGTCATCTTCTGTCAGATCTTACAGGACTAATCAGACATGGCCATTGCCTTGTACCAGAAAAAAACCCACAAAGTTACAGAGCCTGGCAGTGCTGCTGAGAGATGACTGACCTATGAGCAAGTGGGATCCCAGTGCTAGAGTGTGTTTATTTGTTGCTGTTCTTAGTCAGGCTTGCCCTCTTTCAAGTTATATGTTCACATTGCCCCTTGTGTTCTCTCAGGCCACACAGAAAGTTGTTTTCCTTAGGCAAAATTTTACTGCAGGAGCAGATGGATGCACAGTTCTTCTCTCACCCCTTTGCCATAATAACTGTCTCTCAGAATCCTCTTACAGTCCTTTTATGGACTAGGAAGAGCCTTTTGTTCTTTTGTTACGCTGTGACTTCAGCTTTTGTCACTTGGCTTCAATTTGTCATTTGTTGGATTCTTGATAGCAATATGGATTCTGTGTATTTTAGTACTTCTAACCACAAATGGGGTTTTATTTTGCTTGAACCTGATTGTTTATATGAGCCCTTGTAATCAGATTCCTTTCCAAGTTGATGTTGGTTTTATCATATTATAAGCTGCTATCTCATCAGTCCTTCCTAAATTTACAGTGTTCTTTTGTTGAAGTATTTTGCTGGCTGGCCTAATTTCAAAAAGGAAAGCTTAGGGTTTGTTTGGGTTTTTTTTTTCTACAAACAGTTATACACTCTATGAATATTTCTTCCCTCCCTCTGATTTGCTAGGATTTTCTTCTCATCTAAACCAGTCAACATATTTTCATCAGCTAGTAACTTTTAAATATCACTTAGCCATCTAAATATATTCACTAAATATAGATGAGGCTATTCTCTCATTTATCTCTTCAGATTTGACCAGGCAAATCAACCACGTAGTAAAAACACTCCAGGATGTACAAGTTTAGCTCCAGTTCTGGCAGTTACATTGTGGTAGCCAAGCGTGATAGATGACTGATGTATAGTGCTGTACTTGGCATTTTTGTGTCTCTGGAGATGCTTACAAGTATTGTGCTATTAGTGCTGTTTTAGCACATGTGCTTTAGCTTGTGTTGTGCCTCTTTTACCTCTCTTGTTTCATAATTGATACTGTGAAACATTTTCTTCAATGCCAGATTGAACTTTTTGAAAGAATACAGACTGTGAAGACTCTGAGGCATGCAATAGATAATTTCTGCTATCCTTCAATACTGCCCAAATCACTCGTATTATTTCAGCAAGGAATTTGTGGCTTCTTGTTGTTGTTGTTGTTAGATAGGCTTGTTCGCTTGGTCACTTGGCCACCTTGTATGTAGAATAACAGTCTTCATTTTCAGGATGTTTGACACTACCCTCAAAGCTGGCAGATCCTAGGTGAAGATGTAATGTCACAGAACAGGTACAGACAGTTTTTCTGGCTAAAGTATTGTTATACTTTTTCTCATGGCTTTTCAAAAATTTTAGTCTATGGGATGTATATTATCTGTCTTTTGCTTTCTTGAAATCCCAGATCAATATCCCTCAGCAGCCTTTTGTTTAGTTTTGTATCATCATCAGTAAGCATAATTTACTTCTATTTGAGTATTCCTCAGTATTGCAAGAAATGCTGGATATATTTTTTGCCTCCGATCTGTAATATGCTTATTTTCTCTCTAGATATAAATGACAGCAGAATATAACATTCAAATATAGTGTCAGTTTTCTAGTATTACATTATTTCCTTAGCATTGTTAAGACTTAATCAATTTTCAGTTGGCTACATTATAAATGTTCCAGGGTCTCTTCTCCCACAGTGTGTAAATAGCTATTTTTGAGCACTTTCTTTTTTATCCTACCCTAAGACTCTCGTATAACTGTGAAAGTGTTGCTTCCACTATCAGTTTTCAGTAGTATTGCTAAGATAAAATAGGGTTGGGTTTCAGCCCTCCACGTGCAAGAAACTGTTTTCTTGCTTGGTTGCATTGCATTGGCCTCATTTTCCTGCACTTCATGTACTCATAGCTCAGAAAAAAACCAAACAAGTGGATAGACCCAACATCATGTCATGTTTTCTACCTTGTTCTACTTTTGGTTTGTTGGGAAACAAGAAGACCAATCATGAAAAAGTTGAAACAGAGGTCAGTATCAGCCATAAGGCAACAGTCCCTCTTATGAAAAGTTTGACATATAAACTTCAAACAAGTATTTGGGGCAAGTTTGAGACATCTTTCAAAAAGTACACAACTGTTTTTAAGAAGATAATGACACAATAATGACTCTGAACCCTTTTTGCCTTGCACACCTCTAGACTAAGTGATATCTAGATTACTGTGTAAAAAATATGTACCTGCTGACAGCAATTTTGGTTTTTTCTGCCCTCTTCAGCATACTGACTGTGTTCTACAGACTACAGCGTGACTGTTGAAGCAGCAAGCTTTTTTCACTCCTGAGCTGATTTTTCAGATCTTTTTGCCCCATCGAAAGACATCCAGACCATAACATTCTTGTAAATTTTACTACCATAAAGGGCACAATACTGTATAGACAACCATCCCTCTTCACTCTAGAAATGTTTGGTTGCACAAATAGCCAAGTACCCAGAATGACTCATATAATCTGATAGCGGAGCAAGGCAATCTATCTGCAGGCATGTTGCAATGCAGCTGGGGAGAGTAGGGCTGTATAATAACATCTAAACCTGAAGGCAAAGGAGTATTTTCAAACTCCCAGGTGCCAGTGTACTCCTAGAACTTTCATCTTGGCATGCACATGGATGAACCTGCCCACGTGAAGCCTTGGCTTGCCTGAAGAAAAGATGCTCTACGTGTAGATAGCATGCAGCTTGTGATGTTAAGGTGTTCTTGCTTTTATGAAGACATGATCCCAACGTCTACAATTCGCTGGGAGTCACAGAGGAGTTTAAATACCTTCTTAAGATTTTGGGATACAATCTAACAAAAGTATAGGACAAAATCCCCTGAAGAGTGGGCGGATTGGGTGAAACCCAGGTATCTAGCACATTTACATATGACAGCAAAGAAACAATAACATTTCAAAATTAGATTCAGAATTTATACTGTTCCCTGACATACTCACAAAGAAATGAAAAACAGGATATCTCACTGGAGCCAGACAAAGAAAATATAATAACAAGAGTTTGGTTTTGCCCGAATAATATACTATTTTTCTATGGCTTTTTTTTATATTTGTCTATATTTTTTTCTTTAGCAATTGGAGTTGTTTAATTTTTGCAACAAAGTATTGGCTATAATAGATGACTGCAACTCAGATTATTGTTTAGGAGGGAATATTTCATGGAATATTTTTCAAGGTGAAAGTTCCTATGAAGATTGTTTTCTGAAAAGAAGCTGTGAGAACACCTCCCTTTTGTTATTCTTCTGGGTTTTTTTTATACTTTATAACATATTTAACCCATCTTTTACTGCTGAAGAAGAGGAAAAATGCCTTCAGGAGTTTGATATAAATTTCCAGATGAATGCCCAGCTGAGCTACAAACTTTATGAGTCTTTGAAATTTCCAGTTGGTTTTATAGTACAGAGATTTCTTTAAGTCTCCCTCATGATTTCTTTCAGATAGTTATGATAAACTTTGGTGTGCAATGTTTTTTTTTTGTTTTGTTTTGTTAAGCTTTTTCCTCACTTGAGCAGTCATCCAGAAATAAAAGCCTTCTTCAGAAATAATCAAAATATTCAGTTGATAGTGTTCAGAAAGAGCCTCATTCTTCTATGTAGTTATGCAATTATAGAGCATCTTGAATGACTGTCACTTAAAAGGGTTGTAACGTTTTTGGTTTATTAGAAACAGCTGGCAGATACATCAGAGGCATCAATGGAATTATTACTTTGAAGCAGATGTTAAATAGAATGGGGCAATAACAGCTGTTGCAATTAGAAGCATTGTGGGCACATTTCAGCACATCTATGGCTCACCATGACAATGATCTGACTAAAGACCAGTTAGTAAAATGTTATTTTTTTCATATATTCAAAAAAAGGTAGTTTCACATGAGCAGTGCAAAGAATATGTTTTTCTTATAGCTTGTGTCATATCTGAGGTAACTCAGACAACAGAAAGGGTTGAATGAGATCTCAAGGGCCAGCTGATTTTTAATTTTTTTTTAACTTTAGATTCTGATAAAATGCCACCCATGAAAAAATAATTCCTAAGTATATATACTACATATTGTTGAGTGGTTTGGAGTGGAGTCTTCTCAGGCTCACTGACAGCTGAATGACAGGCTCACTCAGCTCCTTGAAAGAAGAAGGTTGAGAGGAGGTAGAGCCACACAATTCCCAGCTGCATATTTCCTCATAGATTACACTTAGTTCCCAAAGTCGAGATGCCATTACATGGCATCATTCAACCTATTCATACAAATCCGCTAATCCTGCAGCATCCTGACAAATATTTTCTCATTATTCAGCAACCTTTTAAATTCACAGAGTCTTGTTATGGGGTCACAGTTAGAAAATGAAGGTAGATTACAAACTTTGTTCTCCACAAGCTCTGCAGTCTCTTGTATGAAGGAGATTCTGCAAACCAGCTAGAATGTGACTGAGCAACACAGACTCAAAAAATGACAACATTTTTAGCCACTACCAAAACTGTAATGGAAGTCCCCCAATTTGACAGAAAGACTAGGAAGTGCAAATGGAAGATGCAGAAAAAAGGAAAACATGATTCATAATTTCACAGCTGTGTGTCCTTTTTTCCTAAGGACTTAGAAGTCCTTTGCTAGCTGTGACTGACATTTCAGTTCACATGTACCCCAAATTCGCCTGAGTCATGTGTGTGTGTATTTCAGACAGCTGTAGTTTGCAGATGCTTCATTTAACCACATCAATAGTGGTGTCAGTCCACGTGAGGTGAAAAAAGAGCTTAGGTGCAGAGGTAGGGGTTAGGATAACTTGACTACACCCAGAGGCACTCTCCTTGAACTGAACACCCTCATACAGAAGGACTATATGAAAGAAACAACAGTACATAAGAGATAGCTGGTTGCCAACACAGATTATGTGTATCCCTCAGTGGGTGTGAAGCTCAAAGCCCACCATTCCAAGTCAGACTTTGTGACTGTCAGATTTCCTTTTATTTCTTTTTATTTTCTTAATTTTTGTTTGGCCTCTGAATCAAGTTGCTAGGAGAAAGCAGGATATGGGACAGAAGGGAAAGAAAGAAGATGGAGGTCAGAACATAAATTACTCTTTTTAATTTATTTTTTTCATTTTCCTCAGACAGACTAGGTTAATACGGAAAAGGTTGAATCACTTGACCTTTCTTCCCTCCATCAGTAGAAACAAAGTTTGATCTGAAATTTCCCATTCATCAACGTACTGTGGGAAGAAAATCAACCAGAAGGTGAATAACACCAGGTTTGGGTCTATTTAGAGAAGCTGGATATAATCTAATTTATAGAGATAAAAGGAACCAGCAGAGGTTGTTATAAGTGTTGGAGTGATAGCAAAGCAAAACTTAAAGCATCTGTGGAAAAACCATAGGGTGACTAGGGAAGGTCACTGACAGCCTGGAAACAGGCTGAATTTTCACCTATCTTCAAGAAAGAAAAGAAGGACACAGGGCTACCCAACATAGGTTGGTCAGCCTCCTGTCAGTCTCTAGAAATATCATAAAGTCCTTTCTCTGAGAATATAGTCACAGGCTCATAACAAAAAGAAGGTTACTTGGAATGGCCAGTGCACCTTTACAGAGGGCAACTCATGGCTGACCAACTTGAGCTTCTGTTGGCTTTCTACATATTTTCTCTGTTACATACTTCCAATTGCTTAAAAATGTAGGCTTTGGTGAAAAAATCAGTAGCTAATATCACTTGTGTGCAGCTTCACAGCTCTTCCCCCAACTCAAAGAAACTCTCACTTTAGAAACTCTTTGGCTGATATCTCAGTTCATATCAAGTGCTCTCCGCCCTTGTGCCTGAGGGCTGATGTGACTGTTTCAGACAGCTGTACTTTGGAGATATTAGGGTTAGCCACTTAAATGATTATATTAGTCTATCCAATGCCAAACAAGGTGTAAACAGTGAAGGAGGAATTAGTGTACAACTCTGGTAGCCTGAAGGCATTCTGCCTTTGTTGAACTCGGGTGAAGACAATGTCTCTATGAGAAGAGAAAATGGTATATACAAAGCAGTTGGTTAGAAACTTCTTGTTTCCTTAATCTTGGTACTGAATCTCACTGACCCGTGATTTTCCAGATGTGCTGTAGGTTCCTCAGTTTCATCAAACAATGTAAAAATTCATTCATTGTTAAAAAGTTAAAACTGGCTTCAAATAAATATATATATTCTGTGTATCCTTAATCTTCCAGAAGTATTACAGTGGATTCCCACCCTTTCAGCGAGGTTTACACTGAGGTCAGCCAAAGACACTGTGTAAATTTCTTGAGGGTTGTGGAGAAATGTGAAATAAGCCATTTTCACTAGAAAACCGTCACTTTTAATGGTCTATTTACAATGAAAGGAGGGAATTGACTGAAATACTGAATAATAAATGTGTTTCTGACCTATTGAGCAAGAATGGTTGCCACTTTTATTTATTTATTTATTGTTACTGTTGGAGGAATGGATAATGAAATGAAGATAATGAGATGAAAATAGATAATGGGACAAAAAAGTCGACTTTCATTTTCTTCTTCCAAGTACAAGTAATCTTGTACTCAACACTAGTGCATGATATTTACTGAAGATGTGCAATTGCTACTGACACAGGTTTATTGGTCTTCTTCATTACCTGGACGTGAAAGAGAAAATAAATTATAAATTTAATCTATAATTCATACTGTGATCAGCCCTGTAAACCTTGGGGGGGAATTAGAACTTTTTTTTTTCTTTTCCCCTTAAAGCAGGAAATGTTCTTACTTTAATCAACTATTTAGACAACACTTTTTACTCCATGAGTAAAACTCCTAACATTGCTGTCACTTCATCTACCTACTACCCCATGGGCTCTGGATACAGTATTTTTAACTTTCTTGTCTGCCCTCTGTTTTTTTCATCTTCCCTTCACCTCACCAACTATGTGCCAGTCAGAGAGTCACCCTTTGGTTACTGTGTGAGGGCTGTCACATGTTGGCCTCTGACAGTGCTCTGGGACAGATAGCCTCAGCCACCAGGCTGCACTGTAGAGGCAACTGGGGCACATCGTGTGTCTTGTGCTCTGAGTTTGTCTTAATGGTGGCTGTTTTCATGAACCTCATGAATAATAAAAAAACCCAAAAACTCCAGAACGTGCAAGTTTTAAGACTTTGGCATTAGAAAAGAGCTTCTCCTGAGCAAGAATTGGTGACCCCACATCTTTCTGATAACCTTCTAGAGTTACCTGACAGAGTGACAATCCTGCAATATATTCCTGTATCACCATATCCCCTCATGTTGTCATATGCTGGACAGCATTACCCAAGAACTGTATATTCTGTTATCTACTGGTCATGTCAGCAGTTATTAGTGGTGTTATGCAATCTTCTTAAATACATGCGAGTTGCTGCCATTCAACAAATTTTTACTGTTATTGCTAGCTATAAATTGTTTCCACAGCTCATATAATTCATACCTCACAGACCACAGCTGACCAGTAAAAAGGTATATCTGGGTCATGTCTGTCATAGATCATATATATTAGAGAATACACAAATTTTTAGGTAAAGGAGTGCCCAGTTCAACTGCCATTTGACTCTGAAAATGAGCTTGTTCATCCATTGCCAATAACTGGTGCTCAGGCTCTGCCTTGAAGCACTCTATGGGCAATGAACTGCACAACAGGATAGATGCAATCTAAAGGAAAAATAAGCCTGTAAATCCACGGTCTTATCCACATATCCACAGCATTAATAAGAAACTGTATTTCCTCAAAAGCTGCTTTCTGTTCTTGCTATTCTGTATAAGATATATGCAACAATACAGAGTTTCCATCTTCGTTTCAAGTGAACTGTGTGCTCACAAACTGTTTCTAACCTAAGAGAAAGAAGGCCTATCTTTATCACCAGAACAGTCAAACCCAATTCAATTTTCACATATTACACTTTCAGCTGCCTGCAGTTCCTGGTGAAGCAACCTTCATATATGAGAGGGTACATTTTCCTTTACACAGGTTTCTTCCCTTGAGATTGCAGTCTTTTTACTGGGAGTACAGGGGAAGGCCAATTACTGACAATTGCAGTACCATCTTTTACTATGCTAGCAAATCCTCACAGTAGTAAATCTGTCCAGAGAATTGATATACTTCGTTTTTGTACCTACTATCCTCATTGCAAGTCTGTCTTAAAGAATACATTTATTCTTGCAGATATCTTTGCTTTCATTGCAACCTTTGTTATTAGACCCTGGAAATAAGGTCCTTCCTGTGTTGCTGTACCAGCATATTACCTTGCTATTTAGAATGTATCAAATATACAGAAAAGTTGGTGATACCATAAAGTGCATTTTTAGGACACCAAATGTAAAATAAATAGGAAAATGAGGAAAATTGTGTTCCTTGTCAAGATAACACTATGAACAGGAATGGGAAATAACATGCAGCCAGCTTCGCTGATATCAGAAGATTTTCTAGCTTTTTTTATGTTCTTCAAGGTTATTATCAATGGATATAGTTACAAAAACTAATTCATCAGCTCAGATGCAGTTTTATCAAACACCACATTTATCCATATGTGTTGATCAGTAATTACCCAGAAATAATTAAATGTTCCAGATATACACATACATACATTTTAAAAATATTCTTTCAGAGATCTGTCTAGAGAAAGAAATCTTACAAATTTTTGATTCAATCTCTGACTTAAATACCACTAAAATACTAAATTTGTATATCTGCTGCAAAGGGTAAAACTTATGTGTTCTTTTTCTTACTTCTACTTCTGAGACTTATGGTGGGCCACTTACCTGTTTCTGCTCCTACTCCCACATAACACGCTGTGCAAAACCCATGACGAGTTGTCCTAATGGCAGGAGAAAGAGAAGGTCAGTGCAAACCTTAGACATTGGAAACACCTCTTTGTCACAAATCCATATAGTTATGTAAGAGGAAGGTGTCTTTAAAAGTATATGACTTGCTCTCAAGATTCATCCAAGGATCACACAGCTGCTTAATTATTAAGCAGTATGAGTACTCCCATTGATGTCAGTATGGCTATTTATAATGAAGAAATTCAAGAGCACGCATAATTTTTCAGGATAAGGGTGACTATGTTAAAATTATCTTGGGGAGAGGTAATTTTGTGACCAATTATATTTATTTAGGTGTCAATCTTAATATATTATTATAGTTTAGGTATAGGTAATTAGATATAGGTAATTTTAACTTGAGTTTCCTCATTTATAACACTCAGGGCCTGGGATTACAGACTCCTTGTAATGTATTTTATCTTAAATTATTGACATGCACTGTCATCCTTAGTTCTATCATCTACTGTGGTATCATGTCTGCATAATTATACAAGTTAATGAAACTCATAAGAAGGTATTCTGGACACTGACATTAATGTATATGTGTTTTATATGCTGACTAACATATTGTATAGAGAATTGAAAAGTAATAGCAGTTCATATAGAAGTTAAAATATCTCATTTAGTAGAAGGATATTAAAGCAGCAGAATGAGATTAACATAAAATTCACAATACTTTTTACAACTTTGAAGACACTGGTTACAGTATTCAAAAGAACTGGGATTTTTGTCTCTCATTCTATGTATTACATATTCTATGTATTTAAGCTTGAAAGATGGGCTCAGTAGTTTATCAGCAAAATTAAAGAGCATTATTAAAAATACATATATTTCAGTTCTTTTTGTACAAATATATTTTCTTTGTAAGGGTTTCATGGGTACTTTCTTGAGCAAAAACCCTCCTGGTTCCCCTTCTGTTTTGCTCCTTTTTCCCTGCTTAACAGGTAAAGAGCATTGTCAGCAATTTTAATAATTTCAGTCAGTTCCAAAAACACCTTTTGTTTTGTTTTGTTTTGTTTTTTTTGTTTTGAACAAACATCTTTCAACCTGATATGAACTGTAGCAGTTACAATGTATAATTTTCTCCACAGAGAATTCCTGGAGAATGCCAATTGAGCTTCACCTGCTCTGCAGTGTTGGTAATGTGATACAGTAATACACTGAGCTGAAAGACTTTGCAGAGTTACCTAAAGGACATTGGCATCAGGGGCACAGGAATAGCTGCAATATACAATCCGCTGCAAGGAATGGGGCAACCGAGGCAAACAGATCTGAGTGTGGATGGCAGTAGGAGGATATACCTGTTGCAGACTTTCTCTTGGAAAAATGCCAAACATGAAGCAGAAACACCTAATTGCTAAAGGCTGTAAGTCACAGCCAGCACTACGATAGCAGAAAATCTGTTAGACAGCTAGCTATTAACACCTGACAACCTTTAAAAAGTTAGCTGCCGGTGGGTGGTTTTACTTTTTTCCCCCCAAGAACCGAAATTTAAAAGGATTTCTATGTGCATTCTACAGATTCCTGCTTTCAAGTCACTAAGTCATAGTAACTGAGATTGGTGAAGCCTTCCAAACAAGATGCTAAACTTAAAACTGGCCACTACTTGCACTCTGTAATTCACATGCTGTTAATTAGTACCAAGCATTTCTCTGTAGACATACTGGTGTAAAGATGATTTCAAACTATTGCATTGCTATATGATTTCTACTTGGAACATAGCTTTATCTTTTTGTAGTCTGAACTCTGAACAAAAAAAGTGCATGATGTCTGGGACACATATGAGAAACATGAAACATTTTTTCCATTAGATGATCACAAAGACTGTAGAAATTTTTTGAGGAAGCAGTTAAAACTTCTACTGCAGACTGAAAATTGCAAGTTTTTTCAGTAAAACTCCTAGATTAATACCTACAAATAAGCTCTGCTTAGAGAGTGGTCAAATCCAAAATCTTCAAACAGAACAGCTAATACAGCAACTGAATCTACCCCATCTCTAACTCAGGTTTTGGATTACCAAATCTGATGGGAAATCCCAAAACTCAGAATGGGCTCTACATACACCATTAAGGTCTTTTCCTCTTCATGTGTGCCAGATAATTAACAGAGATAGACTTAATGAGTAAATGACACTTCACATTTTGTTTTCCTTGTGACTAGCATGAAGATTTTATCTTTAATATATGACATTTTTTCTAGCTTCTCCTGAGCCACAAAATCAATTTAAACTCTTTTTCACAGAGCAGAACTATCTCACCAAGCTGATATCACACCAGATAAATTACACCATTATCAGAGGCATGAAATTTTCCCATTTGCTCTGGTAAGGATGTAAATTTAAAAGTCTTTTTGTGACCCTTTAAACACTGGCACTTCTATACTCACGGTCAATACTCTAAGTAGAATATATTCCATTAAAATCAGTACTGTGAAATTTGGTCCTGGATGTACAATCTGACAAAAAAAAATAAAAAGAAAAAAAAAAAACAAAATCAAACCAAACAAAAAAAAAAACACAAACACCCAAACCCCAAAAAAACCCAAACAACAAGAGCAAAAAGCAAAACCAAACACAAAACCACAACAAACAACAAACCAAACCACTCAAACAAAATGCAGCATCTCTGGAGAGTCCAGATACTTTAGAGGAATTCAGACCTTGATGTAAGTTGGATATTTGCATTTAAAAAGTATCACAGAATATGACAAGTTGGAAGGGACCCACAAGGATCATTGAGTCACAGGACCATCCGAAAGAGTCACACCATGTTCCAAAGAACATCGTCCACACACTTCCTGAACTCTGTCAGGCTTGGTGCTGTGAGCACTGCCCTGGGGAGCCTGTTCAGTGTCCAACCACCCTCTGGGGGAAGAGACTTGTTCTAATATCTCACCTAAACTTTCCCTGACAAAACTTCAGGACATTCCCTCAGTCCTGCCACTGTCACTACAGAGAAGAGATCAGTGCCTGTCCCTCCTCTTCCTCTTACAAGGAAGCTGTAACTGCAATGAGGTCTGCCCTCACTCTGTTCTTCTCCAGGCTGAACAGACCAAGTGCCCTCAGCTGCTCCTCATACGGCTTCCCTTCAAGGCCCTCCTTTGGGCACTCTCTAACACCTTAACATCTTTCTTATATCACAGTGACCAAAACTATACACACAATATTCAAAGTGAGGCTGCCCCAGTGCAGAGCAGAGTGGGACAACGCCCTCCTTTGACCAGCTGACGATGCTTTGCCTGATACCCCCCAGGACATGGTTGGCCCTCCCGGCTGCGAGGGCACTGCTGACTCATATTCAGCTTGCCATCCACCAGCACCCCCAGGTACCTTCCCACAGCACTGCTTTTCAGCATCTCAGCATCAGGCCCCATAGTTTTGTAGGGATGCAGATGGAGCAGCAGATCCTGCACAATTTCAGCGGCAAACACCTCGGGATTTCTCCCATGTCACTTGACCTTGCTTCCACTGGGCACACATCTTTTTTTTTAACCTTATTTCCAAGAGAAGATGCTTGCTCAGCCAAGCTGGCCTTCTGCCTTGCCTGCCTGACTTCTGACATTTGGGAACTGCCTCCTCCCATGCCCTTAGGTGGTGATATTAGAAAAGTGACCAGCATCCATGGACCCCAGCACCTGCACAAACATTTTCCCAGGGGACCTTACCAATTTCCTGAGTCTCCTCACGTCCAGAGTTGAGGTTTTGCTGGCACTTTTCCTCCTGTCAACAAAGATTTTAAACTCAATCCCTTTGTGGTCATTGTGGCCAAGAGGACACCGATCTCCACTTTGCTCACTCTGTTGACAAGCAGCAGATCAAGGAGGTCACCTTTCTGAAGTTCCCTTAGGACCTATTCCATAAAGCTGTCATCTAGGTTTTTTAGGATGCTCTGGCCTGGATTCTACCAGCTTGTGATGCTCCCAGTTTATTTCTGGCAAGTTGAAGTCCCCCATAAGGACAAAGGCAGTTGACTTGGAAGTGCACCTAAGTCAGGAATAATTCATTGGCATTGTTGTCCTGGCTGGGAGGTCTATAGTAAACTCTCACAATGACATTTGCATTATTTGTTTGCCCCTTGTTTCTTACCCAGAGGCTATGCAAACCTTGAGGGGCAACTGTCCATATAATGAGAAAAATCTAGAGAGGAGGCTGAACTGCAGAGTGTAGGTCATTGGATTATTTTTAGTTATTAGAATGTCTGCTTTTAAACTTGCTCAGTTGACATTACAGCAAGGCTGACATAAGCCAGTACTGAAGTGAAAATGGTACAATCTCATCTTTTGCAAAAAAGACACTGCAATAGTAGAGGCAGCAATAACAATTTCTTGAAAATATTTAATAAATTTTTGCTTTTAAATGCCAAAGAGAAGTATTTAAGGAGTCACTAGAATGAATGTGAGTCGTGCTGATTTCCTTGAGACTGATATTTTTGCAAGATGTTTGTGTGTGAAATGAACTTTGACATAAAATTACATGAAAAGCAGAGAAGGGAATGTGGAATGAGTTTGTTTACCAAAACACCTTCCCCATCAATATAATGCTGGAATGATGCAGGAAGGTAGCAAGAGAATCCTGAGAAGAGGTTTTCATGAATGCTTAATATAAATCTGACACTAGTAAAAAGAAAATTGGTAGAGAAATAATAGAGAAATCACAAAGTCTGTTAGTAGAAGCCCATCAGTAATGCATAGGTTTATAAAGTATACTTCTTTTTTTTTAAACCATGAAGCAGAAATAATAGAAGACATTGTGTTACATTTATGAGTATTGCTTTGTAATTCCAGTTTTGGGATAGCTTTTATCAGTGCAGAGAAGAATGGATTATTCTCAACTGAATAAAGACTTTATCCTAATTAACAACACATTTCTAAAGGTATAGGAAGGAGAAAAAATAGAAACAAATAGATGAGTTACAGTGAAAAACGGTGAGATAGATTTCTGCTAATTTTAGTGTCTTCATTTTGACTGAAGTAAAATTTTCCAAGTATGCCTGACACAATGTATAGCTTCAGTTTTGTTAAATGTTAAAAGATAAGATTCAAAGTTGTGTGGCAAATTCTGTTTGATTTAGTGTTATTATTCAAGGAGCTCCAAATATAAATTAATAAAACTACTTTTAGGTACCTATTTTTGATTAGACAATTTTGAGAATGAAGTTGAATCAAAATACTAAAACAAAAATTTGTATCGTGTTTAACCTTAATGACTTCCACTTTTGTTGAAAAAGTCCATTTGGCTACAAATGAAAGGTGAAGATAACACCACATTGGGGATTTACTGATGCTATTACAGTTGATTCTCTGTGAATGGTGGAAATAAAGAAAAAAAAAGTTTTAATTATCCCTGTAATGGGTAAATGGAGGGGTGCAAAAGTTTTTCCTGAAACTTGAGAGGAAAAACTACAGAAATATGCTTAATACAGGCTGATGCACTAACAAATATCAGCCAGGGCCTGTCCCTTAGAAAGCACACCTCTCTGCTCACCTTGGGCTGTTGCTTTTGGAAAAATTTAGAGTTCTCTTTTTCTGCTAAGACGGCAATGGGAGAAGTATCTATGTCTCCATGGATGTTTATCCAAACTCGTGCTGCTGAGGCAGAGACCCCGTGCTTTGCCTGTTGTCACTCAGCCTTTTGGTGAGATGATGTGGAGAGAGATGCACATTGAAACTCAGTTTTGTTTAGAGTTCTTTCTACCTGCAAACAACATCAGTTCATGTTAGTACAGAGGCTTATAGCTGTAAGCGATTTTCCCCTGTACTTGGCACTGCTAAGGCCACATCTCAAATCCTGTATGCAGTTTTGGTTCCCTCACTACCACTAGGACATTGAGGTGCTGGACTGAGTCCAGAAAAGGGAATAAAGCTGATGATGGGTCTGGAGCACAGTTGCTCCTCATAGCACAGGAGTGGCTGAGGGAGCTGGTTATTTAGCCTGGAGAAAAGAAGGCTCTAGGGAGACCTTATCATTCTCTACAACCTGCTGAAAGAAGGTTGTAGCAGAATGGCAGCTGGGCTCTTCTCCTAGGCAACAAGTGACAATAGGAAATGTCCTCAAATTGTGCCAGGGAAGGTTTAGATTGGATATTAGGAAAATTTCCTTCACTGTAAAGCTGATCAAGCATTGGAACAGGCTGCCCAGGGAAGTACTTGAGTCCCTGGAGGTACTTAAAAGACATGGGGATGTGGCACCTGAGGACATGATTTGGTGGTGGACTTTGCAGTGCAAGGTTAACAGCTGGACTCAATGATCTTAGAGGTTTTTTACAACCTAAATATTTCTATAATTCTATGATTTTACAGAACTGAGTAATAAAAGAAAAAAAACACAAATAAAACCAAAAAAAATCATTTGTATTTTATTTTACACAAAATAAAGCTGAATTTCACATCTAATAACATGGTCCTAGGAATTAGGCTTAAGTTTTTGTTACCAAAGTACTCTTTGGAGGCCTCTGAAGGACCATGCTGTCTCATCTCATAGACACTGGAACAGACATGCCATGAACAGCTCAACACCTGCACAAAATTCACTTTCAGCTGTTCTATTTGTTCAGGCTTCAGTCCACATTAGCTACCCATCTTACCATATTTGTTAAAATCTGGAATATGTATCAGTTTAAATAATATACTTATCTCACACAGTGAACGGAAGAGCACTCGTTTGATGACTGGAGTTCAAAAGGCTGTTTGTCAAGTCCTGCAATATCCACCAGGACTTACAGTAACAACAAATATTCTTTATGCAGTGCTGTTGCATCTTTCCCAAGAGTACAGCACGGTGACAGGTAGATGGGCAGCTAGTGAGCAGACAAAATCTACATTATAATGGAAAAAGTAACATCCATGCTTGTTCAAAGTTAAATTCCAAGGTACCTAAACCTATCTTGATTTAAACATCATTGAAAAGCCATCCTCATCGAGCAGACAGTCTCTTTAGGTCACACTGTTATTTATTGAAGCTAGAAGTGATGGTGAGTGGATGGCAATAGCATAATGACAGTATTTTAAAATGATATAGCGCTTAATATCCATGAATATTAAGATGCTTTGAGATATTAGCTATTCACATCTCTTGACACCAAAATGGAACTCACTGAATTATTATCTCACTTTCTAGACACAAGTCTGTGTTGTCTACCTTCCCATGTCATTAGATCGGTAGTGAGCATTGAAGTAAGACATCTGATCATCTCATTTTGTTATTGTTCACACAGCAGAGCAACTCTGGAACATCCAAGCTGGACTGCACTGAGATGTCACTAAAACCAAGAAGTGGTGTTCCAGGAACACACTTAATCTCTTCTCATAATAGAGACATTCAGCCCTTTTATTTAGTATACCAAAGCAACTCCCCAGCACACGCAAAAAATTATTATGCTGGGTCCTGAGTAAGCTTTAGTCCATTAAGCACAGGTCTGCAGACCCCTTGAAGTACATTGCACCATTCATATGTAGCTCACACAGCTGACCAAGCTCACTGGTCCCAACTCATTGCTTTTAAACTTCTTTGCCTCAGGAAAGACACTGCTTCTCTACATTTGATGCCAAAGAGAGGCAAGCTGTTACTCATTATTTTCCTTTCTCTTTTTTTTTCCTGTCATATTTTTCCATGAATATACCACCAAAAAGACAAACAATGAAGGGGAAGGAAACAGCTCATCTTTTTACTGTTTAAAATACCATTTCCTCCATGTCACTTTAATTCTAAAACATGAGGTGTAAGGTTATAGAGAACATTGGTGTTTGTCTTGAATCTCTGCCTTTGTTTTGGATCAAAAATACAACACCCAGGCCAAACACAATACTAAACATTTACTGCTGAGGTCACTGATCTGCAATTTGTTGCAGTGACAGATCCAATATTGTGCTTAGGGAACAGACTGGATGGCTGTTAATGCACTATCATAGGCACAGTTGGGAAATTGGCTGAGCACCAGGTAACTGGAAGAACTGAAGCTTATTGCACAAGTCCAAGAGCATTTTAACTTGTGACTTGATTGGTAACATGGGGAGAGTTTTTAAAATGTTAAGTGATTTTTTTTTTAAATAATAACATAAACCATATGTAGCTTTGAACTTAAATTTAACTTCTCTAATTAATTCTAATCCTTCTACTACAAGAACTGTCTGTCACACATCAGTCTCTTCATTCTAATTTTGGTTCAGTTTGTCACATCATTTAAAGTCCTGATCCCACCATAGCCAGGTTTTAATTAACAGTAAAATATTTCTAGGGGAAACTGTATAAAACACTAGGAATTGAGGTCAGACCTGTCCAGATAACATAGGAAGATCTGACATACCATCTTGTGTCTTACAAACATGTTTGTGGAAGCAAAGTTATTCCATTTATCTGTGGATTATCTATGATTAATTTTTAAGCCATGGATTAAAATCCTGTTTTTCTGTGGAAAGTTTCCTGGCCACACACTGTACTGTGTGTTAGATTCTGAGAACTGTTAAGACATTGACAAACAATGCAAAAAAGCAGATAAAAATTACTGGGAGGTATAGAGTGGGACAAATAAATACAAGGTGTAGAAGAAATCCACTGACAGGATGATAAACCATTTAGCTCTGAAACACAATCAGACTTGCCAGAGGAGGAGGAATGTCAAGGGCAAGAAATCAAAGATAGGTTGTGAACAAAGCTGTTACTGTGATCATTATCATATTACTACACGTGGGCAGAAAATGTCTGTGGGGCTAATAGTTGCTATATAGAAAGAGAACAAGTAAAACTTCAAGGGTTACTTCTGGCTGAACCCCTTAATTAATTAGGGCCATTCTAAATGTTAGTAGGATATAATGCTGCATGTTTAATATTAATGTTAATTTGTAAAATAAATCTTACTGCATGGAATAGAATAGAAAAAAATCATCTTCTGTTCTTACAGAAAAGAAAAAAGACTAGTGCCAATCTCTTGGATGAATTATTTACATATTTATTAAAATTATTCCCTGAGATTTCATTTTCAGGGAAAAAAAAATTAAATAAAGTTGCTGAACTTATTACACTTAGTTAAAGAAGGATGCAAGATTAGTCAAGGCCTGATGGAATATAATTTTTGGAAAGACATACACTGGAGATATTCCCACTTCATATAACATGCTATGTAGTTTGCAAAAAAACTCACATCACATATACCCCTCCACACTTTCATAGATGCTTACAAAGGTCTCTTCTGAAGGTGCCAAAAGCAGTGGTGTGTTAAAGTTGCCTCTGAATCCCATGTGACACCTGCAGTTCCAAGATCTGAGTCTTCGTATTGAAAATTATATTGAGATTTAAGAACAATGTATAGCAGACTGAAAAGTAAAAGAGTTAGATCATACACTTTTAAAGAGTTGAGACTTCTCCAAATCCCAGAGGAGAAAGGACCAAGTGCTTCAAGCCCTGTTACAGGGACTTTTTAGTCCCAAAAGGTTTATAATCTCATCTGATTTTCAGCAATTGTAATTTTAATTGGAAGTTATTCTAAAATTAAGGACAGAGAGTCCTCTTGGAATGCTGTAAAGTGGGGAAGCAAACTGTAGACACCCAGAAATTGTGAAGCTACTGCTGCAAGCAAACAAATGCAATGGATAAGAGACTGTAATAAAATTGTACTAAAATATGCACATGACCAGCTGTGGCAGCTCCATTCCTGAATGGTATTTCATTAACATAGCATAGCTCAACCAAACCCATTCATATGTCCAAGGTCTAAAAACTGAATCTGGAATGTGGAGCTGCTGGGTGAACATGCTGGTCAGAATTAGGCAGAGCAAAGAAGCCTGCATTTTCCATACAAATGCATTATATACACAAGTAATTGGTGCTTCTGGGACCACAGTCATTACCTCTTTTTCTGAACAGAAATTCCTACGACGTCCCAAGAAACTTTTCTCAGTTGCAGTTTCATGCAATTGGTTTATTGAACTGATATTTCTGACAAAACAAGAAGGAAAAGAATAATTTCTAGCCAGTTCTGCTGTGAGAATGTTATCTGTGCAAAAAGAGGAAAGATTCAGAAAAAAAGTGTTCAAGGCTCTGTAGAAGACAGTCTTGCCTATATTGAGAGACTGAAAGACCATATAAAAAGAAATCATTTCAGTGATGATTAAAAGAAGCTAATTTTACAAGATGTGATGGGAGTTTAAACTATATTTGGATGTGAAGTCTATCATCTTCCTACAGACTAAAAACCAAAATGTTTGCTCAGATAGTGTGGTTTCTATAAAGTCATCCATATCAACATCCTTGGATGATTGCAATGCATTTTAATTGCATAGGTAGAACTGAAAACCCAATGAAAACACCCCTTGATATGCAGCTAGGTCAATGAAATTAAAGGGGACCTTAAAGTTTTACAAGGGTTTTAAACGTTGCATTAAGGATCTGGTCCACCTGGCATATGTAAAATGAACGAGTTAGACAATGGTTAGACAAGCCACAACTTGTCCAAAGCAATACCCGTGAATAAGTTTTTCAAAAGAAACTGATACTAAACATGCTGGGAAACTGCAACAGAATCATGAGAACCTTGCAATAAGTAAAATGAAACCAAGAAGAGAGTATTAAATTCATAAACCGTATATGACAACATATAATACTCTGAGAATGATTTAGCATTTTTACAACTGTTTAATTTAGAGAATAATAAATAAAGGACTTTGGGAATCCCTTAAAAGATAGCTGGAGAAATAGTTTAAAGGTAGCTAGACACTCCTGTTTCTTTGACGTCATAATAGTGTTATCCCAGACTACAAAAATTGTAGAGCTACTGAAAGTATTAGTGTTTCTAAAAGCATGCATGGGAGAATTTTTCTTCCCCTGTGTACTAATGCATTATAAAAAAGCATAAAACTAAATACTCTAAACTAAATCTTTCTGTCATGAAATTACTTGTATTTTTTCAAAAAGAACATCTGAAAGGGATCTGTCCAAGAATATGTCTGGTTTTGAACTCCACACTGCCCCTTCCCCCAGCAATTTTACAAAAGGATGATATTACCATCTTACTATGTGAAAATAAGAATTTGCCAGAAAAGGAGACAAGGTCACACTTTTTAAGAAACCTTGTCAGCATGTTCTGTGGCTGTCAGAAACAGAGGGAGAGTTCAGCATCTTGAGGACTCAGGAATTTTAACCATGATTATGTGGGCTGAACGAGATAATTTTCCTGCCAGCAATTTAATGATGCTGTCCACATTTCTGGTGATTTTTGCATTAATTCTGGTCACCATTTCTTTAACTAGTACAGTGTATGTATACACTTTACTAGCACTTGTTGAACATGGACTTTATCAGAGTCAGACTAAAACTGGAGTCTGAAGAATGTGATAGAGAACACACAGAAAAGGATTTACTATGGAATAAGATACCAGTGTTTTGATTATCTGCAGGTGCTGTTTGGCAAACTACATGGGCTGAGTTATGCAAAGTATTTTGGGTAACTTTATATCTATATCTATATATATATATATAGCTATATCAATAATGTGTTTACTACTGAAGCCTATGATGAATTATGACTTGACCACCTTACCAGGGTATTTGCAAAGTTCTCAAGAAGTCATCTCAAAACTCATCAGAAAAATTCATATTTACCCCAAATATATTAATATGCATTCTCATCATTGACAAATACGGAAAACACTTTATAGAATTATAGAATAATAGAATGATTAGGGTTGCAAGGGACCTTAAAGATCATCTAGTTCCAATGCCCTTCCATGGGCAGGAATGTCACTCACTAGATCAGATTGCTCAGGGCCCCATCCAAGCTGGCCTTGAACACTTCCAGGGATGGGGCATCCACAACCTGTTCCATTTCTTCTTCAATACACAAATTATAGTTTGAGAATTTAGAACATGAGCCCAAAAACAAGGTTTACAGATTTTGGTGATTTCTCTTACTCTTTGAATTTAAAAATAACAGCTGAGATAAAAACACATATTTCCTGTCAGAATTGCTGCTAGAAATATTAGGAATAGAGAAGCCAGTAAGTAACTACTAATGACATCATAAAAGAATATGAAATTCAAGAACACTAAAGAGAAAACAGAAATGGATAGGTATGGATGTACCAATATCTGTTTCAATGTTTGTATAGGAATAACAGTAACAGCCATCATCACGTGTGGCACTTGAATGACTCTTCTTATGTAATTCAGGATACACATAGACTGAAAAATACACAAAGGCCAATTTGGAACTGTAAAAATTTAAGTTCTATTCCAGAACATGATTTATTTGTGTGTGTGGAAAAATATTGTTACACCAACAGAAGACATTAAAGCCATATCAGTCAACATAATGCATTCGTGATATGCTGTTTGGGCACTGGTAAGCACTCAACAGCCCAATAACAACCTGTGTGGCATATAATAAGTCTGATGTGGTTCATGATTGTGGTGGATGCTCACCTGAAGGACTACAAATTCTGGAGTTCTTTTCTGCTCAAATGGTGAACCTGATAGGGTTGGCTTTTGAAGATGGGAAACTCTGGACAAACTGTGCAATGAAAGAAGCTCCATCCAACTTACCTATCCGTCATTTGTCAGAAGGAAGAAAATGTCAAACTTGTCACATCCACTCCTTTTTACTATTAGAAAGGAATTAGTAGAAAGTTTTATTCAGCCTTTCAATCAATGCTGTGCTATGACTTCAGCAAGAAACATCTTACAACACTAGATTACAAATTTTGTATTGGTCTGTACAACGGCAGTGAATGTTGTCATAATACGTACTGGGGATATTGCATGTTCATAAAAAGAAAAGAAGTTGTGAAAAAGGTATTCACAAGTAGACCACTATAATGGAATCAAGAAGTTAGAGAAATAATTCTTAGAATTCATTGTAACCTGAAATAACTAGATATAAATAATATTAGGCAGAAATAGCCATTCAGAGAAAAGGTATTAAAAACAGCTTCTGTGCATGTATTCAACTTGATGCACTAGAAAAAGCAGACATATTGAAGGCAATTAGCAGTCTGACATTCAGCCTGAACAAAATGATTTGTGAAAACCCACCATTTCTGCTACAAGTGTCTTAAAATTACAGGGCAGAAAACGTTAACAAAATTACCCTGGAAAACTTATACCTTGTTTCAAATATTGTTTTATTGACTGAAAGCCATCTCTATAAGAATGAAGTCAATGGCATGTCTCACCTTTAATAAGTAGTATTTTGTACACAAGTTATCATAGATTTTGCCTTAAAACCTTTATGTTCTGTTTGTTCTTTTATGTTAAATAGGGAGAAGCGAGTAGTGCCTAGGACTTGAGTATAACTGAGTATTCAGAATTTCTTCAGTGGGGCTCCCTGCCTTCTGCAGTCACCAAACACCATCACGCATAAATCCTGACATGCCCAGATATGGTGGGGAGTTGCAGGTTATAGAAACCTTCAGCCAGCCTCTCAGCTACAGCAGCCTTCTCTGAATTTTTCCTGCTATTTACCTACCACCCTTCTCTCCCATCCTGCCAAAAAGTAGTTAGGTTGATTTTCCCCTAAGGAGTCCAGTTGTCCTCACAAAGCAGAGCGGTAAAAGAGCTACTCATTTGTGTCCACTCACTTAATTTTCCTAACAGATTTAAGAGCAGAGGAGGGAAAAATGAGGACGAAAAATTGTGCTGATTCTGTTGCTGCCTTTATTTACCACTAGTCCCTAAGTCTGAGTCAGGAAAATGGTGAACTCATGGAGCTGGGAATAACCCATAGTGGATAGGGTGATAGGCACCTCTTTGGAGATATAATGACTAGGTGAGAGTCTTTCTTTCTTAGGCAGTTCAGAGCAACCCTGTAAATGCATGTAGCTGCTCACAAACAAGAGGAGTTCACAGATCAGAAACCAAACTAAACCTATGCTGCAATCCTAAAAAAGAAAAAAAAAGCCACCACCAAAACAAACAAACAAAAGCAAAACAAAAACAACACCCAAGGCAAATAAACAAACAAACCTCTAATCAACAAAAAACAAACCTCTTAGATCTTAGCAGTGTTTTAGATGGTGTTACAGTTTCTGGAATGGCATGTTTGGCATAGTTAGTACTTCCATCACCTGTAAGCTCATCTGTCTGAAAATCATCGGTTCAAGTATGCATCTCCCATAGGTTTAGCACATTACACATTACATAACAAGGCAATGAGATCAATGAAAATGAAACTTGTGAAACTGAAGACATTCATAGATGTCTAACGGAGATGGGTAAGGACATGAACCATATCAAATGTAATACTGAAAAGGTACAGCAAAACCAAGTCAAATAGTAAAATCTGATATTGTTAGTCATCTAAGTTCTATTATTTTAGTTTGCTGTTTCAAATTCCTGCAATATCTGAAATAGTTTTTGAGAGCTTAAAAATGTCAGCGAAAGAACGTACGCCAGGTTCTCTAGCCTTTTTCTCCTTCTCTGCCTCTTTGGCTCTGACACAAGTTATGTGCCTTCCAAAAGTGCCTTCAAGGGCTCTTTGCCCTAGTAAATGCTTAGCAGTTTCTTTTAAAACTACTTATGGACCTTGTGTACCTCCCTACTGCATAACTCCACATTTCATCATACTGTTAAACACACAGATTTTTTGCTTGCTATTTAATTTTAGTGATTTATAGAGTTTTACTCTTTGTTCTCCAACACTCACCAATTTAAGGAGCAAATACCATCTTTAGAGAAAAACAGGATGTAACCATACAATTCTGAGGGTAACTCACTATGCTTTCTTCCAGAGCAATTATTTAAATTCTCAAATTTTCTTTAAATTCTCAAGTATCTAAGCATACTAAAACCAATGCCTATATCTCATGTTAACTTAAACCCCATCAAAACACACAGAATTGTATGAGATTGAGTTAATATTTAGTATTAAATATTATTTTTCCTCAAGAACATGACCCAAATATCATATTTCCAAAACATCTTAAGGAGTTGGGTTGAGCCTTTCTTTGAAACTATTTTGTTTTCCAATCATACGCTGACAGAATATTGTGAAGTTAGTACTGTTAAATGTTACAAAATTTATCCATTAAACCTCTAAAAGTTCTCATTTTCCTTAAATACGTATCCTCTTCCCTCAGACTGAACTGATGACTGGGCCTTCTGCTCTGAAACAGAGTAGGAATTTAATGAAGAAAAGTGGAAACAAATGCTTAAATTTAAGATTTTATCTATGCTACTGTGATTATGTTTCTTCAGGGATCAAAAGAAGTTACAGCTGTATATAAGCCCTCTTCTAAGAAAAGTCTTCCAAAAAAAAAATTCCCACCCTTGCTATTGTCGATGTTGCTGAGTTGGCAGTGACACCAGTGAGAAACAGCTTCAACAGCTTGCTTTATTTAAACCTCTGCATCAGTAAAACTTCCTCAGCATGTGATCGATAATTGTTCCCCAGCACTGCTGTGGAGCAGGACTGATTACCAAGAGGATTAAAATTCCAGAAACTCTCTGAAGAGTGTCTCTGAGGTCTTTTCTTCAGTCTCTCTGCTGCAAAGCTGATATTAACAGTGATGGGATTTAAATTTAGCTTTTTTTAGACAATATTTCCTGGCATGATCAGCATCTAAGCCTTACTGGAACCCCTTCAGAAAAGTGTCTGACTTCTATCCAAGGCATAATACAGCTGCAATACAGGAATGTACCTCAGTATAGCAGAGCTTTTTGGCTACAGCTGGAAGGAAAATAGTCACAGAGCAATAGATCACTCTTGTGGACGGAGCATGGGTCTGATTCAACCTTCCCAAATTGTTCCCTCAGCTCTGCATTGTCTACAATTTTTTAAGCCAAGTCATTTTACCACCTTGTAACTAAGTCATTTCTTTAATTGATAACCGGGGTTTGTATGAGGAGGGGAATGAAACTTAGTGATGAGTCAGGATAGATCAGTAAACTTCTTTAAATTTGATTCTATCAATGAAAATATATATTAAAAAAAAATTATTCTTAACTGGCTATGAATCATGTACCCTGTAGAATTGCTTGTTGAAGAACTGCTTAGACAGCCACACTGGTGAATTAATCAGGCTGGAGAACATTCTTATTACTGTTTAATTTATAAGCATAGCATAGGCAACTGCTTGGAAAAAAAATAATAAGTGATCAAGTGGTGACTCAGTGCTTTTCTTGTGCTTGAAACCAAGATGAGAAAAACATGAAAATTAATACATTTTCTCATGATAATTATGTATTCAGCAGAAACGCTTCAGTTGTAGGCTTTTCTCAAGCTATTTGACCAAAACTGAGGAATGATTCACAGTAAGTGGCCCAAGATGGGTATGTTCAGATGAAATCCTCTGTTACCAGATGAAAATTAATTTGTTATCTAATTGCATTTGTTCACATGTGGGTTCAACATATCTACGCAACAAAGTTACTTAAAGAAATTTAAGCTCTACTATGTCTAGTGCGAAAATGGCACAACACTCCTCAGTTAACACTGAACTGGAGGGAGTAAAACAAAGCCATAGTCCTAGTGTAGCCTAAAAAGTGTTGAGGAGGTTGGAATGAGTACATCCCTTGACCCACTGTCTGTTCTCTTCCTAATGCAGCCCAGGACATATTTTGCATTCGTGTCTGCAAGGGTTGGCTTGAGCTCACGCACTTCAGGACTCCCAGGGCCATTCCAGCAGAGCTGCCCCGAGCACCCAGACCCCAGCATGTTTAGTTGCCTGGAATGAATCTGTTCTGCATATATCTTTGCTACACACCATGCAGTTCATTTTGACTCAGTATTCCAGCTGCTGTTTTTGGTCTGAATGGCGTCTATTCCTTCAAGGACACCTACCTTTCCTCCAGGTTTAGTTTTCATCCATCGAGTTGGTGAGGGTACATTCAGTCCCATAGTCTGGGTCTTTTATGAAAGATGCTGCAATGCACCAGGCACGATATCATCTCCAAGGAAAATCACTTGTGACCAATTGTCAATTCACCTTTGGGACAGTAATCACACCCTTGAAGTTCTGCAGTTTAGCAGCATTCTGCTCACTGGAGAGGTCCACCTCTTCAGTTCATATCTTACCATCTTGTCAACAAGGATACAGTGGGAAACCTCGCTAAAATCAAGGTTATGTTAAGGCTGGTAATGTATTTCAGAGGAGCCAGCCAATCTTTTACCCTTACTAAGTCTTGTCTGCCAAACCTGCAGCAGTGCTGTCCTTGGATTAGCATGTCCATATGCTGTGCATTGTCTTACCTGTTTTACTGCAATTACAAAGCAAACAAAGCAAAGACAAAAAAAGAGAGGATACTTACAAATATGTCTAATTCCTTTAAAAACTGTGGTCCTCTAGGATATCTTGTTTTCTCATTTCATTTTTAAATGAACAGTCCCAGAGAACTCTGGGGGTCAAGGCCTGATCTTAGAAGAAAGTTGGAACAGGAACTGTGAGACAATTCTCACATGCAAAGTGAAGTGGAGGATTTGGGCCTTTTTCCAGATCCTTGTGGATATGATGATTTCAAGGCAGCTTGCCATGTCTTTATGTATAAATTTTGTAGCAACAAAAATAGGTTTTGCATTAAAAAATGAAAAAGTGAAGTCAAATAGCTTCTCCAAGTCAAGCAAAGAATAAATAAAGCAACACTCAGAAAAGTAAATTTATTCTCACAGACACTAAACCCCTAAGCCACCATCTATTTCATTTGGCTGAGCATCCTGAGCTGTGTTTTTCACTGCTGAGTTAAGTACTCTTCAGATCTTGCTGTTAGCATGCTTTATGCTCACAGACCTCCAAACAAAGAAGCAACTATTAGGTCTTGAAGCATTAAGGTAGATCCTGGGTTAGTCCATCTTGAAAATTGTTAATATCTGTAGCTAAAACAGGCAGTCACAGCCAATATCAAGAGCCAGTGTGGAAAATTTTGTTCCTTTCCTTTTTTCAAGAAACCATCCATATTCTCATGTTTTATGGTCAACTTCATCTCTGCTTCTATGAAGGCAAAGACACAATAAAAAGAACACACAGTAATGTGTCATGTTGTCTTTCTAAGTTGCAGAGTAGAATCTTTCAGTCTCTTTTATGTTTATATCAAAAGTCTTACGATTTTTTCTGCCAATTTGTCTTATTTAATAGTCCATGGCATTGGCTAAAACACCACACATACTCAGATACAGCCTGGTATGATGAACCAACACTATGCAGCTGAAGTAGGATCCCCATAATAATATCCTTCTTTATTTTATATGTCATCTTCCTTGAAACATTTGCAGAGAACAGGTAATGGCACAAGCCATGTCATTTCCACTGCACTGGCACCTCTGGCAAATCCATATCTGAGGGCAAAGTTTATCCTGATGTGAAGAATCAAGTCTTTACACACAAGTTTATATTTAACTAATGCGTGCAGCATAAAATCTAGAATGAAGCTTTTAGGGACAGATTTCCCTTTACATTGAATTGAAATTTAATGTCTATTAAAATTTGATAATTCATTCTCCTTTCACAGACAACAGTTCTACTAGGGTGTCTATCTTTTGCCTTTGCTCCTTTGTAAGTGAGGGAGGATCAGATCCCTTTGAGTCTGTCATATGATCAGAAACTAGTCAAAGCAAGATCATACTCCACAATGATTCCAGTCACCCACCTCTGTAGAATCGTCACTTAAGTGATTTTTAATTGCTCTGTCATTTTTCGTGTTCAGACAAGAACCTGAGTTTATGACATTTGCTCTTGAGTATTGCCCTAATTTCAGGACAGGCTTACATGTACCAAGGCTACAGAATGAGAAGCCAAATATTCACAGAATTACAAAGGGGTTTCCTACACCCTTTGAAGTAGTTTATTGTGAGGCATATCAGGTTTTCCTCTGGTGCAGTTAGAGAGGTGTGTTGTGATGGAAATGACAGTCTGAGCTGGACATGAACTATTTCCAAAATGTAAACAGCAGAAGCCACAATATATAGCTATTTTGAATACTGTTTATTACATTTATTTTCACTGGGTGAAGAATGAGGCATTGTCTTTGCAAGTTGCTACACTCTGATTTTGGTAATACGCAAGAAACTGAAATATTCTTGCTCATTACACAAAGACTACACAGGCAGAGGAGCACAACAATATTTGCAGGTCTAATTCAATAAAAAATCAGCAGGTAAAGACATGGAAACCTTTTCAAAGATGAAAATAGGAATATTTCTCCCAATTCTACTTCATTTCATAATGCAGACTAAAGATCCCTGAGTTCCAGAATAGCTAAAGGCAGTTCACATAAAATTCTAGGTCACCTCTGGCAGGTTGCTTCTTCATAACACCTGACAAGTTAATTTGGAGTAATGCTCAAAATCTAATCTGATATAATCCACACTAAGAAAACCTCTTAACCGCAAGTGCTGTTGCTTTTGAGAAACGGAGCTGACCTTGGTAATGCAAATACAGGCCCACTTCACAAAAATACTGCTGCTCTTCACCAGTCTTTCCCCACAGACCTGCAGCCTTACACCGCATGCTTGGAAACAGCAGGCATATTCTCTCACCTAGGTCAGCTCAATTTATAGTAATGACCACAAAATGTGGGCACAAATTCTCAGCACCTGGGGCTCTGCAGTGCCCTGTGTGAGGCAGCCTCTGTCTCTCAAGCCCTGGGCTAAGCTGGGAGGAGCAGCTGAAGCCTTTTGTGTCCAGTTTGGTGATACAGAGTGCGCCTGTGTCCACATCTGCACTGTCTGTGCTCTTGTAAGCAGTGGCTGCTGCAGGCAGTATTCATACTTGTGAGGAGGTTTAGGCTATGAAGAAATTAAATTCAATCTTTGCATTTTTTAATATACTATTTTATTTCCTAAACTATGCTTGCTGAATTTGTTTTTTATCAAGTTCTGGCTGTGTTGTGTTCTTGTATATCCTCCCCTTGGGAAAGCTTGACATCTCCCTGTATGCGTGGTCATTATTAGGCCTTGTCACAGTGTTATTCTTCTGACACAAGGTTCAAGATAATCTTTCTTATGTATCTGCCAAGTATGTTCAGCATTTAAGATGTTGCAGTATTGTATTATTATTTAATACTCAAATATTTGTGATCCATGGCAGCAGCATACCTAAAAATTTTCATTTCTTCAAATGCGGCAGGATGCAAATGAGGGTGAAGTCTGTGCCCTTGAGCTGTACCTGAGTATTCCTGCAACAGGCTTACAGTGACTCACTGCAAGTTTTCCTTACACTCCTTAAGAATTAGCAAAATTTTATAAATAGAAAAAGACTATTTTAAATCTTACTAGTTCTGAGTAAATATTTCCAGCATATTTTTATGCATCCAAGTCTGCTTCTTTTTATGCATCCCAGAATAGCAGCAAAAAATTAAGCCAAGATTTGTTTCTATTGCCTTTTGAAAACCACTAATGCTTGGTCTAAATTCTTACCTTTGTGTCTATTTAAATGATAGTTTTGAGCACTCTGTAGTGGTGTTTTTCAACATATTTATAGCTGTTTCAGTGCAAATCGCCCAGTGTTCAATGTATGTGTCTGGCCAGATATTTAAACACAGGTAAAGCAGACTGTGAGGAAGGTTCCACTCTCAAAAATACTGGCTTAAGACTGTCTTTTCATTATGAGCAGAATTTTGATGACATGTACAAAATGGACACAGAACAGTCATCTCAATTGAGATTGCTTATATATGTGTCAACAACCAAAAGTCACAACACTCTTCCTCATGAATTCTGCTTTTCTGACTCAAGTTCTCACCTTCCCTGACTTTAAAGAGACTTATTTTGCGTACCCTGAAGTCAGTGGGTGCTACTAATTTATAATTTTTCCAAATTAAGAAAGGGGAAAGTGCTGGGGAGAAAAAAGACAAAACAGTTTCTGTCCAGCATTCAGAAGGAAGAGGTGAAAGACACTGTAACCAGGGCTTTTACTTTCATTTCTTATATTGAAAGAAAATTAAGGAGACTGAGAAGGACTAGAACAAACAAAGGAGATTGCGAGTGAGTAGCAAAATGGATAAATAATTAATAATAAAAACAGGCCACTTTTCTCCAGAAGTTGTCTCTCTCATGCTATCTTTGACTCTTAAAGCTATTAGTTCTTTGTTTTTTCTTAAAAAAAATTGTTTAATTGTTTAAGGAAAAGAAATAAAATCTGCATGTAGGAAGGTAGGAACTAATTATATTTCTATAAGCCAAAAATTTTCTTGAAAACAGCAACAACAAAAATTGCCTCTGAGAGGCCTTTAAAAGAAATATCAACAGTGACATTGGCTAGATTACAGTGGGATTTCACAGGGATAATATACATAGCTGATGGCTAAGGTAGTTACCAATAAATAAGCATCATTTTTGCGAAAGGAAAATATATTCCAGGTGCCCTCTGAAATAGAAGAACATTTCTGCAAGCCAAGTATGAAAGCAAAACTGTCAAAATAAATGCAACATTATGTTCCAGGTGCACCCCTCTGAATTTACAGCTCAAGCAGTGCATCCACAGCCTGAACAAGAAGTTGGAGTTTTCAGCATTCTGAAGAAGGATGCCACAGTGCCTTTGATGCTAAAGCTTCCCACTTGCCCTTGGAAAATGCTCTCCCTGCAAATTGCTTCAAGCTCTGTGCAAATGAAGCAACCAAAAGATACCAGCAAGAGGTCTGGGAACGATCAGGCTACCCAGGTATCGTGGCCATCCCCAGTGTTACAGGCCTGGGCAAAGTAACACTTCCCCAGTTTCTCACTGTACTTTTTTTTAGTTTGTTTTCATCTGTTTGTTTATTTGTTTTAATTCCTCTTCCTCAGGCTTGAACTGTGGAGAAACTACTGGTTCCTATGGATTTGGAGCAAATTTCTTTGTGAAAAAACAGGTCCCCAGACAAACCATAGCCTACCCCTTACAGGGGGAATGACTTCCTGAAATGAGAAGCAGGCGACCTTCAGTATCTCTGCTAATCTTCTCTCTGTTTGCCGGATTGGCATTTTTATGTTACAGAATAACCTCGTCTAGTTTATTAAGTCCTCCTGTCATTCACAAGATTTAAGTTCACATCCTGTTACAAAGCAGAATTGATTGCATTGTTATATTGGTGTCTTTGAAGAAGAATCCTATTAAATTTAGTAGGCTTACAGCTCAAAGGCACTGAAGTGGACAAGAGAATCAGTTCCTCCATATCAGTATTCTGATTTAAATTATTCAGTTTGACAACAATTTAGGCTGCTGTTGTGCTGAGTCCTCTGATCAATACCGTCTCGCTGTTCTCTTTTTCTACTCCCATCTTTTAGTTTCATCTTTTGCTCTTAGTTTTCCACTTGGATTTTAAAGTCCTTGAATCACGATCATGGCTTTTTTCTTTGTAAAGTGCCTAGAGCGATTAAGTCCTGGTCTGTAACTAGTGTGCCCAAATGGTGTAATAAATGTGTCACAATTACTACTGATGCTGCAGTTGTTATTGTATCCATGACCATACAGGTGATAAATGAACGGCAGTAAAGTTATAAGTTTTCCTTTTTATCACACAATGCATCCCAGACATCTGCAGAAGGTGTTCTTACTGCCACAGCCATAAGAGCTGGAGAGATCCTGGCCCTGGGTAGGAAGGTAGTTCAAGCTTAACTGAGCCTCTGGAGTTCCTACTGAGGCTGTCAGAAAGCTTTCTGGTAATTAGATGACGATAACAAAACTCTCTGATTAACTTGAATTTTCAGTAAGGGTATAGCACCACAGTAGCCACTCACACTTTGTACCATCCTAAAGCAAAGTGAACACAGTCCAAAATCCCAGAGGGTAAAAGGAAGTTATAAAAAAAAAAAAAAAAAGCACATGCACTTTTGCTTCCACCAAAGGATGACTTCACCAAAATCCCTCTATTTATGAAAGTAATCATCCAACTTTATGAATTCTATTGACTGGGCAACTGTATTTTTTTTTTTTTTTTTTGTAATGATTCATTAATTAGTGGGAGGCATTTAAGAGTATATTTGCATACATATTATGAATCAAAATTTTATTGCAGTGGATTAATGAAACATGCATCCATGTAAACATTCTGTAACAAGCTTTTTGAAATTAGGTCCTATACATCCTAAGGTCTTACAGCATCAAAATTATTAACCCCTACATGTCAGCTGGGTTCTCCAAGCTGATCCAAACCTAACCAAGCTCCCATCACCTTGCTTCCCAGGCTGGCCATCATTATTTTCTCTCTTCAACAAAGCGGCAGCAGGAGGTTCCGAAGGGACCAGCTATGGGGTCTAGCAGGAGCTGGCCCCTAATGGTGGGTGGAGAAGGTTGTGGGCTTTCCTGTAAAGGTAAAGGGGAGAAGGAGAACCCTTTGCAACATCTCAAACTGAGCCTTTGGTGTTTGGTACAGTCCTGCAGGGATCTGCCCTGGCCTCTCCTCACTGCTATGGGTAGATGAAGTGTGGGCAGCATTATTCTAGCTGAAATGCCTGTGAGTTCTCAGCCCCTCTTCTGGGCTTGTCAGAAGTTTATTGGTAACTTTGTATTGACAAAAAAACACCTTGGTCAGCCAAAGAAGCCTTTAGCTCTTGTGATTAATTTCACAAGTGTCAGTCATCAAGCAATGAGGTCAGGTAAATTGGGGCAGCTGGAAAAGGGGATTTAGCTGGGAGAGAAAGAAAGAACTCACTAGTTATCCACACCTTCCCAAATCCTCTTGTTTCTTGTTCACAAAATTAATAGCCTGGAGACATCTGGTGTTATTCTAGTATTATTTTGGGATTGGGTAACTTACTATAAGGAACACTATGGCCAAGGCATATCCTGGAAGAATAATTGCCTCATAGTACTAGTATTTTTCACCTCTTTTCTTTATATATGACTGAAAGCTAAGGCTGAATGTTGGTCAACAACTATATTCTTTGGGATACTACACATTCAATAGCTGTGTTTGTGTTAGCAAGAGTGGGTACACTTATGTGTTCCTGTATTTTAAGCCAGCTAAGGAGAACCATAGTGTATCCTCTATTCCCCTAGGAAATCCAGACAAGGTCCTTTATATGGAAGCCCTTTTTTCATTATAGGATGTACAACAGCTACTAAATGTACAAAAATGAGTTCTTTTATCTCTAATATGAAAGCAATTACTTCTTCATGAAGCAGAAGTCCATAGTATTCTTGCAGATGGTTTTGTCACTGGAGTCATATCAAACCCTTATTGCCAAATGGCAAAGCCCACTTGTGAGTTAATGATGCATTTGGGGTTTTAATACTCTAGTGACAGAAGGAACTGTAATGAATCTCACTGAACTTCATTTCAGGGCATGAACCTGATATTCAGTGGGTTGGAAAAAGTCACCTTCAAGGTTGTCAAACCACTACACTATACCTTGTTCCTATACACTGAGTTTTTTCTTACCTTAACTCCTCAAGATGCAGTTTTGCTTCAGAATATACCACTGAAGTGCAGCAGTCTATCAAAAGCAGATCAACATGCATAGCATTAATTGTTTCCAGATTCTAGCTCAGAATATTGGTCTAAAAATATCCCTGTAGCAGAGGGGTCTTTAATGATCTAAACATGGGTATGCAAAAGATTACAGAATGCCATTTTTATTACCTATATTGCCTTGGCAGAAAGATTTAGAGGGAACCAAGGAATACACCCAGTTCTTTGATTCAGGCTGGTCAGTCTTATTTTTGGCTTCACAGAAAAGGTTTAGAAGAAATGAAACTGCATAATTTTTTTTATACCCTTTCCTCTGCCTTTAAGCTACAGAATGCAATTTCAGGATGTATTGGCACAAATGTGTTTTTATTGGTTCATGTAAGCTATAATGTAACCAAGATATGGCTGCAGCAACCTGAAAAACAATTAGCATCTGTAAAGCAGTCTGTGACCATGAGATTACTACACAAAATGAAGATTTAACATGCAACTTCCCCTGAAATTAGTTGTGTTTGGGTCTGGCTCTTCTGTTGTTTTCTTCCTTTATTGATCCCTTCAGGCAGAAAGAAATGGTGAGTTACCTGATTAAAATGAGTGCAAAACTGTAGGGAAATACTGCACAGCTGCTAATGCCACCTGATTTGATACATTCAGCTAGGTGTTGGTCAGAGCTTGTGAATGATCTTAATAGTTAATTAATTTCAGAAAGGTCCAAGGTAGTGCAACAAGCAGTTCCATTTTTTAATCAGATAGCAAAGTTTAAATGAGAAAGCAAGTAAATATTTGTCTATTTTGTAAAAGTTTCATAGTGAACATTTCAGGGAATATGGATTTTTTTTCCCCCAAAAGCATAGTTATTTTTTATTTGTGAAACACTTACTGATCGTTGAAATATTTCACTAACAGCAAGTAAAACTGAGCTGGTGCTGTGCTTACAAAGGTTCTGAAAGTACAAGCAAGCACCTCAACACTAATTATTAAGTCTAAAACTAATCTGAAATCTGTTTAATTTTCCTAGTGTATTTTGATACAGAGAAGGTGACATGGTCTACAAAAGGCTTGTATAGGCTTGTTTGCATATTTGCCAAGTGTGTTTTTCTAACTCTATTATTTTGAATCTGCAGACTTGTGAGAGGAAAAATATTGAAAGAGAAACACAGCTGAAACTACTCAGAGTGTCTTGGTGAGATGAAAGTTCAACTCAACAGAATTTCAAAACAATTTTATAGATTGTGTCATATTTCTCTGAAAATTAAGCAAGTTTCACATACATTTTACAGTGAAACCAATACAGGGTGGGACGTTACTGTTGTAACAATGTGCACATGGCACAGTTCAATAATAATTCAATTCATAATTCAATAATGCACATGATGCAAACTTTGCTGTTTCTTGTGACACAGTGAGAGTAGTCCTGAGATGCAACTTGCCTTCTAGTGGTACTATTTAGTATAGAGTAGTTCTCTATAGGGGAAACGTGGAAACAACTGAGCCATTTCGGTATTCTGAGCAGAAAAATAAATATTTTTTCCTCCATTAGAATGAGAGATGGGGCATGGAGGGTTATTAGCAGCAATCAAATTATTTCTCTGTCAGCACCAAATGCAAGATTTGTGAAAAGAATACCACACTTTAAGACATTTCAGAGTACTCAAAATCCCCTGTTCCACTTTTATGAATGCACTACTATTTTGCTGAATGAGTACAAAGAGATTTATGGCTCACATCTTGCTTAATGGCCTCTATAGGATATTCTATGTCAAGGACACATAATGCTTGACAAGAAGTTAGAATTCTTCATGCCTTCTTCTGTATTGGGCCCAATTTTGTGCTGTTTGTCAATAATCATTTTCCAAAATCCCCCCACTGTTTAATTAAATGCTCCCAGAGTGTCCATAAAGCCAACAGCAGACCTCCATTTTCCAAACCATTTGCCAGTGAAAACATTACTGCTCCTTTGCTGTTTGTCTTTGACCTCTGCCAGGGGTTATCTTCCCAGCACTTCCAGCAAAGAAGGGATCATACCAGGGATCTCAAATCTATTCCAGGCAAAACCAGTCAGGGTTGACTTAGTTAAATTGAGTATGAGCTAGAGCAGATGACATCATTCGAGAGTGATTTGGAGGCACTCATACCATACTGTCCAGCAGCAGGACTGCGGGGGTTGCACCTCCATCTGGAGGACAGCGATGGACAGTGGGGGTGAGGTCTCAGCCCAGCATTACTAGACACAGATGGTCTATCAAGGCCCCCAGGGAGCCACAGAGGAGTACTGCCTAGGGGCAGGAATAGTCATAAAAGGCTCTGGTATGCCCACACCAAAGGTTATTTCATATCACATATAGTGATCTCAGAGTTATTTTGGTACTGAAATACTTAAAAATATGACTGCACCTTCCCTTTCCAGCTGTCTGATGCTGTAATAGAAAAGACAGGCAGAGGACAGTCCTGGGTTCTGTTGTTTTGTCCATAAACACAGAGCGGTTAGCAGTTCATGAATGATTACAAGATGAAAACTGTCAGACTTTTTATAAGCAACTTGAAAGGAAAAGTGCATTTTTCTTTTCTGAGTTTGTGAATATTTACCCAAAAGCAATAAGAGTAGAGTGAATAAATTGGTGATTGTAGGTTATCATTTGGGGTTCCTGATGGATGTGATTAAAATGTAGGGGGGAATGAGTTACAAAAAGCTGTACTTGTAAAAGGGAGTTTCACATTAAACACAAGTCAGTGAGGTGAATATTATAATATAGTTATATAATTGCTAGAACTTCTGTTTGAAGAAAAAGGGCACACGAGGGAAGGTCATTATGAAAAATATTTCTTTCTAGTGCCCTCTAGACATTGGTTTCATGGTTATGTTTACATTTACTATTTCAGATCGAGATCATTACATAGATGTTCCCAGACAATAAATAATGAACAAACACAGTGATAGAATGAGCAACATCTGTGTATATAAATACATTTTTCCTACAGTGAGTCTTCACAAAGCACTCCCAACTTCTGCTATTCACCAATTGCAAGCACGACTCTAAAGGTGAAAACACATTATGTATTCTAGTAAAAGCCAAGTTTATGACTGTACTGACTTTGTTTAAAAAAGGTTGCTTCTCTCTTTTTTTCAAAAATAATAAAGCTATTTGAAAGAAATTGCTAAAACAGAATAACATTGCTATTTTGTTCCTCTAAAATGCTGAAAGAGCCAGAGAGAAAGGAAAAGAATCTTTTCAGAAGGATCCTTGAGCATTCATTTTAGGTTTCTTTTTTCCTTCCCCTCCCCATCCCCACTATATTCTATGTAGAGTTAAAATTTGTTTTGTTACAAAACTTTTCCAAGTCAGCATATGCTGTCTGCTGTATGACAAAATGCAGTCAGCTTTCAGATTGAAATGAAAGTGAGTATAGAAAAAAACACAGGCAATTTACCTACTCTTTGAGGTTCTTAATAACATTAGAAATATACATGCATCACAGCAAGGTCTCAGAAGAGTGATTTTGTTAAAAGACAATCATCAAATACAGTATGGATTTTTAACAATCAAAGGATAAAAGTGCACTTAACCTCTGTGGCAGAATTTGCACGTAATGACAAATTTCATCTCAAAGGGCTTGATCTAGCTGCTGCTGAAATCAATGGAAAACTTTTGTGTACTTTGATGAAGAAAAGAACAGGTCAAAAATGTGACATACTGACTTAAGACAAAGCACTGTTTCCTGTGGATTTAATATAGTCCAGTTTTTGTGTATCTTTAACATTTAGTAGTTGAGTTGGAGCAGGAGCAGAAAGCGCATTACATTCCAGACATTAATTCTGTTATGGTTTTTAAACATGAATTGTCCAAAATTTAATGTAGTTACATGTCCCAGGATAACTGGCTCTTTCTTATTTAGACACCAAGTTATAGTGACAGTATACTGTTACTTTGAGGAGAGAATTATAAGAGAAACCACTGGAATAAATAATAGTCTTATGACAAAGTGACAGCAATATTAATTTTGGAGAGCTTGACCCACATGACATCTGTGGCCAGTGTCTGACTGGTCTCTTCCACCAGACTTCAGCTTAGTTCCTGAACTGCAGTAGGGACAGAAAGGCAAGACTGGTGGTAGTTCAGAGATGAGAAGGTAGCATGCCTTTCTGATCTTCTCCACCTTGTCTGAAAGCAGTTCTCTTTATTTCATGGGGCTGTAGTTTCAGAAAAGATAGCTGACCCAGGTATCACTGTTTTCAGAGTTATAAGCTCCACTTTTCAAGAGGAAGGCTAGAAACGGCCAGAAATTTTTCACTCCCAGGTTGTACCCAAGGACTTCAAAGCCCTGCAGTACACTTTGGGTAACAACCTGTGGGATAAAAGATTAAACATTTAATAATAGAAATGGAAATCAGGGTTCTGAAAATGGCTATCTGAGCTCAGTCCATGGATGTCAGCTTGGGATTTTCTCCTAAGCTGTTTTCCAAGCAATTGGATGGAGACAGATTCAAGCACACATTCCCCTGGCAGAACTAAGCCCTTGCTTTAGATGTTTTTTATTCTCCTGACTTACTGGAATAGCAATTAAGGGCAGGTGCAACCTCATGCTAAATCTCCTCCTTTTATTCTATTCCCTTCTTATTGTGGGCAGTGGAAATACAAATGTCACTTTGTCAGGCATCTTTGAGACACTAAATTCTTTGTAGCGTATATTTACCGTATTTGGTTTAATTTTCCTGACCAACAAGGTTTTGCTTTATTTTGCATCTGGATGTTTGTTTGACTCTGTCCTTACATTCTGCAGCTCCAAACTTACTCATGTTAATTTGAATGGGTTTAGCATGTGCTGGGAATAAATTATGGCTTGCTGCAGTATTTAGAAAGTCGAAAAAAAATTCTTTACCAACACATTCCCCTATTATTGTTCTTAGTTCATTGTTACCATTACCCAGTAATTAAAAGTGATGCAAAAATGTCACAATAGAGAATGAGATTTCTGAATTGTAGGATCTTACCATATACAGCTTTAATTTCATGAGGCTTCATGAAAGTCTTCAGTAGGCATTTCATACATGTGTGTTGGGCACTGTTTTACATAACAGTTATGCATTACTGATTGTATACAGGTGGAAAAACTGAGATACAAAGATGCTTTTCAGTTTTTCAGATAATTTTTCAGTTAATCTACATTTTAAACTGCAGTTTTCAGAGTGTCATTAATGTGATTGCTTTTGCACTACATCTGGTGAGTGTGCAGAGATGCCTCAAACAGCTCATTAACTTCCCGTGTGGGTCTTGGAAGCATCACAACCTTCACACCAGTTTCACTTATCCTGAGTCTGAATGGGCAAATTAGCCTGCACTGAGCCCCTTGATGTTCATGTATCCAGCCTCATCTGTGCAACGCTGGCTCAGGTGTCTCAGACTATGCAGGCTTCAGTGTAAGTATGGATGGTATAACAAGGTGAATACCTAGGCCTGCAAATGGCCATTGGGGTTTTCAAGTGCCTTTCTCTGTAGTAAATAAGCACTGACAAGACTGCCCTCAAATTACATGTGCTCAACCTCAGCAAACCAAAATATCAAGTCAGCTTCATATAATAAACTCTGTCAGAGTCTGTAATAACCAAAACTCAAACTGACAAATGGGATTTGTTCATGTTACTGAAGAAGCCTTTACCTAGCATTTGCCTAATTTGCCTAAACTAATCTGATATTAGTTTTCAAGTTGGTTTCATTTTGAATCCCCAGTAATCCAGGGAGAAACATGAAAAAAAGCCTAAAATGACACTAGGCCTTTCTAGTTTCCAGCATGTTTCCAATTTTTAAAGCAAATTAAATTTTTTTCAGAGATGACAAATTTGGAGTTGGGAACAGGAGTCTACTTCTACAAAGTAGTTCTCTCCAAAAACATACTCACAACTTCCCAGGGTTGATGTGGGTTCATCGGTAATGTGATTCCACTCCTCTACATGCCATACAACACACAAGAGATTTGATTCCACCCTCTATGTCCATTACCACACACACAAATTTGTCTCTGTGCATGACTCATTTTTAGCCTAACTGTTCAAAGAATTTCAAAATTATCAGAGATATTTAATTGTGATTTAATTTTTGTAGGCTGGAGTGCCTGTAAGCATTCTGTGTCTGTCTTGTGCAAAGATTTTTTTATGCAAAGTGAAAAATGGATTATGTGCAGAATGAATCCTATCTGGTCCTGAAAGAGATACTTAATGTTTCATCCTGTCTTATGATTGTTGGCTAGGGGAAAAAAAACACATTATTGATTTAATACTCAAAGCCTTCCTTTTTCTTAGCTGAGTTCTGACATTAAGCAGACCTGCTATGCTAAGTTTATTCATTGGGAACTAAAGATGAGGGCTTATATTTTTGAAGAGCCTTGTTGTTGGGTAAAAATAAAAACATTCCTGGTTTAGATCTGAATCCAATTTCAACTGAATTCCTCACAGGTAGGAAACAAGGAGAGGTGATAAGTTTTTCATATTATACCTTAACTCCCCTGGTTGAAAATGACACAGCAGGCTTACAGCATTTCAAACAATTAGAACAGAGGTGAGGTTCCAGAGGAAATAGAAAGGTGAAGGAGCCCAAGATAATAGGCTGAGGTTAAATTGGACAGGACAGATAATCAGACTGGGCTTCTAGTCCCTGCTGTCCGTCTTGAGGTAAAGATTGTCCATAAATAAAACTATCAGAGTATGATTCTGTAAAGACATGATGATCAAGGTCACAAATCAGGAGTAAAGTGAAATAATAAATCTTTTTTCAGCAGATTTAATGCACAAAATAGAATAAATTTTACAAGTGCTGTGTTCACAAGTTCAATCCAGAATGGAATTTCAATTATTTCAGGGGAAGACTCATTCTAAAACATTTTAAAAAACCACAAAAGCATGTATTTTTACCCTGTCTTATACATCTACTACTTCTTTTTAAGCATTAATATTTTAGTGGTAGCTCATGTATCTTTTTTCACATACTGCTGCAGCTGAAAAATGTTGTGTTTCATTCACTATGACCAACAGAATCATGATGTTTATAAATCAGCAGAAAATACTGTGTTCATAAAAGGACTGCAAAATCACTCAGCACTTACAACACTTCACATTCTCAAAGGGTTGTGCTCAAATGAATAGACAGATTGCAATTGACCCTAACTTTACTGCAATGAGTGGTGAAGTTATCCCTTTAACAGGTAAAAAAAAAAAATGGTGGGAGATTGAGGGTGTGCATATGAAGTGAATAGCTTCATCCTCCTTGGTAGAGGGACAACCAGAAGAGATCAGATGCAGGCAAGAACCTATGTTACTTCCACAGCTACATTATTTCAGTATGTTTATTCTTCTCTGTGAAAAATAAAAAATATGAAAGAACATGCTAACATCAGTCACATTTCCAGCCTTGTAGTCTCACAGGATAGAATATCCTTATCTGAATCCATAAATTCAGAAATATACTGAAATGACCAAAGGAATTAGCAGACTTTCTGTATTACTCATGTAAGTGAACATATTCAGGAAAGTCCAGTTGCTCCTGTTTTCTGGATACTTAAGTGGTTCGAAGAGAAAAGAGGATCACTGGCAGCTTGTGCTACTTCAGTGTATCTGTTCAATAAAATCTTCACTTCTCCAAACACGGAAGCATGGAGCTAAGATGAAGTATACTCCAACATCTGAAAGGCAGGTATTATAGCAGTAAGGTAACTGTCAGAGACATTGCAACTCCATCCCATCATAAGCACTGAGGAATGTTTTGGTGCACTTGGGATCCATTCAGTTAGGAACTAGCTGTGTGACCACTGGTTTGGTTTGCAGGACAGATGTTGAGAGCCACTGTTGTTACACAAGTGTCTTTGGGTGTTTTACATTCCTCTGGGAAGCACTGGATGGAAAGAAAGTATATTCCATCTAACACTGCATGCATCCAAGCTCAGAGAAATCAGGTGCACGTTACTCCAAAACTTCCAGAGTGCCTCAATACTGTTTCTTCTGTTAAAAGTAGGACACACAGATCTGCTTCCAGTGATCTCTGACTTAGGAAGAATATGTTCAGAAGTGTCTGGTAAAAGTATAGTGCTAGATGACACTGTTTTCATGTAATTAAGGGATTTGTACTTTCTGACAGGAAACATTCATTCAGTAGAAAGCTTGCCTATAGGTAGCTTATATGCAGAGGCTGAGCTTGTCTGAGTCAGGAAATCATTGGTATAACTCCCAGAAAAGTTACAGCTTTTTTCTTGATGGCCTGTTACCAACGTGCATGGGAAAGTCGCTCTATCTAGGTGATGTTAGAGGATTGAAAATCATCTCCCAAGCATTCACATGCCTTGCTAAAGTACAGTAGGATAAAGGCCACATTTTGAAATGTTGCAGTTTGACAGCACCAGCAGGATAAAAGAAGTTATGTCTCATCTTCTCTATCTTATCTCATCTAATATATGACAGTATTACAGTGATTATTATAACTTACACCATGTTAAAGAAAAGACTAGTTTGCCTTCCTCCTTTTCTCCTCCACCATCCCCTGAATATATAGCTCTCTCTTTTTCATGTAGTTCTCCTCCTGTGCCTGAAATTCAAGCCTGTGGCTAATCCACAATGAAGGCTTTCAAGTATGATTCTTGTTTTTTCAAAGGGCTGTAGGTGGCACATGCCATTTGGGAGAGCATTAAAAAACTGAGTGCTCTGAAGACCTTCTGGTCTAGGCATTTTCCAAACTCTGCATATTAAGAAATTAAGTATATTTGCTTTAAGCCATGTTCAGTGTCCTTAGTTTCTTGGTGAATAAGAAGAGTAGGTAAGATGATGGTGAATGAAATATGTCAAGTGAAAATTCCTCAGAGTTGAATCTTTGTGTTCTATATCATCAAGGCATAACCCATTTCAAGAAATTCAAGTCATTTCAAAAGTTTTAGAGCAACTCTTCATGCAGTCCTTGAGAACAAGATTTTTTGGGTGTTCTTAGCTTGGATTTTGATACTTCTTTTTATATCTGATGAAAAGACATGTATCCCAGAAGCTTGTCTTTTTTTTTCCCCAGAAATACCAGTTGCTTTAGTACCTGACATTGCTTCTCCCTGCAGCTTTTGTCTCCAGCTGAATGAGAACACACACTGTACCCTGCAGACCTGTGTGGCTTGCCAGGGTAAAAACTGGTCTTTGACTTGCAGGGGAAACACTCAGCTTTTCTGGGCCATCAAGTGATGGCCTCTGGCCGACATCAGATGTGTCCAAACCACAGACTCCTCAGGCTCAGGCTTTCAGCATGACTATCCATGTTCACCACAGCACAGCCAGACATCTATATGGAAGGCAAAATGCCTCAAATACCCTATAGGTAGTCCTAGAATATATTGCATGAAATATTGAAGAATAAGGAAACAAAACTCTCAGTGCAATATACCAAAAGTAAGGCAAAGGCTGCCTCTTGGGTACACTATTGACTATACAAAGATGATATTCTATCACACTCAAGTTAACCACAACCAAAATATTTTGACAGAAGAAGACAACTCTGATTTTTTTTTTTTCCTGTTCTCTATCTAGAGTCTCTAATCTGAATTAAGTTTCTTATTCAATTCCTGGACTGCTGAAAGGTAACATGATAACCAGATTTGAAATACATTGAGACTGATGAAAAGTGAGCAGGAAAAGAAAAAGAAATTTTTTTTCTTTTTTGATTGAGTTTGATATTACAGACAGATCTTGGATGTGAATCAGACAGGTAATTTATCTGAGAGAAGCTCACAGTGTTCTGGTCACAAGCAAGTTGTTCACAAGTAATCAAATACAGCATGTACTTCACTATGCATATGTGTAAATCAATGTCATCTCCTATCCCATTCCATTGTAACAGACTTTATTTCTCCAAAACAGTACAGTATCTGTCACAGTGTGCCAGAACACATGAGAATGTTTTATCTGGACATAGAAATATAGCCCAGTGCTTTAGAGAGTGTTATATTACATGCATACCTCAGAAATTTTGTATCTGGACATGGAAAAAATTCTCTATTGTTTTTTTATTTTCTGTGCTGCTATCAGAGGCAATGACTAAAACAACTATAGATGATTTATTCCCAGAACTTACTGTTAACAACAAAGGACTGATAGAAATGCTTATTAAAACCCATATCCAACATAATTTCATCTTCTACCTTTGAAGTTTTCTCTCCTCTGTACCCCACTGTCAGTACCTGGTGTGCTGTCTTTCCTTGTCCCCATGCACACTTGGTCACATAAATCATTTCTCCTGGCACTTCTGCACTACCCATTCTAATCCTGCCACTAGAATATTCTCTCTCAAGATTACCAGTGCTGAACATCCTCAATATTAGGTGATCAGTAGGGGTTAATAGCCCTCAACAGAACAACACAGGGAAATCAAAATGGCCAAGAAGAACAGTTCAGCTGTCATAACCTTCCAGGTTTCTGATTCCTAACCTTCACCAAAACGTCAGTCTTATCTGATGTTTACATTACCGTAGAAATAATGAGGCAAATATTTCCACTACTGGCTCCATAATGGCAATCGACAGGCAGATTATTGGTTGTTCCAAAATCAAAACCCATGTAAAAATCCAAAAAGCCTGGCTAGACAACTTGAGGGTTTTTCTTCAAGAGGAAGCATTTTTTTTGTCACTACGTTTTTCTGTCAATACATCCTGAACACTAGATGAGAGGGTAAGATACCTAAACATTTTCAGCAAAACACCCCTTTGCTTTTAGAAAAAACATGTGAAGAAGGTGAAGGTGAAAAATCCCACAGTGCAACCTGCCTTGGAGAGGTTTGCAGGTTGCAGGGAGTGAAGTAGGGGAAGAAAAGCAGAATCGGCAAGTCATCTCTGTGAGCTGACAGGAACACCTCCCAACTGTGGACACAGAGCTTGCTTGCAAACACTTAAGTAATAACACAGATATTTTGAAAGTCCAGCTGATTTCCAGAAAGTCCCATCACATGTTTATTCCTTCAAACAGGAATTGGATGCCAAAAAGTCTTCTGAGTTTGCCCAGAAGAGACTTGGAATTTGACATGATCCTTTTATCTCCTTTGGCAATAGTACTGCAATAATTATAAAGATCTTTTCTACTGTAGATAGCAAATAAGCTTCAATAAATACTCTGTGATATACCCTGATGAGTGTATACAGGCCTTCACTTCATCTGCCTCATCAAATGTATTTCAGTCTACAAATCTACCCTTGGATAGCAGAGGTTGACCAAGGGCATCACGGAAAGTAGCATGTCTGCAACCACAAGAAAATAAAGAACAAATGAAACAATTAGCATATTTTTCAAATTATTCTATTGAGTCACAAAGACTCAACATCTGACCTGCCTAAAAACATAATGTTGACAGTGATTTCCAAGACGACACAGAACAATGACCCTTTGGTGCCTTTGGGCAGCCCTACACAACTTCTGTGTCACAGCTGCTTTGAGGTCAGGAAGGGACAAAGCTGTAGATCTGGAGGAACTAGAGCCTCTCATCAAGGATTGTTTTGGGGTGTTTTTTTCAAAACCAGAGGTATCTAGCTGGTCTTGGATATTGAGGCAGGGGAATTCTGTCAGGCTATTTTGCTCAGCTGAACTGACTGAAATGCAAGGCAGTGGCAGAATCAAAACTACTGTTTTCACTGAGTCTTGCCTCGCCTTTCAAAGACACTGAGCACACGTGCTGATTTGGATACCCTCACACACATTTTGGCTCTCTCAGTCTTTTCAAAGACCTAATCTCCTACTTAGTCCAGTGTTCAACCATTCCCTCCTCTTCGATCATGCTTCCGTTCATTCAGTATCTCCAAATATCTGCATACTGTGTCAATACTGAGTCAAAGGGTCACAGTCAGCAAACCCCATTTCTCCTGGCAAATACAATAAGACCATTCAATACAGAGGACACTGACTCTTTTGGGGCATTTTTATAACCCAGTGCAACAGAAAGTTAGGGTCCTAAGACATAGCATTTAGTATTACAGCAATAGTACTCAATTTTCTCACTCCTTCTGTCAAAGAATTTTTACTTTTCAGAAAGAAAATCCTTAAAAATTAACTTGGAGCATGAGAGATCCATGAAAACTGGGATAGGAGACCTCATAGTCAATACTGTGTATGTTGTACAGGAACTAGCTTGCATTCAGGGTTGTTTTGAAAAAAATGTTGAGACTTATTTTCCACTTCAATAAACTTTATTGAACAGCAATATTGCTCTATCTCAATAAGCTTATTTAACGTCCAGGCCCACGCACTGTCTCTGCCCAGATCCAACATGTACCTCACCTTACACACACTTTTTCTACAGCTGTTTGTATGAGCAGGATGGCTCCAGAATTATAAATTGCAAAGAAACATGGAGCATAATGCTAATATTTGGTCTTCTTCTGTAGCACACATGAAAAACACCCAGGCTCACTTCAAAATGTTTATAAGGGATCATTTTCTTTAGTGGAAAGAAAGAGTGTAATGGAAAATGATACCCCTCATTGAGAACTCAAACAGCACTGAACTCCAGAATCTAAGGCATGTGCACTGATTATCAATGAATTCTCTGAGATTTTTTTACCCTTCTCAATCCTTGCAGAACTGTATTTTGCTGATAAAGACTACCGATCTCTCTTCAGATTTTATAGGATATATATAAATGACATCATAAACAAAACAGAGCACAGCCTTGAGGCAAATATAGTTTCTTGCATTAAACTGTGGGATACCTCTGCTGAAGCAAAGTAGTCATTTCCCAATTATTATGTTAGTGAAAGATAAATATGAGTTAACTGAAGTATCCAGCTGCCAAGCTCAGAAACAAAAGAAAGACACAGTGTCTTCTCATGGAGATTTTCCTGCTGCTTAATTCTCCCATCTGCTTCTGTGCAAACACTCACCTTTTTTAATGAGGAAATGGTCCGTAAAGCTGCAAAAATGAAAAATGAGATATATATTCAATTAGCTGTAGTACTCTTGGCATCTCACTTCAGGTCAGCTGGAAAGCTTTGAAAAGCAAGACATTTGTAACTTGAAGTAGAAAATCTGAATGCAAACTCAGCTGGCTTAACTGTGAAGCTCTTTTGGCAAACCACTGAAAAACATAATTCAATGTAGCCCTCCTGGGAAGGAGCCCTAATAAACTGGAGGACAACTTGTCTACTAGCATTTTGATTTTGCCTGCACCGTGTTCAGGTCCTTGTGCGATTACAGTAGTAAGTTTCACTTACAGGAATGATTACCCTACGCAGTTATAGGCAAGGGCCTGTTTCATCCTCCCCTTGCAGCTAACATCCATCAAAGAAATGACTTTCTATACATAGCCTGCTTTCCATGAGTTTATTTTCAAAGGTTGACCATTGTTTTACGGGCACAGGCAACACCTGAACAATTTACTCAGGCTTGTTTTTATGCTTACAACCCGTACCAGGATAACAAATGTGATGAGCTGCACACCCAATTGAGTGGCTGCTGTACAGGTGGGAAACGAAGACACATTTTAGCTGCCAGCCTGTGCTGCACCTGCAGGAACACTAGTTATGCCAGTGACATTATGTAGCTACATGGGAATAAAAGGTGAGAGACATTGTTAGAGGAGAACTGTAAGGGAACACATGCTCTCAGTTCACTACCCATGCCAATCTACAACCAGAATAATCCCCTTGTAGTCAATATCCTTAGACACTTTATAAATATTATTTTTTTAGCCATTTGATTGCCAGATCTTAGGATATTTGTGCCAAAACATCAACTCACAAAAATACTGCCACCTGTGATATGATTCAATGTAAATCTCATGTTTGCACAGATTTTCCCATGTAAGGGAGATAATTGTACCAATGCACTAAGACTCCAGTATTTTGTGGCATGTTTTTAATTTGGGTTCTGCCATTTCCCCTAGCACAGTGGCAACCTTCACCCCTCAAAACAATGGGTCCAACATCAGATAATCCCCTTTCCATGTTTAGTGATGCTTATAGATTATAGCTCAGGAGATGATAGCATGGCAGAGCAGTTGTACTTGGGTCAGGACATAAGAAGCACAAATATAGGCAAGACCTGAAAGAAGACACAGATCTTTTACATTGAGATTTGTTTCTATGATCAGTTTAAATGAAACATGCACAGCCACTTAGCTAGAAGGAAGCAAACTTCAAATTCAGATTCCAGCTTACCTGCAGATTCATATGATGACAACTTGCCATAAAGGATTGACTTCTTCTGAACTGTGTCTGAGAATTCAGCTCCTGGAAGGTACTCTGTATCATTTCATTCAGAAAGTCTCCAACACCTTGACTTAAAGAAAAAAATCACAAGGTTAAACAAATTCCTTCTTGCATAAAGTGGTGATAGAAGGTAACTTCTGGTTCAGCCTGTGACATAGCTTATCACATAGGTAGAGATTACTATGTCAGTGTCACAGGCACCTTTAATGCAGGTTCCGTGGGGACCAGGTCCTTGCCTGATAAAACCTTTGCTGGCACAGGTCTAGGCTAACAAAAAAAAAACATAGTGACTCAGTCATCTTTCCTGTCTTCAGGCCAGCTGCAGGTCAGTGTAACTCCAGAAAATTGTGGTCATTCTAGGAAGTTAGGCAAGTGCACCTAAAGAAGAGTGTACCTAAAAACCTGAATAAAAACATGACAGAGCAGCATGAGACAAGAATTAAGCCTACCTTCTTTCTTTCCCTTATAATTTTCTCTCTCACAAACCATATTCGAGGCATTAATCTCTGAACTGCAGCAACCCTCACTTTTCTTTGTACTATTGAAATCCCTTACATTTGCTCTTTTTTTTTCCACAGTAGTTCTTACAATTTCATTGCAGTGGTTTCAGCATTTTTCCCTCTTTCATTTGTCCCAATTATGCTAATGACTATGAACAGTCCAGAAAAAAAAAAAATTAAAAAAAATAGATACATCTGAAGTGCTTCAGACAGTCTGGCACAGTAGTCCCTGGAGGTGGTTTTAGATGTTACAGATTGGGTGCACGTTTTCCTGCCATGGTGCAGTACTAAAATCCCAGCTGGCACAGACAACTCTGTTAGAGAACTGAAATTACCCTGTACTTTCTCAGGTAATGCTGTGGCTGGATCTGGCAGAGACTATTATTTTCAGGGTAACTTTATATGCATTTCTGTCACAAGCAGGGACATTGGGACTGTATTCTATCTTGAATACAAACCAAAGAAGTCACAGCCATCTATACATCCCTTCTTTGTTTTTCATCCAGTCTTATTCTACACCCCGTTTTAGGAAACCGTGTAACAGTGCCAGACTTCCTGCACTGACCACATTTACATTGCGTCATCAGGCTTTACTGAGTGTACAACCAGAAATGTAGAACAGTGCATTCTACATTTAACTGTACTTATTGAGAAAGGTATTTTAAGGGTACTCAGTCAGAAAGATAAAAGAGAAAGAAGTGGTTATTTATAATGCTTAGAAAAATGCTTAGTAAACTGCTTAAGAGTCAGACCTTTGAAGGCACTGTCAAACAAGTTTACTTATTATTTAGTAAGTCTGTGAAATTGTAATGATTGCTAATATTCAGGCCATCATCTGGAAGATAGAATGGCTGGAATAAATCAGTAACAGGCAGTAAACTGTCATATACCATCTTCAAGAGAATGACAAGAAGCAAGGAGAATGAGATCAGCAGCAGCACCACAAAAGAAATATTACCATGTAAGAGAATATGCTAAATAGCACTGCGCCAGCAATAAAGAGGTGAAGTGACCAAACACAAGGCTGAAATCATTATTTAGAAATTCTCAGTCACAATATGAGACAAACTTCTCACTCACACACTTGATATTTCCAGAGTGAGCAACTGTTCAGGAGTGCTCTTGATTTTGAGTATAAGGCAGCTGGGAAGCAGACCACAGATGGAATAGGTCAACTCCAGCTATAAGCCCAGCTGCGTTCTGCTGAAACCTCTACAAACTCTTTGTTGAAATAGATGGATCTGTGCCAGTTTGCAGCAGCTGAAGGCCTGTTTCTGCCATTTTATACATCTTGAACATTAAGATCTAGCCAGATTTCATCGTATGTAAAGACAAAAGCATTGACAAATAATTTAATGAATTAAGTTCATATTCAAAGGGAAGTAAGGGTATGAAATCAACCTTTCATTTGGCAACTGTTCAGCCAGAGAAAAGCATGAGCACGCCAGGCAGTAGGAATGGTAACAATCACCAAAAATGTTTTAATTGGCTCTAATGGAACTGAAAAATTGAACCAAATATGGTTAGTTAATTTACTAGCAACATTCAGAGTGTGTCATCTGTGTCTGGTTCATAGAATCCACTCCAAGGTACACAGCCGAACTTAGCCTGAAAATTTTTGTCTCTCTATTGCAGTCACCTTCTATATAGTTAAGGAAGAATGTTATTTTGGTTTGTCTTGGTGGATTTTTTTGGTTTTGTTTTTTTTTTTTGGTTGGTTCTGGTTTGGGTTTGGTTTTAATTCAGTTCAAGAAAGCACTAATAATTTTAAATTTTCCTCACAAGTATGAAAGTTGAATCACATTCCCCAGAGTTTACTGAGATCAGTGAATGTTTTAGTAAATACACATAGATTTATGACTTTTAAAGGAACAGTATAAAAGTTGGCTGTTTTCTTCAGTTTCATGTAACTTAAACAGTCATAGGCCAAAACACTAAGACTTGTATACTGTTTCCTTTGGGTAACAATTTGTCTGAATCCTAAATACAAAAAAACCCACACCTTCTGCTTTTTTTTTTTTCACTTGAGAAAAGGTATTCGGTAACTCTTGGGTTGCTGCACAGTTGAAAAACTCCAAGCCCAAATAAACAACATATATTTTACCAAAAAAAAAAAAGATGTGCTGTACTATGACACAACAAACTGGAGATCCAGTGCTGTTTCTCATTTCCATCCACTCTTCAAATTAAGAAAAATAACAGGTGCATTTTGAGAGTAGCCTGCCTGAATGGTACCAGAGGGCAGGCAGTATTTTTGAACTGAGGAGAAAAAAGCAAAATCTAAAGCCAAGTATCTTCACCTTCAGATGTTCTAAGCAATGTCCCATTAGGCCTAGGCCGATTACAGTTTCAGATATTACTGCTCAGGAATTATAACTTTATGCCACAAAATGTCTGTTCCATTACTCATACAATAATGCATTGCATCTCTAAAAACAATTCTGGATCAATGGTCAATAAAGACCATCAGAAGGATGCAAAGGTGTATAATCAAGCTTTTATCTTGCTTTATTAACTTCTAGGCAATTAATATTTCATGACATATATTAAGAAGGTTGGTTTTTTTCTGACTTTGTGCCTAATGTAGAATTCTCTAAAGTGAAATATTTGCCAGTGGCAATCTCTTTCATACAATATTAGCATATCCAATTCTTCCCTTGTGGGATGTTTCAGCATATAATATTAATTCACCATTAGGTAATGTACTCATTTTAGCAATCTCCTCTGTTCTCATTAATTAAAAACCTAGTACAATCACTTGTAGCTTATGCAATTTTATTTTGCTTGGTTTGTTTTTACCTTTTTTAGTTTTCCTTTTTTTTTTTTTTTCCTATCTTGTCTCCAGAGTGGTGCTGGTTTTTAGTAGAAAATCTCTATTAATCCCTGCCCATATTCAGCAGTCACTCCCAAATATGAATCAAAGAGCTTCAGACAGGTATTCTTTTTAATTTGGTATGGCGTATTTATCTATATTAATATAAATGTAACTCTAATGTAAAAATAACTTTGTTTTGCTGTAGGATTTGTTCTATTGTCCTTTTATCATAATCCAAAGTTTGAAACTATTTCAATTTCCCTTTTTTTCTTCTCAGAACCAGTCACAAAATTTCTACAAAACTGCATTCAGGTGAGTTGTAAAAATTATGACCTGTTCACCTCCCCATTATATAGAGATTTGTGAGTTGTTACTTAAATCTTGAAACATTTTGATTGAGGAAATGAAATAATCAAATATGAGACATGAAATACTGGAGAATCATCCTTCAATACATTTCATTACATGTTCAGTTCTCATGAAAAAAGAAGGGAGTCATTGTAAAAAGTGTTAGACATATAAAGCAGTAGATGAACAAAGACATAAAACCTGTGTCAGCTCTGAGTTTACAAACTCCTATTTCATAGTTACTGTGGGCTAGGACACATTCTGGCAATAAATCTCAGAGTTTGATCAGAATTCTCTTTTAAAAAAGTCAAGAGATTTTGGGGCATTTTACTAAAGACTCTTTTTTTTTCCTTTTCTGTAAGTTAATGCTAACAATTCTATTCCATTCTATATTTAATGGCTTGCTTGAAGGATTTCTTTTGCTATAGGTCTTATTGTCTCAAGTGCTTATGATTAAACTTTACATCAGTGATTAAAGGACAGAACTAACTATTTTAAATATGAACTTCAGTAAAGTAAAATCTATTTTTTATAAAGGAAAGTAATTACCAGGGCAATACGTAGCTTACACTCTGCCAAGCCAGAATGCAAACCCCTTCAGATAAAATGTTATTTGTTAAAATGTTTGTGCTTATTGTAACAGCACTTTTTAAATTCTGTTTTCCTTTCAGGATACTTTTAAAGTCAAATTCTGGTGAACTAATATCAATCAGGAGGGTCCTGTTTATTACAAAAGGAATCTTGAACATTGCATATTTATGGCATACAGGTAGACAGGTTGGCTTGTTTTTCAGAGAAAAAAAATGTGGTAGAGGAAAACTTACAATGGGAGACAAAGAAAAACACACTGGCAAAATTGATTTGTCAGCTGAAAGAAAACAAGGTGAGAAACCAGATAAAAGGCAGATGGAGAATGAAAGAAGACAAAAAAAATGTTGCAGTAGGTATTGTAAAAATAGTTGAGCCTGGAAACCCCGATACCCAGAGTCTGTGTGCTTCTGATAGAGCAGATGAGACTCTAGAAGAGAAGAAAAAAAAATAATATGCAAGCAGGTTAAGGCGGAAACAGAAATATGTAGACTGAGGGGCCCACCAAAAATCAGATTCATCTGAAAATATTGCAAGCCAGAACATCTCAGGAAAATTGATGAGAAACACAGGCATCCAACAATGAGATTAAAACTGGGGAAGCAGTAATAGGAGTATGTACTTTGGAGAAATTGTGGATAACTCACTAGCCATGAATTTGCAATGCAATATGACAGAGGGGGGACATAAAAGCCAAGTAAAAAACACAGGCAGCTAATCACAAAGTAGAGAGAAAACAGATCTCTTACAGCTGTATCTGGAATATTTCATTAATATATACATGCTGTGAATGGAAAAATGGGAGAAAGAAAAAAAAAACCACAACAAAACGAAACAAACAAAACCAAAACCAAAACAACAACAAAACCCCCAAACAAACAAACAAACAAAAAAACCAAAACCCAAAAAAAACAAACAACCAAAAGCAAAACAAAAAACCCAACACATTAAAATTACTGGGTTAACTTGGGCTGGCTTATGGGACTGAGTGGGACAGACATATGAGGAAAGATTAAATACAGTATGGTTTAGACAGGACTGGGGGAAGTAGAGGAACCAGGTACAGACTGGCATAAACACTAGAAGCAGCAAGTATAGTCCTTATAAGACCACAGGAGCAGATTCCAAATATCTAAGTGTCCTTTAGAAAATTACCTGACTGCTATGTTATTGTACAGACAGCAACACAAATTTTCTGCTTGTAGCCCTCAATCTGGTTCTTATTTCAGCTCCACTAAAAATACTAAACACTTTATGATCTCTCTCGGCAAGCAATTCTTCTCCACCATCAGTGATTTGGAGATACTAAAAAAACCCAGCATATTTTTCCAAGGAAAGGAGGAGGTTTGGGGTGGAGGAATACCCTAGACACAAATCGATATAAACAGTTCAGTATTTATATTCATGAACACTGAGTCAGTAAGGTATTTGCTGAGCTCCCTCAAGAATTGTCCCATGGGAGGTGGTCCCACCCACCTCTTCAAGAACTGCTCAGCTTTATGCAGGCGTATGTCTTAGAGCTTGAATGAGGCTGCACAGAACCAGCCTATCATTGGTATTCCTACTGTGCCATCTGCGTGTCTCAGCCTCTAGCCTAAAGCCCACAGGTTCCTCTTTGGCCTGAAGTGCAGCCCTGCAAAGCAGCAAGACTACACTCGACTGTGATGAGCTGGACGCATTTCAGTTCAGTATTATTTTCCTGGGATTCAGCTTTGCATAAGGAGTTAAGGCAAGTTGTCTTCCTCTGACTCCCTGGGGTTGAATGCAGCTCCAATGTTGCTCAGAGCACAGTGTGGGGAGCAGACACTGAGACAGTTTGGGCAGTTTGGGGATCATCAGCTCTGCATGCAGCAGTCCACTGGACCAGTTTCCTGCAGGCTATGCATGAGGTGGAAGTAGGTCATTTGGGAGTAGGTAACTGAAAAGCAAGACTGTGACGGACTGTATTGTCTAATGAACACAAGAAGAGACAGCTTCAGGAAAGAAGTCCCTCACCAAAACCCCCAAAAACCCCAATACCACATTTTCAGTATACATCAGAATTTTCCAAAGCTCACTTGTCATGCAGGCTTTGCTTACCTCCAGAGTCTCAAATTAGTAGAGTGTACTTAGCCCTTCAAGTACAAGGGCAAGTTTGTACTTAGGCCTGCAAGGAATGACAATGGTTTTGACATACCCCTTAAAATGCTGCTTGACATGTAAGGGTCAGAATTGCTAAATTCCCTCAGCAGGTCTGCTTTAGGAGGTTGCAAACAGTGCTTCTCCGCTGGGGAAAAAATAAAAATAGAGAAGGAAGATTACTCTGTATCCACGGCTGCACAACTACACACGATATCATAAATACCATGTCCCTGAGCTGCCGAGAGAGACTGATGTATTTTGGAATTTTAATGAAACCCATCAGGGAATATCTGATAGGTAAAACATATGGAAATCAAAAATCCACAGAGTAGTGTAATACTAAAGTGAGGACTACTTCAGTTCTCATTTTTGTCACACTTATATGTATTTTTAAGCACATTTCTACCTTTAAAGTTAGCTCTGCCAAACCCGCTGTCAGTGCAGTTTGGTTATTACCCATTCCCATCTGATGCTATCAAGCTGACCTGTGGTGAGGCAGAGCTGTCAGAGTAAGTGGATTCCAATGTACAGTAGTTGAAATAATAAATGATAGGGGCTATACACCAGGGAAAATCGTGATTATATCATCACTCCAGTACCCATTAAGCTCAGCAATTTCTAGCTATTTGAAAAACTCAGATGTCATTTCTACAACATGTGTTTTCTTGAATGTAATAAAATCCACCATTTTAATTGCTTCTAGGGAACTGCTCACTGGACTGTTACCTAAATAAACGTTTCAGGAGGTTGCTTACCTCTATCAGGCTTTTAATTCATAACGTAAGCTATATTGTTTTGGAAATGAGAAGCACTCAGTGACTCCTTCCTGTGTCTGCCAATAACCATGGTATCGGCATTTAGACTGGAGACTGTCCAAAGCCAGGGAAGTGCCCATGCTCCTGAACCTCTCCCTTTTGGAAATCTTGCAAGGACTGACTCTGAGAAGTTCCCATACTGCCCTCCCACTCTTTGGACTAGCACAGAAGTACAGCAAAACTGTACTTTTAGCACTTCTACTCTTCTACAACTGGAGAGTGTAGTTAACTGAATTATGTGAACCTTAGATAGCTTTACAGTTTATTTTAAGGTATTTTTGGAAAGCTTTTTATTTTTCCTGGACTAGTTTTTCCTTCATGAAGTCCTAAAACCTATGTAAATGTAAAAGTGAATTTTACCATCTATCTGTACCAGAATGTGCCACAGTCATAACAGGACTTGATAGGGAACTGCTGAGAGGCTCCCCACGGACTACACTGGGCTGTGAATTAAAACCCCTCTTTTTCTTTTTAGCCAACTTCTAGTTTTGCGCCAGCTGAATCATGAAAACAGAACTCAGCCCTCTTGAAGTAAGGGAACCCAGGAAAAGAAGCCAGGGAAGGGATCTTAATACATAAGTGCTCTTGGGGAGAAAATATAAAGCAACTCTTTCATCTTTGACCCAGAGGCACTTAACAAACCTGGAGGGAAAATAATGTTTCTAATTCCTAAAATATGTGCTCAACAACCATCTGAATGCTCATGTATGAGCTATGACTGTGAATTAATTGGAAATCTGGCTCAATGTAGTGAAAAAGAAAAAAAAAAAAAAAAAAGAAAAAAGATTATAAAAAACCCAGAGCAGGAAACAAATGTAAACCAGTCCTACTGAAACACAGATAATACAAATGCTATATAACAGAACTGAATGAAAGGACAGAATACAGAGGCAAAATACACTTAAATGTTTTTAAAATTAAATAAATGGTCAACTGAAACTATTCAATCAATGCCTGTAAGTTCCAAGGAAAAGATGCATATGTTTGCTATGTTTGTGGGAGGGCATATTTATAAATAGAGTCTCCCTGGCAGCTTAGTTTATTTATCTGAACTCAAGGCCTGGTAAACCAAGCTTGAACAATTTTAGATTTGAGTCAAGATTGAAAGCTAAGAAACTGACTATTTGCCAGTTGAGACTTCACTAGTCCAAACAGATTCGCAAGTGAACATTATAGATTGCAGAAATAGACTAAAAAATATTTTGATCTCTTTCTTTCTAATGTTACTGACTCCAGCAAAGTTGTTCCTGGTTTATTCACTTTTAGTGAGAAAGAGAAAGGAAACTTCTAGCTAGTTGCTGAAGACGGTTTTCACAGAAAAAAAACAAAAACAAAAACAAAAACAAAACAAAACAAAACAAAACCAAAAAAAAAAAAAAGGGAAATGTGTCTATTACTCAAGATTATTTTTATTCTGACCTGTTAATCCTCATAATAATAATCCTGTTAATCCTGGATTATGGGATTCTTTGTTTATGTTCTTCTGTATTCTGCTGTAATTGTCACAGATTGAGCCCCAAAATATATATATTCTAAAAGAATCTAATATTTAAAGGAAAATGCTTTTGTACCTTGTTAAGGCTCTGCTTTCCATTAATTTTTCTGTGCATATGATATGCATTCTAGACTGCATGGAAAAAAGAAGCCCCGAACTTTTTTTATCCATTTCCTTGAGCTAATGTGGAAGCCTAGGAAAAGATAGAAAGGAAAATCGAGCAAGATCATCTCTTTTCTGTGTTATATGATGTTTGTTTTCCTGATGAGCCCACAAGCATGACCAGGAAAGTTCACACTGTTGTTCTTAGCCCAGATCTCCAAGTTATTTCTGGATATTAAGCAATATACACAGTCATTGTGGAGGCCTTCCACTTTCTTTATACTAATTTTTTGTCAAGATCCAGTTTGAATTTTTAAGCTTATGCAATGTTACCACACAGATTCCAATGTAAATGTCCCCCAGTCACCACCCAGGAGATTCTGGTGCCCTAGAAATGCTGAAGCTTTGAGCAAACTTTGTGTAAAAGAATCCTAAAATACCCCGTGCCACCCTTGAGATGGAGCCAGTCCCATAATTCTGTGTGGTTTTTTTTTTTTTAAGACTTGTTTCTATTTTATCGTCTTCCTTTTCTTCAGTACAAATGTCAGTCTCCCTACCCACAGTCCCTCAAAGTGCTGGATATGTTTTGAAAGCTGAAATACTGTATTTCTGAGTTTTAGTGTAAAGGGTAACAATCCCGAAGATCACATTTTATAAAAAGCCAAGATAAACAGCTTCAAGGTATAGCAGATTTGATCCTTCCCAGGGCCTGATTTAGGACAAAACTTACACTGAGACATAAGGACAAGTATCAGTGAAGTCTGTATGATGAAATCTGCAATGACTCACTCCTCTAGTAAAGTAGTCTCCTACAAGTGCTACACATTTTTTAAGTCAATAATTTGTAGCAGTAGAAAGTTAAGAAAGCCACATTTATGTGGGATGGAGATGATCTGGATCTAAAACGAAAGATGTGACTCATAATAAATGACAGTTATGTATTAGATTGCATTTTTTTCTTCCCCCTTCAGCAGCCAAAAATTATTACCATGTTATTACTCTATTTTTCTGAAGAGATAGCTCACTTCCTCCCCCTCTGCTACCTTCTCCTGCTCCAGTTTTCAAGATAGAGTATTGAGAAATTATTAAAATCTATCTTAGAATTTGCAAACAAATACACTTGCCTAGAAGAGCACTGGAAGCAATGGTGCCAAATTATAAGAAACTTATTTTGTCACTACAAACACACACATACACACGGGGACCACAACAAACAAACCTGTTCCTGTTCCCTTACTTGAAAATCTGCTTGGCCCCATCACAATGACTCCACATGATCTGAACTTCTGAGGAGAACCATTGCAGCTCACCTCTCTGTCCACTTTGACGGAGGAGTCCCTGGTTCAAGACCTGCAAGTTCTTAGCAAGGAATGTGGACGTTACTTTCAGGAACCCTAGTAGCGTAATAATTCAAGCATGTCACCTTCCAGAACATTAGCCATGAAAGCACATGAGGTTTATTGATAAATTCAATGGGATGTATGACAATGAGGAAATTGGATCCCCTGAAAGACTTTGACAAGGAAAATCAATCAAATTCAGTTATGCTTTACAAAATACCCAGAGTTAGACATATTTCTAAGAAGACTGGATCTCTCTCTTCACAACTTGAAAAGCCTGTTAGGGCCTAGGGCAGAGCTCTGTAGAAACTCAGTCATGCCTCTGCCTGGAGACCCTTTCTTCATAACCTAAATTGAATTCCTCTGCCCCCACTGTTAAATAGGACTCTCTGATTGTGATATTGCACATCCTTAAGCCCTTATTCACCTTTTGCTCCCAAGTCTGCAGTTCATATTAACCTCTTTTCCTTTCTCTGGCTCTTTCCTTGTCCTTGCTTTGCTTGCTGCCTCACAGTCTTTCATATCATAGAAGATGAGCCTTCCTATGACATTATCAGGTTTTCATCCTCCCAAGGCAAAGGTCTAGCTGCTCTATTATTGTTCCTAACTATTAATTGAAAGACATATCAATGACACCCCCATGCCTTTCATACCAGGGACATGGAGAGAGCCTCTGTGTAAGAAGATAAATGATTTGTGAAATGAAACCGGAGTCTTCAAATTTTGGGAACCAGTGTCCAAAGCTGACACTCCTGAGCCTCTCATTGTATTTTCCACCCTTAATATTTACTTGACTTTGGATTTGAGGAGAATATCTGCTCTTTAAAACGTGGCATCTGTGTTCAGACACAGCATCCATTAACTGCACTGACAAGAGCAGGCAGAAGGAACAAAGACCAGAGGGACTAATCCTTAGCTAATGGAAGATGTCATACCTCCACAAAATCAATTTGCTGAAGTGACAGCCTTTCTGCTGCTTACGGTGAAAGCCACAATACCAGGGGTAATAGTTTCTCAGAGCTGAAGTGCTCTGTTATATATGGAAATGAATCACACCATAATTGAAGGCATTTTAAAGCTGGTATTTGAGGCCTTAATCCTTGGCTGCATGAGATAGTTTTTCCTTGTGAGTTCTGAGACTTTAGCTGCAAGAAACAAACACAAAGACCATGGACTTCAATGATCTATTAAGACCTATAATAAGACCTATTTGGGACTGATTCTATTTTCTGAAACAAATCTAGAGTGACATCTTCTGTCAAGTTAATTGCAGCCTCCTAAAACAAATGAGCATAACAAAACCCTTTCTCTTCTACTTTTAATCCAATTTCAATGCCATTGAAATATTCATGTAATGGCAGAGATCCTCAAAAGCGGCATGCAAAAGGCTAGTGAGGACCACATTTTCTAGACTCTGTAAACTTATTTGTAGGCAGAAACATCAATAAATTAAGTGGTTTATGTATCTTAAAATTAGCTTAATGTGTATGTCAAAGCTTTAGAAGAGTACAGCAAGAGAATCAATTAATGGGAGTCTATTCAAGGGTGTAAATTAAGATAGCTAACCTTAGTTACTTTATGTACCTTCTTGACAAGTAAATTAAGTTACCATGTAGATTCCATTTGACACTAGTAGTGATTAAGTGATGTTAGAAGATCTAAGTGAATCAAATTATTTAAGAATTTAAAGTTTATAAAAAGGTCAAAGTATAATTTATACATGAACTCTCCCTTTGTCTCAGAACCGTTTTTAAACAAGTAATTCAGAAATTAATGAGTGTGTTTATTGGTTCGTTTGTTCTTGTATCATTTTGTGAAGCTTTTTTCTTTCATATTTCAGGTTTTGTATTCCTCCATGCAGAGATGGGAAGAGCTGTTGTTTGGTCAGGTGGGACACAGAGCTGTATGTCCACTCTTCCAACGCATGGCACACAGTAGGGAAGCTGGAGGAGGATACAGTCTCCTGAGCCTTCTAAATAAGCTGCCTCCCAAAACCATACTTGAAATAAACACAGGAGATGCAGAAGTCAGACATTGCACTGCTGAAGCACAATAGCATGAGGAAAAAAAAAAGCCCTCCACTGTACATCAGAAACAACACTCTCTAAAGAATTAAGATCATCAGTTAGCCATGGCAAGAGAAGGAATTTGGGCTGCCAAGAGTTACTTCTGTCTATGACACCTATAGGCCCTGCCTTTCCCATCTATCAGATTTATGGCTCAGTTGGTGCCTGCAAATAGCCAGCAGCATGAGCATGGGGAAGAATTTAAGAACAAGATATGGGGGAAGTCATTGTTTCCTTCACCTTCTTCACTGAGTATCAAGATTTCCTAAGGCACGTTATCAGCTTCTCTTTCAGTGCATTCCCTCTGGGGGCAAAATTACTCCAATCAACTACTAAATTCTAAGAAAACACCTAGACTTCCCAAGTATGTCTGTGAAGGAGACAAATGGAGCTTTTTTAGTCAGAAATGTCTTTCCCCTTCTAAGATGCTGATTTATTAAAAGTAATGCTTTTTCTACCAGAAAGGCTTAAGATTTCTTTAGTTGTTTTTCTTTGCTCTCTAGAAATTATAAAAATGTTTTCCAGAATGGGGGAGGAGGAATTGTTTTCTGCTTCAAAACAAAGTCTGAGCGTTAATTTTGGTATCATTGTTATTGTTTTATTGAGCTGCCTACTGATGTAACTATTTTTAATGTTAGAAAGCTACATGAAGTATTTTGATAGATAACACATTTCTGAAATTTCACTGATTTTTTTTTTTAAAACAACACTTTGTCTTAATATAAAGCAACATGATTTATTTCATGTGTGAAAAATTTTCACAAGATAGAAAATATTTTTTCTTTACATCTATAATCAAGCAGCAAGTTATATGCATTATTGCATAGTGGTTCTTTCCATTGTTTTCCTTTGATCCATTCCACTCTGTCCTAAAGAGAAGTCTTATCCATGTAATATAATTGGGTTCTGGGGGAAAAAAAAAAATAAAGTGCTTAAAGTTTTCAATGTGTTTGAAGTGTTTAAAGCTAAAAGTGGGTTATTTAGTCATTCAGACAGTCAGTTTGTTTAGACTGCCTAAAAACAAGCCTGTTCTAAGCAAGTTTGTTTAGGCTGTTTCTTAATGGAAAATTAATGTCAGTCATACAGGGTATTGGTTCAAGAACAGTGTCTAAGATAGATGGGATTAATTATCTTGAAGACTTGCCTACAGGCTGACTATAGAGCAAGCCAGGTAAATAGCTCAAGCTAGATGAATATCTTTGAGGTATCTAACATTATAAGAGATTAATGCCTCTTCTCCTTCCCAGTGAAATTAATGAAAACATAGAGGATTTATTAACAGTATTTGAGTTAGTCTTTTTAAACTCCTAAAGAGTTTTAGGGGTTTTTTTTGCCTGCCTTATATTTTTAACAATGTTTCTCACTAGCAAAAGAAAGATTTTGTTTTCCTAAATATTTTGATTCTATTATTTGAACTTGACATCACCAAGTAAATCTGATTGAGCTGTCACACTGTCACCACAGGATCAAATGGGGAAAAAAGAGAATATTGTTGTTCCTACTTTATGGAAGAAGACATACAGAGGTGGCATGAGTGTATACAAAGATGAAATGATATTCCAGCTCTTCCAAACCTTTCATAAATTATCAATAGAAATACTAGATGGCTGGTAAGCTGTTATTAGAAACTGAAACTAGAATTAAATAGCAGCACAGAATATATCCCCCCATACAGCTATATAAAGATTTAATTGAAGAGTTCATGAACTCTTTTTTCAGTAATGTTTTTTTTCTGATTGTGAGTGATCTCTTAAATATATATGTTTGTCGAACATATTTATGTAACAGATTATGTTAAAGCAAATAACATAATTCTTAATCAATGCAAACCTGGTTTTCTCCTTTCTTTTGAGTACACTAACATAATGGAAAAAAACAACCTCTATTAGAGAAATCAAGCATCTGTCAAGTAGAGTCAAGTCAAAAGTAGCAGAAATAATGTATTACGTGTGATTTTATGTTATCTCCCACATCTAAGCTGTCAAACTTTCAGTCTCTGTTCTTTGAAAGGGAGCACAAGAACTGTCATTTAACAGTCAAGGGATATTAGCAATGAAAGAACTATCATTTAAATAAAAATTGGAGTTGTGAAACTGATGTTGCAGCTGTATGATCTCCAGTTAAATTTTGTTTTATGTGTCAGTGTCAGTGATATTTCATTCAGCAACTCCTATGAATGACAAAATTCAATACACCTTGTCTTTAGACCTCTAGCAAGATACAGGGACTGAGTGTGTGGAAAGCCGCCCCAAAAGACTGACACAAGGCAAATGCTAGATTTAGCATGCCTTCCTTTGATGGCTGACCCAGCAGAACAGCACCCCAGTGGGCTGACAGTCTTTTTTGTATCTCCACTCTCTCGATTATAGCATCACATCCCATTTAGCACTCCAAATTCACAGTCATTTACGAACACTACCCAAGCCTAGCCAGTCAGCTAATGGGATACAACTGTCTGGTTGTTATTATTAGCCATCAAAGTTCTGAAACATTGTCATCTTGTGGCAGGTTGAGGACATAACAAGGGAAATAGCTACTTCTCCAGGGCATTTCCCTGGCCCTGGAAACAAACCGAATGCCTGGGAAGATTTCAGGTACCAGACATGTGTGGAAATTTTTGCAGGAGTTTCCTTAGCGCCATAGTGTGGGCAGACTGGGAAAAACTAAACCACAGCAGGCTTACATCACAGGATCAGGTCTTTAACTTGTAGTTCTGTGTTTTCATTCCAGGTGTAGCAATAATCAATAAATACAAAGCAATTTAGCCATCAGACCCACTTGCTTTTTCAGCAACCTGAGAAAGTACCAGCAATTTGCATATTGATATCTGTCTACAATATATAACTAACCAGTACAAATTAGACCTGACAGAGGTTAAAAGGTGAGTGATAGTAACCTAATGTTAATAAATGCTGTAACATCTTATGCTTTATTGCTTGGGTTTAGGAGAGATTCTACAAAAAGAGCTGGGTTTTTTTGCTAGCTCTTATTTGTCCTGTTACATGCCTTCTTCCAGAGCATCTGAAGGACATGCTAAACTCAGCACAGTTCTTCCCCGAGATTACACTGTGTGCACTCATTATCCAAGGGAACAGTGTGTCACCTAACCTTGAGTCATCACTGAGTCAGTTTTAGCTCTTCTACTCAGTGGCACAACTTTCTACCCAAAGCTCCTGAATCATAGAGAGGAAAAGGAAAGGAGAGACACAACAACATTTCACTTTACATAAGCACCTATTGACAAGCCCAGCCTATGGGCACATCTGTCAGAGTGGATGTAGACACATCTGAGCCCATAGAGAAGGAAATATTCAAACAGGCCCAGCAATATACCAATGCAGCTATACAGATCTTAGAGCAAAGGTCTGGATTCAGCAAATTTGGTTGCTTGTGTGGATTTATCATTGGATGTCTTCACTGCCTACGAAAACCCAGGTTTCAGCAACATGTGTGTCTGCCTTCTCCCATCCCCAGCTCTTTGCTAATATATTTGTAGTAGAAAACAGAGTTGGCACAAGTCTTAAGACTTTCACACAAAGTCAAATTAGTTACTTACACTAAAAATGATGTCACAGTATCACACCTGAATTAAAATAAATAGTTGGAGGTTTACTACTTCCTGAAGGGTGATGACCAATGCCGTTCGGTTCACCTTGCAATGAAAAGGGTAGAATTTCCATTTACACAAATCACCTAATGGTGGACTGTGGATGGAAAACTCAGGGAAACTAATGATAACCTCTTGGTATGTATAAAGTTAATAAATTCCTTATTCTGTATGAGAGGAAAAAAACAAAAGCCACCACCAAAAATCAGGAGTTCAGTAATGTCAGTAAGGCGAGGTGCAGTAGAGAATGAAAGCAAATGGATATAGCTGTTTTTTCCAGTGAGGATATATGCAGGCATGTGTAAGCATAAACAGACACACACAGAAATATCACAGGCAAAGAACACAGCAGAAAGTCAAAGGCAGCTAGTCATTATATGACCCTGACCACAAAGATAGCGAGGAGAGCTTTGTGAGGGGAATGCAGATTGGAAAACAAATGAGGATGAGCAGGAGTCATAAGAGAGAAAGCATTCTGCTCTTTGATTTCTACTGATTTGGGGAGACAAACTTTAATAAATACAATTAAATATTGTCTCCTACCTAAAGATTTAACCCCAGTAATAGCAACCTGCAGGAATTAAAGTTTTTGCTGAAGGCTAGGACTGCAAAATGAGTGATGCATCACATTTAGGCTCATGTCTAAGACTACTAAGATGCCTGTGAGGAGCATAAAGCTGCAGTCCTGTATTAACCAGTCAGACTTGGACTTCCTGGGATCACTCAACCACATGACCCTGACCTGGATTAGGCAGGTAGACAAAGCTCGTTTATGCCACTATCAGTGGAGGAGAAAGTATCTGGCTGTGAGTAACATCAGAACTGAGCAGTCAGATAATGTCTGAGCTGGTATAAAATATAGTGTATAATTGCGTGCCACAAAAAATCCCTTGAGCACACCGGAATAGTCAGGGTTACTTTGCACCAGTTCGGTGCCACACCATATGGTTGTGGCATTTTAAATCCTACACTGCATTTTCTAAAATCATATTTTCTATTCCTTGCAGCCACAGTCTGAAGAATAAAAGAGCAATGAAAACACTGCAAAGATAGCAGCCAGCTGAGAGGCAACATTAAAGCAGACGTATGCCTCAAATCCCATCCCTCCGTGGGGTTTATTGAATATAAATAGAGTAGCAGGAACAGAACTGAGATGCCCCAAGCGCTTCTGTATCATGTTTATTATCTGGCATGATGCACATTTATTTGTTCCACATAAAACAGAAGCTTTAACAGAAGGAATGACATCTTCAGTCTGCCCACAGTAGTTAATCCCAGGTTCAAATCACTTCAGAAAGATTATGAAAGTTAAATCCTTCCCATCATCACCATAAAGTCTGAGCTATAATTAGTAGGTGAATGATTAAAACAGGAATGAGATGGAGATGGAGTGAGACATGTCAGCACTTTCAGAGATGCTCCATGTGAGCCCAGTTCAACAAGTAGCATTGGAGTATGCTTACCAATCAGTCACAGTGGGAACCTAAACAATTTGCAAACCTAGCTCAGACCTCAGGCATTTAGGGAGCTCCAGTGTGACAGCATTCAGAATGTGTGCCCTTTAGCTATCACCAGTGCAAGGCAGCCATGAAGCAATTCAAATTTTGGACCTGTTAAAAGCACCAGTGAGGTAAGTCCACAATTTCAGCCACTTTGGGGCAATAAGAACCCAAAGCCTGGAGAAGACCACATGGCATACAGCCACTGCCTGCTGCTGCCTTGGAGAGGACCAGCATTTCCCCTCTGACAGTGCAAAATCAGACTGTGGATTCTTTGCTATCATGGCTATATTTTAGCACTGAGGTTGTGTGTTTGGGTATGAGAAGGTAGACATTTAATACCGTGCCAGACAAATCTCTGGTGTAAAGTCTGTCATGACCAATAAAGTTTCACCATGGAGAAATTTGACCTACTATTGTGATTCAAGGAGTTTCAGGATTAAGGGAAAGTAAAGGAGAATGTGTTCATTGCTTAAAGGACAATCTAAATATTGTTTTTCCAAAGCCATTCATTAATATTTTTTACACCCATGAGAGTCATACTCCTATAAACGCTGTCTCATATATTTTGAGGCATAAAAGGTGACCGGCCCCTACTTAAATGAATGAAAACAATGTTTTTTTAATCAGATTTTAAAGGAGATCACTAATCAGCAATTTTTGAATGAGGAACAGTAGCCAGCTAATCCATATCCTGTGATACTTTCACCTTCCCATTTACCTTCTCACTGCCATTGCTCACATGGTTATTTAGCCGATCAGATGCTGAAACGTTGGGCTGGCATTCATTCAGGCAACGTAAGCATTTTTATGCAGACTGAAGGAAAACACATAAATGGTAGTGCAGCAAGGAGCAGATGTCTGCAGTTTATCTTCCTTGATTTAATTTCAATATAATTTACATGAGGTCCTCTTCATATCAAAGTTATCACTTTAGGGAGTCTGGGCTTGTGATGAAGAGTGACAGATATTTGAGAAATACTCCCAGCATTTGTAGAGGACAAGCTTCCAGAGAAATCAGTGGAGTGGGGTTCACTCTTCCAAGGCTGGAAAGGACAGAATGGATTGTTTTGGGGTTAGGTTCAGAGTTGATATTCTTTACAAATAGCTCATCTGATGCAGCACATACAATTTCTGCATTAAGTCAAGGTTCATTAAGGTCTTTAGCCTTTAAACTGTCTTGGCTAAATATCTCTGTGGGTTAATATTTTGGCTTAGCTTGGAGGGGAATTTTAGTGTCATTTACTTTAATTAATTTTCTGAACAGCTCTCAGCCACTGCAGTCACAGAGTCCTGAAAGAGTTAGGACACAAGCTCTACTTCCCCTTCCTAACTCTTTTTACAGTACTCTCTAAAGGCCTTAGAGAAGATAAAAACTTGTCCTCTTCACTCATCTATAATGCTGGAAGGGAGGACGAGAGATCAGGATTATATGAATAATCTTATCATTCCTCTGGAGAATCAGTAGTAAAGGACATGTACATCTTCTTTGGAGAATGAGCTGATATTACAGACTTGAAAGACGGCTGCTATCCTGGTTGCTCCAGCAATTATTGAAGTAGACTTGATGTCTGGAGTCTTTCAAAGAAAGCCCATCAAATGATATTTTACTTTCCAGGATGGAAGTTAAGCACATAAGTGTAAACTGAACAAGAGCCAAGAGATGCTACCTTTAAAGAAGGCAAAATGCCATCTGTCAGTGATGCACAGCCTCTCCAGAGGGCAGTGGTTTCTAATTCATGCTGAGTTGGAAGTCCCATGGGACTGTAAAGCATCAAGATCCCTTCCATGCTCTGATCCTGCTCTGTGGAATTCAGTCTGTACCCTGCACTACCAACCCGTGATAGGGAAAGTCTCCACAGCTGACACATGCACGCTTCTAGAGCCTGATCTTTAGGAGGTGGGTGTGCAGGACAGGGAAGATTTCCAGTGAAAATCCAGTATGAGTAAAGGTAATCAATCACACTGTCATGCAACTGCTGTGTATTCCCACAATGTGCTGCTGACTAAGACTTTAGAACACAAAATGTGACCCTCCTTGGTGGGCATGCATTATGTTCAATCTGTCTGTTTGTTCTTCCATCAAATGGACAATTTATGAAGATCTGGTCTTTATTTTTTCTGTGTCCAGAGTGTTTCTTGTGTGGTATATTAAAGTATCAGTCTCAGAAGAATGAGTATTATTGTGAAAGAAGACAAAGAAAAAATGCAGTATCACATCTGCTGTTGCTCCACAATCAGTACATGACACCAGATTTCAGACAGGGCATATTGTTTGTTTAGAGCCCAGAACAATTTTCATTTACTCTGGCACTAGCAGGCTCACTAAAAACATATACTAATTTAGGATAAAGGAATAATTAATCAACTTTTCCATTAAATCATACCCATCTGCCCAGGCCATTGTAATTCAAATGTTTTTCCTTCCTCATCTCAGATAGAGCTTTTACTCTCAAGTACCTGTTCAGGAAATAGCTTTTACTTTTATGAATACTTATGTATTCATGTGTATATGGACATATGAATATGAAAATACAGAAATATCATCCATACTTAATCAGATTGTGCAAATTAGTCATCGTGCTGCTATCTTTAATCATCAGTGCTCACTAAAAAAGCCTTTTAGGGGAATCTTTAAGTTTATTAAAAAAACTGTGTCACAACTAATTTCTTACTGAATAACCTACAGGTATCCTGATACAGTGGTAGTTAAGAATTTCACTGCTGCAGCTAAATCATACACCGCCAATAGAGGATGTACATTTGCGGTTGGACATTAGACCTCCAGAGAAAAACTGGTCCCATTCCCAAAAGCTTAATTCTAGTCAAAAGCAGTTATAAGTGGGAGAAAGGAAGTGTTGTTAAGCATGGCGCGTATATGGGAAAAAGCAATACAAAGAAAGGACTTGCCAAAGATCGCAAAGGAAGACAGGAACAGAGTTGGTAATTGAACCCAAATGTTCTAAAACACAGTTCAGTTGCCTTAATAGTAACTTTTCTTTTATGTTGTCTTTAATACTTTTCACTTCATTTAGGTGCTATGGTGACAGCTACCTCACAGAAACCAAAAAGCAGGGAAAGCAGATATAAAGAATTTTTTGAACAAAAAAGTAAGCACAACAGAAGAGACTTTCACTTTCTCCAGGGTGTATACCAACTTGTCTGCTGTTTTCATCATAAGAACACCACTGTATTTTGATAGCTTCCCTAGCTCTTTTACATACATCATTTTTGTAATTGATAGTGTTACTCTGCACAGCAATCTGCTGCTGAATTAAAGATTAAACCAAAACTAAGCCCTTAGTAAGTGTGAATGTGTATATTGTTCAAGGATCCTGTTTATTATAAAGGTAATTCTACCCTTTAATGCCCCAAAGATTAAAAATCTTCAAAGTCAAAGCAATGAGCTTATCGTAAATTATATTCTCAGAAGGGATGAGTCTGAATTGTCATACAAGAGTAGTCTGCCTCAATCATTTTGAAAAAGGAAAAACAGAATGATCTGTACATATTTTTAACAACTTAATTTCGCCTAATATTTTTCCTTGTAAATTCACAAGCTGGTGACACATATATGTTCCTACGCTTTCTTCATTAACACGAAAGGGAAATCTTTCTTTTTCAACAGCTGAAAACTAAGCCCAGCAGAGGCTAAGCACTCAAGTACAACAGCAGAGAGAGGAAAGAAAGAAGCAGCCCAGCAAACCTGCAGAAAAGACCCTACCTGTTATGTGCAAAGCACTAACCTTAAAGCACAGCTGGTTAAAGAAACAGCTTATTGTCCTGGAAGCAGGCAGGAAAATTTATCTGAGTGTTATTCATTGGCATTCCCAGAAAGTGCACTATTAAAGGCTTCACTGACCTGGAAGAGTGGAAACCCAGGCTCAGGTCACAGACCGGTGGAACTCTGGGACCTTCTGTTCTGCACCTGCTTCCTCTGACTAAACACCCATACCTACATGTAACTCACTGCAAACTTAATTGAGAGCAAATGAACTCATCCAAACTAGATGTCTCAAGTATGACCACAAAAACCCATCCTGAAATTGCTTCTCTCTCTCCATTAATCAGAAAAGGACTTTTTGGCAGCTTGCTTAGCTGAGAAGTTGTAAACTCAGTGAGACAAATCAGGGTCCAGCCTGTTCTTCAGGCTTTTACAGCAAGTAGTGTGTTTATCATGTCACTCCCACTATACTAATATGTAGAGAAAAGGAAGATGTGGACCTGTTAGAGAGGGTTTAGAGGAGGGCCATGAAGATGACCAGAAGACTGGAGCACCTGTCGTATGAAGATAGGCTTGTTTAGCCTGGAGAGGAGAAGGCTCCTGGCAGCCCTTACAGAAACCTTCCAGTACCTAAGGAGGGCTAAGACTAATAGAGAATAATAGAGAAAGATTTTTATACCAGGGCCTGTAGTGATAGAACAAGGGCAGTGGTTTCAACATGAAAGATAGGTTCAGGGAGAATATATAAGGAAGAAATTCTTTACAATGAGGCTGGTGAGGTGCTAGAACAAATTTCCCAGAGGAGCTGTGGATACCTTATAGTTGGAAATGTCCCAGGTCAGGTTGGGTGGGGCTTTGAGCAACCTAAATTAGTGGAAATGTCCTTACCCATAGTAAAGTGAATGGAAACAGATGACCTTTAATGCTCCCTTCCACTCCAAACCTTTCAATGATTCTATGATTATTGAAAAGACTAATGTCTTCAAAATACCATAAATTCAAGCAAAAGTCCTGGTCAAGATAACATTCCTTTGGGGCCTGAGTTTGTGGCGTTTGTGATGTTTCATCCCAATGAGACTGCCCTTATCAGCTCCTCTCTTTGCAATGTAAATAAGTAGCATTACTGTAGCATGTGGGAGGGTTATTCATGGCATGGCTTGCTTGCATTATTTTGGTTGCTATATATTCACATCTGATTGCCTTGCAACCCTGGTTCTGTTAACACTTCTCTGATATTGATTTTAACAGTTGTGCATCCATATTTAAAGGCTATTTTAGTATGAGGCCATTTAAAGCCTTTCAAGCCAATCAGTGCCTTTGAGAAGTCACAATTTACAGGCACACAAGAGGCATGACAATTTTGCCATCTGGACATGAATCAAGATATGGAAACAAGAACATTTTACATTAATTTAAATAAGGACTGACCACTGATATTTATTTATAAATTTCGATTCTCTACTATGAATGTGTTCTCTGTTTTTCAGGGAACCAGAAATGCAGCTGTGGTACCTTCCAACTGAGAAGGGTATATGGTCCTGATCCACACTCAGAGTCTAACCCAGCTGCCCTACAAGCATTGCCCAGAGCTGACAAGGCAGAAGCAGAAAAGTGCAGACCTGAAAACCTTTCAAACACACCACTTAGAGGAAATGTGGATCATGGATCAAGAGCCTTGCCCTCTCTTGAAAGAAAAGCTGTAAAATCTTGTATGTTTTTGGAGCAATATTGAATAAAGTGCTGTGGCCAGAATATCAGTTGGCCAATAAAGTACCTTCAAAACTATTTGAGATTTCTTTTGAAGACATGGCATATTTCAGTGGGGAAAAACCTTTGTTAAAGTTCAAAATATTTTGTCTGCCATTTTCAAAACAGAATAGTTTTTGGTTCAGACCGACAGTTATCCCAAAATTTGCCTTTAGTTTTGGGGTTTCTTTAAAAATTATTTCTCAAATTAACTCCAATGAAATATATTAAGACTTCAGATTTTTAATAGGATGAACAACGTCCCTTCTAAAGAAATCATTTCAGGTCAATGTGAATGGAATTTTTTTCAGTCAGCGAACTGAAAAATCAATTATTCCAACAGCCACTGCTGTGTGCAGCTCAAGGGCAATGTGAGACCAGGAGACAAATTGGGAAAGAACTGACTGATCCTGCTGTAATACTTTTCAGTATAGTCCTACTCTTCTTTTTCCAACAGGTTTCCTCTTAAAGTTTTCAGCTGAGTCACATCTCTTGCTCAAACCCTGTTAGGGCTAGTGTTAGAAACAACAAAAACCAGCAAACAAAACAACACCAAAAGGAAAATAAAGCAAGAGAGTTCTATTTCTGCAGCTGGAAACTGAGAAGAGTATAAACACATTTCTATTACCATCTAGTTAAATTAAAAGGCATTTTGAGAAACCATCCTATTAATGTCCATCCAATGCCCAGAGTGGGCAGGGGAGGAGGGACAGTAAAGTACTTCACAGAATCATGACACAAATGCTAACATCTGTGCTCTCACACTCCTTATTTTCTATGTTTCTTAAAATATCGATTAATTCCTAAGAAAAATACTACATATTTATCAATATTTAAATATTTCTCCAGATGCATAACCTTCTCCTACCTCTTGTTTGTTGGTTTTTTTTTTTTCATCTCATTTACTATAACTAGCTTGGGAAGCATTTAGAGGATATAATACACAGCTTTAAGACAGTCAATATATTATTATACTGACCTGTGTCACTGAAGAATACCACAAGTTTTGTTAATTTGTGAGTTCTTCCAACAGCAACGTGAAATAAATCTAGTTCTTTTGCTAAAAATAGGTGAGGATACCAATTCTGTTGCAGTTTTCTCTCCTTTCTGCACAAAAGGTCAAATGAAAATTATACAAAGTCCCATCAAACTCAAAATGCAATCTCACATACAACAGGTCATCTAGTACTGTGTGCACTAATATATTCTGTTATCAAAATGTTTTGATATTTAGGAGGGGGAAATCTATTTCTAATTTCATTTTGCACATATCATTATTTCCCTGTTTCTCTACAGCAAAAGTCAAATTGATTTGAGTATAAGTGCACTAGGCTGAGAAAAAGTCAAGATCTGTGTCTGTAAAGTGGGGGAATCTATATAAAGTTTGCCATCTGGCCATGGAGCATAAATGCAGAATTAGCATCATATTTGATCACCTATGATTTCTTTGCTTAGATGATTTTACAAATACCTTAACAACCTGCAACACGATTTTCAAGTAGACTTCTTCCATAAGCCTGCTAACATTGAAAATAATTGAAGTACCAAAATTCAGTGACCTAATTCTCACATGGGAGCAGTATTTTCTTAATGCCAACAAGATTTGTCTGCAATATTTTTTGGATTCTGATTAAAAAAAAAAATCTAAGATCATTGAACAACCTGTATGAAAGAGTAAAGGAAAAGGATAGTAAATTAATTTTCATTTAATTGAGGATCAATGCCTTTTTGCCTTTAAGGAACACCACTTAAAAGTCAGTCTGTTGCCTGAAAATAATGTGCTTTTTATTGTTTGGCATAACTCCAAAGCTTGCTACAACGACAAATAACTGGAAAAAATGAAAAACTGTTCTGGTTCTTTCTAGTTTGTTTACTTCTACATTTGCGTGCACTCTGCGTATCTTCAGTTTCATTTTCCATGTTTCTGTGACTCTTTCACACTCCAGCAGCAAAATGAAAATCACGTCTGTAAAGCCCCAAGAATTTGCAGAGCAACCACAGAGTAGGAATTTTATCTGATATTACTTTTAATGTTTCTTTAATAAATGAATATGTTTCAAGTTGATAGGTCCCTTTAAATCCTTCTACTCTGATAATCTGTATTTCTGATTATCTTATGCATAAGTACCAGCTTGAATTTTTCAAAGCCAAAACCTCATTTTCTTATTTTCTGCAAAGCTTTGCAACATGCAGTTTTTGGATTTTCCCACTGATGCTGAGATGAGGATTTATATGACATTTCTAAGTTCTGAGAGTGACTTGACTTTCCTCTTCAAACACCTCAGGTAACTTGTCCTCTTTTAAGCAATCTCTTTCACAGCCCAGTTCAGCAAAAGCATTTAAGCACAGGTTTAATCCTCAGTCAAGTAAAGTACATAAATACGTTAATATGAATGCACATCCTAAAGCTAGCACCAAAATGTGTGACCATTCTATCTCTTTTTGACTTCAAAAGACCAGTAGTCCAGGTATTTTCAGAAAAGCAACGTATTTCATCTAATAATATATATATATTTCCTTGATCTTTCAGATTCTGTAAAAGCCAAAACTATTTCCGTCTAGCTATTGCCTCATTTTATATCAGAATTAAAAAAAAACCAACCAAACAAACAAAAAAAAAAAGTTTTCATGGTTTTGGTAACAAAATCATTTTATTTCCTTTTGATAAAGAGAACTCCATATTGAAAACTCTAATATTCAAAGGTATCACTGCTTAATGTATTTAGATCCACCACCCTTAGTAGTCAGAGCTGCTTGAGAATTTTTCAACAGAGTAGTAGTCTGCTGGAAAATACTGTTTCATGGAGGAAATTTGCTGCTTTTGGAATCCCCCTTCTCCCCTTCCCGTACCATCAAGACCCAGCCCTTTGCTCTGCCTATGGGACCGTGACAAGAAGAAAGTTCAATAGGAGAAATGGGAAGCACCTGCCAAGTCTGGTGATGGTAAGCAGAACTGAGAGACAAAATTAACAAACATTTTGGGAACCAACTATGTTTCTAAGAGCCAGCTGGACTGGGCCACCTGCAGCACTGCTCTGGTTTCAATGAAGCAGCACTTTACAGTGTTAATATCCTCATTCTTCTTTACTTACAATGTCAGGAGCACTGAAAAGATACTGCACACTAAATTTTGGTCTGCGAGTTTGACCCCAGAGTGCTTCAATTCCTGTCAAGATTATTCCCTTGTAAATAGAAAGCCATCAGCATTTGTCTGCTGTAGATCAAATTTAGCAAAGCTTCACTCTTTAAAGTAACATATTTATGCCTGAAGCACCACAGAATCATAGAATGGTTTGGGTTGGAAGAGATCCTAAAGATCATCTAGTCCAATCCCTGCCAAGGGCAGGGACACCACCCACGAGACCAGGTTGCTCAAAGCCCCATCCAACATGGTCTTGAACACTGCCAGGGTGGGGCCATCCACAACTTCTCTGGGCAACCTTTTCCAGCACCTCACTGTCCTCACAGTAGATAATTTCTTCTGTACATCAATTCTAAACCTGCTGTTTCAGTTTGAAGCCACTCCCCCTTGTCCTGTCACTACGCTTCCTGATGAAGCTTCCTTGTAGGCCCCCTTCAGATGCTGGAAGGGATCTATGTACAGTGATAAAATATGTACTTTTATAAGGCTCATTTGTAGATGTATAGACTTTAAATGTTTAAACTTCAGGTCCTGGCACTCTTTCCTTTGATTTCTGCTAGAATCTCTGCTTCTTTTCTTTGCCTAGCATTTAGAAATGGGACATAACCACTGCTTCCAGTGCCCTGTACTGCAGGGTGTGGACAACATTCCTATTTTAGGATGGGCTATTCGATGTTTGTATTTCAGGATCCTTGGGAAGTCCTTACAGATGTTTACAGAAAATTTTTGTATAGTATATTTGTGTCATGCTTAATAATGGCTAATAGGGTTAAATGTGGCATAGCATTTGGAAACATTGCAAGCTCAGAATTTTTCACAATAATATAGGGGGGAAAAAAATAATGGAATGCTTTGTGGCAGCATGCATTCATTGTACATCTGTTTGTCCTGACTGAATTTATGTTACGTTAGCATGAAAATCATGCCACTAATGATATGCAGTATATTTTAAGAAACACTAACAATGATATTTGAGAAAACCCAGAGTAAAAATTCCTTAATCCACTGTCAAAAATAACATTATGCTGTTCATATTTTTAAACGTGATGTTGTGAAGGTATCTTGGTTCCTTTTCATGCCCTGTAATCATTGTATAAAATAGACTGTGCTGCTGAAATTACCAGGCAATGAATGATGTTCCATGATCACTGTTTCTGCAGTACAGCTGAGAATTCAGAAATTCAGAGTCTGATTAGCCACATTTAATCATCATGAGCAGCTCTTCTAGGAATGTATGTCTAGTCCTCCTAACTCAGTCTTGTCTCCATCTCCTCAACAAAAAGGCTTCCCCACACACAGCCTATTTCCCTGTAGCTAACTTGACGATAAAGTATCCAGTGAACTATTGCGTCACCTCTCCTGTGATGGAGGATTATTTCTTGATCTGCCTTGAAGCAAAGGTATAACTATTTCAGAGTGATCTGTGAGTCTGGCTGGTAGTGACATGACTGCTCCTTTTCTAGAGATGACTGATTCATTTTAGACCAGAAAGGTTTAGCTTACGTTACATTACATAGTACAGCTTACAATGCATTGCTCGTATTACAGGTTCCCTTGGTATTTTTGGTTAAAAAAATATCAAGACATCATTATTTGCTATTTTCCTTAAACCTTCTGTATGCTAGCATGATGAAACAGGTTAGTGGTAAAATTAATTTTCTTTAGGAATTAAGGTGATGGGAAGGTTACAGAATCCACCTTGAGGTGGCTTTTGCAGTGAAATCAACTTTAATAACAATATTTTATATCTTCTATAAATATAAAACTCTTACTACACCAGGTTAAGAAATTACTTTTTTTTTTTTCCCAGGGAAGAGAAGTATATAGAGGAAACTATAATTTTAACGTTTAACATCCAATATCAAAGCATAAATCCAAAGAATTTGAATTAAAGTGCTTTGCTTTTGTGTGTGTATATATATATTAACTTAAATAGAAAAATTGAGTTTTAAGTGGAGTTTTAAGCATTTTGAGCAGCTCCTCAGAATGCAATAAAGTGAAAGCATACACTATTGAGACACTGAAATTGGTGCATTGCTCTGCTTTTTGAAAAAATCAGAAGTGCTAATCACCTTCTCAAAAAAATTGGTTTGAGGTAAAATAATTTGAAAAACAATCAATTTCTTATTATTTTTGCCCATGTGATCCAAATTACAGGAAGAGCAATGTGCATATACCTATTCAGGCGTTCAAATATTTACAGGCTGGTTCAGTAGTCAAGTCTAAAGGCTCTACCCTGACGTCCTGCCTGGATACCTTCAAATGACTACACAGGAACTGCCACTTCTACAGGGTTGTGCCTACCCAGAATGGACAAACTCCTCATTTATTTCACTCAACAGAAATTATATCTCTTTCAGGATTTTCCTAAACTTCCAGTGGAGAGGGAAATGCATGATATGTGCTGCTCCCTTTTTCTCACCTCTCCTACTTTTGGCCAAGGCCAGAGTCAGGATGCTGAGCTAGACAAACACTTTGGCTGACCCTACCCAAATGTTTTAACTGTTATCTGGACCAAGAGCCAGCTACAAAATGTTCTGAGTTGGAGGGGACCCACAAGGATAATTGAGTCCAGCTCTTAAGAGAATGGCCCACAGAGGATTGAACCCACAACTCTGGCATTATTAGCACCAAGTTTTTACCAACAGAGCTAATCTTGAATACTCAGCACTTAGCTGAACTTAAGTTTTACCAAATTTCCCCTGAGTGTGTGTAGAAACAATTCTCCTTCTATATAAACAGAAAACTTAAGGAATACACTAGAATCAGAATAGCTGAGACACACTCAGGCATGACTATACTATAGAGACTAAAATTATGGAACTTAATCATAATGTCTAGACAAAAGAACTCCATTACCGTCCAGCTATTTCTCTCATACTGACACTGGACAGTTTGAAATAGGAACTGAAGAAAGAAGGTGCGTTCTCTAATTCATAGAATGGTTTATTTTACCCACACTACACCCTCAGAGCCCATGAAAAGAAAACAAGCAAACTATAAACAAACAAAGCACATACACAAGACCAAAACAAAAAAAAAAACCTCACAACTACAAAAGTTTAGAGAAAAACTTCTAACCAGCTATACTGAAGGCAAAAGAAATGTTTTAGCCTAAAAGCATTCCAGTTGAATTTCTTTTCTGAAAGGCATCTTTAAAAGCCTTTTGAAGCTTTCTTAGCTTCTGAGGTAAACAGCCACCTAAGCAGGGTTCTGAAAGTCTTCTTTGACAGCAAACTGAAAGCTACCCTGTTGCCTGTGCAGCTGTCAGCCTCTGTTCCATGTCCTAACTCTGCTAAGATTTGCTGCTGTCTTTTATGAACGCCAGAATTGCTTTAATGCTGCAATGTCCTAAGAAGACATGCCTTTTTCAGGTATTCTAGATCCATCAATCTGTCCAAAACTAGTGCATCATTCCATAGTGAGTAGTTTATTTTTTGACAGTAATAGGCAATAAAATAATGCAGTGAAATATTTTAGAGTGAGGAGTCTGGTTCAGTATAGGTTAATAAAGTCTAGGTAGTTCATCATGGCACATTATTTATCCACAGTAATTTACTAGGTAGATGTGTGAAATCCCATTGTAGTCACTTGAAATTTATGTGCTGGGTGGTCTTGGGCTTTTGTGGGTTTTTAACTGCAAAGGACATTTACTTTCCCTACAGCAATTAAATAATAACCAGGAGTTCTAAGGATTGCATAATTACTGATTAAAAGAACTAAGATGCTGGTTAATGATGACCTCTTTTACAATGCAGAGCTAAGAAAAGTTTTTAAACTGCTGCATTTTAAAAATTATGTAAATCCTTTTGAAAACACTGAACTGGTAAAAATATTTTGGGAATTATAACACTTTTGAACACAGAATTGAATGGTTTAAAAAAAATGTACATAAATAGAAACCCCTACCTAAGACAATTTTCAAAAGAATTTAAGCTAAACCACTATAGTTTATGTGCTAAGGCAAACCCCACTAGTTTGAATATGGGAATAGAGAACTAGCTAATGGAAATTTATGAGAAATGATCACAGAACACTGAAAATGAAAATATTATTAATTAACTGCATGAGAAAACATCATCATAAAGCACTTGAGGGTGTTTTCTGAAAACTTCATTACTGATGGTAAGAGCTGAAAACTTAAGAAAAAAGTTCTCTCCTCTCTCCCATAATCAAAGTGTCTCTGGTGCTCACAAGGAGAGTCTAGTCTGTGAGCAAAATTCTGTTTCCCTGGAAACCACTAGGATGTGTCACTTCATCTGATACCAAAATAAGAGATAAGAAACAAGTGTGAAATCCTTTGCTGGGGAGGTTAGCATTTTATTAACAAACACCTGCAGTTTGATGTTTACCAGTGTCTGAAATATATGATTTCCTAATTGCTGCAAAAGGCACTGAATCTCCTTTAGAGTTGCATCTGTCATGACAGAGGTCCTTCCTTTCACTGTGATTTTCCTGTCTGTTTAACAGATCATAGCTTCAAAACAAAATTCTAAATACCTCCTTTGCATAATTTCCTAATTAATCCTCTCTTTCCTTCACTAAAAATTACATCAACACTTTCCGGAAAAGCAAACTTAGCGTGTATATTTTATGCCACCATTGTAAATTTATCAAGCTAAAGGTATGCTAGATATAGACCTACAACTGCTCAAAATATAGTAACACCAATAATTTTCATTAGGAACATCTCCTAAACCAAAACTACAGGAAAGGAACAGTGATTCAGTAGTAAAACAGCCAGTGTGCATTGCAAGCAACATTCTTTTATTTTAAAACTGCTTTGTATTCTCTGATCTGACTAAAAATTAAGGCTTGCTAGGGAGCTTCTTGCTCTCCACACAAATAGTTCTCCAAATTTAGACCACAATCAAAGAGAGATCAATCAGTAGGGCAGCAATAGTCATGTGCAGCCTGATGCCCTTCCATTACATGGTTGTTTCCACACTGTGTGACCCAGATCCATACAGGGCAGTACTGGAGTCTAAAGTTAAAGTGTCTTTAGATTTCTTGAATAGATCAATGTGTGGAGAGAAAAAAAGCAAAGTGAAAACTAAGCTCGTGTCTGTTATGAGTTCGACACCATATCCATTTTTTCTCTGTTTGGAAGGCAGTCTTGGGCAACCTCAATAGCTCTTTGTTTTCTACCTCTGAAGAGAAATTAATTTCTCTAGATGATACTAGAGATACAAAACCTCTTCACATCCAACCCAGTTATTCATAGAATGACTTGGGTTGAAAGAGACCTTAAAGATCATCTAGTTTCATATCCCATGCCATGGGCAGGGACACCCCACCCAGATCAGCCTGCTCAGAGTCACATCCAACCATGCCTTGAACACTTCCAGGGCTGGGGTATCCACAGCTTCTCCAGGGAACCTGTCCAGTGCCTCACCAACCTCACAGTAAAGAAATTCTTCTTAATATTTAAACTTATTCTCTTTCAGGTTTGAAGCTATCCCCCCTTGTCCTGTCACTGCATGTCCTCGTAAATAGTCCCTCTCCATCTTTCTTGTACACTCCTTCTGGTACTGGAAGGCTGCAGTTAGGTCACCCTGAAGCCTTCTCTATTTAGTCAGAAGCAGTCTTACTGACAAGAACATACTCCCCAGAAGGTCTGTTGAGCATAAGAAGAACTATGCTGTGAACAAGACATTTGAACAGAGGACCCTTAACTTCTTTTAGAGTTTGCAGGTGAATGAAGAATGAGGGAGGACTGAAGGAGTGCCTGAACACTGCACTTGAGAACTGCAATCTACTCCTGTTTTCTCTCACATGGTACCCAAGCAATGTTAGGTAAGTGTATTTGATTGCAGTGACCACAGCAGCACCAATGATGGCAGCTTCTCTATCCACCATCACATAAGCCTTTGAGTTGTGACTTAGCTCCACAAAAATGTTGCAGTAGTCAATGTATGGTGAGATATAAAAAAATACATGAAATTAAGTACTCTGGAAATAAAGCAAACCATCAATTGAGTCTTATTAATTTAACAAATTTAAAGAGAGGAGTAATGTACTATAGGCAAAAGAACAGCTACGTTTTCAGTTGAGTAGGGTTTATTGTACTGAAGTCTGAGGAGAACAGTAAAGAAAATGAAGGAGAAAAAGAGCAAAGGAGTAAAGAATATCTAAAGATAATTAGAAATAATGAAGAAAATTTTATTGTCCTCTCTGAAATTATCAACTCAGGGCAGAAGTTTAGTAGTGAGTCCTAAAAGACCACATGATTTTGAACACTATGGTTCCTTGCGTGTCTTCAATTCTAATGCTTCCTCACATAAAACAAAGCTTGTCTGTTCTCTAATTTTCCTCTCTTCCAGTTATGCTTTTCTCTTGGAATACGTTCATCTCTAATACAAATTCTATTAGAAACCTGACATGCTGCCTTTGGCAATAAGACTGAGATTAAGAATCATCCTTTTTCCACAGTAGTTCAGAGTTACCATTGTGGTTCTTCATAAATTAGCTCAAATGAGTACAACTGTCAGAATAAAGTTTAGAAAATGCTGGTGTAGTCTATGCCTATGATTTCTGCTCACCATATCTCACCACTGAAAACTACCTTTCCAGGCAGATTTTAATAGTGAAACAAGGAGTAGAACAGGTCTTTGTGGCCCTAATGACACCTCAGTAGAACTAAAAGAGGTGCAGAAAGCTTTGAATAATTTTCCACCACTGACTTACATTGTGACTAAAGTAATGGAAGAGAATCTAGTTTCCCTGGACACTTCCTTCTGATATCTGGGATTTAAAGGAGTGATTTGGTTATAACAGCTTCACAATGCTTTTTTTCCATGTGCAGCCTATTTGATGCTTTTCTTTGTTGATGCCCTATAATCTACTACTATGCACTTCCTCAGTGCTTCCTTTGCACTAACGGCATCCCTCCCACACAGATTTTCATGACAATTCACTATTGCCAAAGGTGTGATTTCCAGCTTATGTCAAGATTTTCTAAGACCACAATATTTTTATCTTTCCTAAGCTGTCAGATATAAGTTGATAGAATTCAGTAAAAAAATTAATACTGTTCTCTGAGAACCAGCTAATGGTCTAACTTGCATAACTCATATAGTTTTTTATTAAGTCAGACTTCACTTTCAGATATGTGGCTTGTCATTAAGAGATATGGGTCTGTTCCTGTGAATCTGGCTTAGAGGCTAACAGAAGCTTTATGATAGCCTACTTCTTGTTGATAATAAATTTGCTGTGATCTGAGGAAGAACTGCTGTGCATTCGTGAGGTTAACCTGGAGCCTACTGGACATTTTGTAGAATATTTTGAGATTTCATATGAACAGGAGAGAGATAGATAAACCAGTAGTGTTGACAAGAGTGCTGTGACTATTGTGGTTTTTATGGTTCATACACAGGACTTCAAAATACAGCGTAGAAAAAGAGTCAGCTTTCTACTGAAGATAAAAATTTATTTCTGTTTTTTTGCAAAAAAACCAAAAAAACTACTTTTTTGTAACTGGCACAGATCACACTGAACTAATTTAAGCAAGAACTTCCACACAGACCTCTTCTGGTTTTTTTATATGCAAATCTCTTGTCCCAGCTACCAGCAAATGCATCACCATTTAATTCATTCTCACAGGCAACAGATTTTAAAACACATCAAGGGTTGTGCCAAACTACTGCATATCTTTTAAGTTCTGCTTCAGACTTTGTGCAGCTAAAGTTATAGCATGCTCTGAACATCAAACACAAGCAAAGCACAAAGAAACTGCCACATCGGCAAGTTTAACCAAACACAACATTGATATGGAGAATTGTGACATTTGACAGAAAAGAGCAGAATACTGCAGTTGATCTAAATGCTAATAAGAACAAAGGAAGAAAATTATATTAAAAATAGTAGCTCAACTGGTAAATAGGCTAACTCAGCTGGCAATCTTGTACTGCAGATACAGCTATGGAAAGGTAGAAAATAAGGTTTACCCTCCCACTTTCTTGTTAATTAAGACATTGCTTGGCTAAATTGTCTCATTTATGCCCACAGTGAAATGGCATGAAGTCTAATTTGAAGTTCACAATTGCACCTTCAAAATCCAGGAATGCCTCCAAGAATAAGGCTTATCTTCCTGATCTAGAAAGGTGTATCAGAAGAAAAAAATAGAAGTGTCTGAGAATATTCAGATGAGGCAGGAATGCAGGAAAGTGTTTCGCCAAGTTCTAAGCTCTACTTAGATCAGAAGTCATGGTGACCCTAAAAATGCTGACAGGCACAAGCAGCTCTGCACTGGTTGCCAAAGTAATGTGATATCAATTGTTTCACTTTCTCATACAGAGCAGTTTAGGGCTCAGTGAAAGGGTCATGGTTACTCTTGGACACTCTCCAGACCTTCTGAAACATTCAGACTTTTTGACAACTCTGGCTCGCTCCTCTGAAGCACACAGCCAAGAGCCTTGAAGCCCAAAGCACAGACAGAGACAGTAACACTTCCCTGCAATGTGGGAACACTGGAGGTTCAGTGAGGGAAAATTTTTGCCCCTTGCATGTCAGTGCAACTGCATTGTGGCTGACATTAGTTGGTCATATGCCTTACTTATTTCTTTCCAATATGAAATATAACTTATCTAGACTGGCAGAAGAGCAAATGCCTCTTGACTTTCCATATCTCAGCAAAAAGTATTGGAGTAAGACATCTCAGAAATCTGACAATGTCTTCTCCTAGAAGGAAAAGACACTCAATTACAAGGAAGCAGAACACCAAATTACATTATTTGCCTTAGAAAACTCAACTGCATCTCATCTCTAACAAATAATCAAAACTGAATTTGAATCTAACGTAAGTAAAGATATGAAATGAACCAATCAACAAAAAATAAAAATACTCTCAACTTCTCCACTTTGTGTATATTCCCACTTTCCTGCTTTTGCCAAGGTCACTCAAGGCCTGAATTTTCTCATCTAGGCAGGAGATGTAGGGACTCAAAATAATACCCTCAAAATTTCTTGATATAACCGAAAAAAGTCACAGTCAGTACAGATCTTTGCATTAATTTCATAAGAAATTAATAGGTTGTCCAAGTTTAGAACAGGTGTCACTGTTGCTGGTGTGACAGACAGTTTGGGGCATAGAGAACTGAAGACTGAACTGTTGGTACCCATAATATGTCCCTCTAAGTAGGAATAAAGGAAGAAACAGTTATCCAAAAATAACTCTTCTCCTTCCCAACTTCTTTGACTCCTTCCCATTCCTTGAAAGTCAACTCATTTTGGTTATCTTTTCCCTGCAGTCTGCTTCCAGAATCTTCTCTCACTGGTAACCATCCAAACAATGCTCACAACCAAGAAGAAATACAGAAAAACACAATAACCCATATTACTACATTCTGTTTCCAAAATTCTGAAACACAGCTACAACCCAGAGCAGTTGGCAATTCTAGATCCTCCAACTCAAGCCAACAACAAAACCTGGTAAAAATGAAGTTGGCAGTCTCACAGTTTTGTTATTTATTGTTCACATAGGAAAGAACAGTGGAAAGGCAACAGTGAGATGGATTGCCTGGAGCTCTAATACTGCTTATTACTTCAGGTTTACACAATGAGGAATTCATACCTAGTTACTTAATAAAATTGATAGCATCATCAATCTTGCCAACTGAAAACAGCTAATCTCCTTTAGCAGCAGGTTCATTAAAAGTTGAGCCTTTTTTTGTTTGTTTGGGTTTTTTCCTGTAGGAGAGGAAGGGGGTCAGGAAAAGGACCTTTCAGAGAGCATTTGCAAACTATTCCTATAAGCAAACTAATATGGCAATTCACAACTAGGAAAGGAGAGAGGAATGAAAAAATCATAAATTCTTAAGAAAACATTATAGCACATAGATTTAAAAGGTTATTGCTTACAAGATTGAAGAGTTTTAAATGAAAGTGTCTTGAGACAGAATAAAATGGATATCCACGAACAAATGAGATTCTAGGAGGTGAGTTAATGATGAAATGCCGAGCTGGCGGGAGGCCAGCATTGTCCAGCTTAGTTCAGTTGAGTAGGAGGGATAATGTCAGCTGACATGCTGGCAACAAGAAAGGCCTAGAAGATGGATGGCAGCTTAAACATAGACTGGTCCAGCAGTCAATGGAAAGCTTGTTGCAATGATCAGACTAATTATTCTATCCACTGGGATTTTGACTGTTTCAAAGTAACTACAGAATCCACTTGTCAGAGAAGCCGTTGGGAAAAGGGCAATCCCATCAACCAAAAATGCACATGACTGGTGACAGACCAGACACAGCACCAAGAGAGACAGCAGGTGGTATCCTCATCAGCGTAACACTGAAGTTAATACAGGACAACTTTACTGACATCTTCAGAATTGACTGCAGGTTTACATAGAAACTAATGAATTCAGAGTATGACCATATTGAAATTTCCTAACAAGTGCACAGGGAAGACTTTTATTTAAAAAAAAAAAAAAAAAAAAAATCCACTGATCTGCAAAAAGAAGCTGTAGTTAATAGTTGCCAGAATTTCATCCATGAGACACGTGTTTGGCAAAGGTAAATGAGCACACTTCCACGATACCAGGTCTCTAATATCTTCCATGGGACAATGGCAGTATTTGCAGAACTGCAGTCTCTTCAAAACAAATGTTGAAACAGCTTGAGAAACTACTAGGGTAACTAGTATAAATACTACTCACTAACCTATAGAACTGAAACTGAAAATCCCATCTTGCTGTGCACCACACTCAGAGGATTTTATTGCAGGGGGAGTCTTAGCCAGATAGGATCCTATGGGGCCACTGGTTTTAAAAACACAGGGAACCCGAGGATGGCTTACCAAAGGTCTCACAGGGAAAAAGAGGGGTATTATGAAAAGGATAGTATGGGTGTAATCTAGAGTTGGGTAGGATTTGACTAAATAATCATAACAAAGCCTGGTATGAAATAGATGAATCATTGTGGATATGCTGACCTTAGAATAGGATCCAACTCTGGTAGGGACAGTGAGTCCAGGAGTAAGATAGAAAACTGGTGACTGTCTGGGTCTGAAAATAATTTGAACAGAGGGAGAGGAGAAGCCACCTGAAAACTGGAAGAAATCAGCAGGCAGTGATCAACCCAGGGACCAAGACTTCTGAGTTGTTATCTAATGAGCATGAGGAAGAGGAACTGCACTCTGAACCTCTTTGGAGGCATCTGAACTGGCTAATGGCAAAAAGCTGACACACTCAATCATTGCTATACTTGAATGGAGTGTTTTTAGAATAACTTTCCCCACAGCCAGGGACAGAAAAAAGATTATCAAAACTCATAACCAGATAATTGCAGTCTATAGCATCATCCACATTTGATTTTTTCTGTGGATAGCATTCAGCTTTTAATTTCAATTCACGTTCTGTGAACAGGGTTAAACGAACATCTAATTAGAGATGGGTATGACTTAAACATTTATGCAAATCAACCCTTTTCATGAGTAACATGGCAGACAAATATGAAAATGGACTGATTTTTTGTCTGTGGTTCCCACTTTAGAAACCCAAATTAATCATTTCATCTTTGATGAGATCATCTTTCCCTGACATCAAATGTCAGCATGCTAATTTGTGATGCTATTTTTTTGTTTATTAACATCTCTAAGTCAAAAAGACTCCTTTGCTAGCTCACCTAATATGTAAATAAATTCACATTTTAGGGGTCTGTTTAAGGTCTTTTTCCTCTTTAACTTCACTGCTGTCACTTTGACTCAGCAAATAATTACACCAATTATATAGTTCAGGAAACAAACAGATCCTTGACAATATATCTGCTTTTTTCTTTAATTTTCTCAGCAGACTAAAAAACACTCCTTAAATTAAAAGGTAGACATTAAATTTAAGAGAGTCACAACATCATATTGGAAGATAACAATCATATTTTGCAACAGATTTCAGTTAAAGATTTAGGTCATGAAAGTAATTAATGGAATTATTTCTCCTACTCTCTCCAGTTCTTGCATCCTAACTCTCAACTTCAAACTAGTTGTCCCCAACAATATCACTGTTACTACATTTTTGGAATTATGGTAAACTGTTATAGTTCTAATCACATTAAAAGGCATGAGATGTCCGTACGTGGCAATTCTTGTTAAAGCACCGACTAGGGCTGGGTGCGACACGCACAATCATACAGTAATCACTGACAAGTTTGAAACACTTCATGCAAGATGAGAAATGCTAAATGGAAGTCACTGTCATAATCAACAGGCAACCAGCTGCTTCCCTTGAATGCTGAATGGGGTTAGAGGGCAATGTGGAAATCAATGCAATAATGGCCAGAACAAATTTAAGAAAGCTTGTGAAGCATACTCCTGGGGGATGAAATGCAAGTAAGCAAAACTTTTTGTACTATTTTTATAATGCTATGAAGGTGCTAAGGGATAAATAGGTTTTTAAAACTCCCAATGCAATCTGCCTGGCATACTGTACTCCTCAAGGCCAATCAGATAAAAACCCTGAAGGTAATTGAAGAATCTATAATTCCATTGAATAATGATTTCTTTTAAATTGGCCTGATAATCACAATGCAGTAGAGGCAGCAAATACTTTTAAAGAATAGATATTAGGTGTTTTACTGAGATGCACTGTTGAAAATTGTAAGCTTCAATGCAGAGACTAGAACAATCTATACGAATAGGTCAAAAAAGTCAGTTTGCTGATTTCACTTTTCTCCATTTTTGAATGCATGTCCTTGAATAATTACAGCTATGCTCCACGAGGTGCTAAGTATCAGCAGTTTTCATGGATTTTATTAGCTTTGGGTTTCTCTGTTACTGTGGTTGGAGGAAAATAATCTAGAGAACCAGCAAACCCCTTCATCTATCTAATAAATTCAGATTGGGCACTTAGAGTTTTGGGGACACCTCCTGAATTTGCTTCCTGCTGAAATGTTTTTGTTGCCAGTAAGGGTAGTAATGTAAAGTTAAACTCCCACTTGCCTGTTTAAATTCAAGATGAAAAAGAGGCAATTCTACCTGTATAAGCTGGCTGACTTAGACACATTGCTTATCTTTTAGCCATTTCCAAACTTTAGTCTCATTTTCAAGTGTCTACAAATCACTGTCACTTGGATCTACACTGTTGCTCTTCAAATAGGAAATGCATTTGGTGCACAAGTAAGAGCAGTGACAAACACAAAAATTTACTTGAATTTTCTAGGGTAAGAGTGGAATACTCTTCCATTCCTTCATTACTTCCATTGGTATTCTGAAAGAAAAGGTTGTGTAAGTAGTATGCACCTATTTTACCCAAAAAGAAATTACTTTGGAGAAGTCTGACAAGGATTCATTTCTTTCGTTCATTCATTCTGTCTCCTTTGCCACAAGCACGACACCACAATTTGTCAGAAAAGTGTGTCTTATGGCCTAAGTGCTATCATGAAGCACTTATCTAAATGATTCATTCTGCTCATAATGGGAGGCAGTATGATATTTACTTTTGTTCTCAGAAATTTAAAAAGAGGGAAAAAAGTGTTCCAATCCCCTAATAAGTTAAGCTAGTGCAAAACTGAGAGACATTAAATTCACTCCATAATCAATAGTCTTTTGGCAGGTAAATTCCATGCTACTTGTATGTCAGTGATAAGGTAGCGAACTTCCAACAACTGAAACAGCATCCTCTCTTCGCTGGCTGCAGCACCATGGCTTGGAGGAGGTCCTGTGCACAGGAGATTGTGCCCCTGTAACATCATCGTGTTAGAAAAATTGTCATGGCAATTGTGAATGATTGTAGAAAGCTCTTGATGAAGCTTCTCTTCAGCACTGTTGTGAGTTATTGTCAATTCCCGGTGGACCATTTAATCAGTCAGACTGAAACTGATAACCTAGTAGTGAAGAATTCCTTCAGCTTCCCGGGCTCTCTAATCTTCTATCAACAACTCTTGTTTAACAGCACGTAAACAAACAGAAGGACTAACAAGTAGCTGGAAACAGATATTGGGCTCTTTCAACTCCACCCAACAGGAAAAGAAAGAAAATGACTCAGCACCATCATTCCTGATCATAATCAGCCTTGGGACATGGCAATATGCTCAAGGTTACCTTACTCCACAGCAATTGGATATCTTGAGGAAAAAAAGAAAAAAGCAGATAATTGTTCTTGACAATGATGTGAACAACTGAGGGAGAATAACTTGAAGACTTAAAGCACAACACAGGCACTGCATAGTGCTTTTCAGATAACTAATATATGGAGAAGATGAAAAGGGAAATTTGTTTACTTTGAGGTTGGCTTAGTAGCTTTCAGGAATTTACTGAAACACTAAATATATTATTCAACAACTGCTACCACCTATTATTATAAATTTATTTCTAGGAGCAGAAAAAGCATCATCCTATTTTTTTCCCTATTTCTTTTTTTCTTATTATTCCAGTTCAACTTTAATTTAAACTAAATATTTAAGCATAAAGCACTGAATAGCCCCAGAGGTGTGAGTACTCAGTCTTTCACTTCTAGCTCAGTTATATAACTGAGATAAACAGTAACAAATATGTAAAGATTAGTTGGTGTTAAACCTGTTTTTAGATGATACAGAATATTTAAGTGTCATGTCCTTTAACCTAAGGAGCAAGACAGGGTGTTAGTCATCTAAAAGTCAGAACAAAGTAACACGTAAATATATATCTCACACATTCTCAGGTTGCTCAACTTCACCATATCATTTTATTACATGCCTGATCTTTTAATTGGCTGCCACTGAGCAAATTGATACTTAGGTATTTTTAAGGAATAGAAAAGTACTAATAAACCAAAACAAAATATGTTAAAATAAAGTCAGAGTCGAAAACAGTAACTTCAGCAATTTAAATTAAAACAAACAAACAAACAAAAAAAACAAACAAACAAACAAAAAACAAACCAACCAATCAAATAAAAAAATAACAGCCCTTCAGGCAACACAGAATTATTCACTGTTATAAAGCCTGGAACTTTGAGACAAAGTTAATTTTAACTTGTCAAGGTAGAAAAATGCACTGAACATATTATTTCTTTTTGCGTGTGTGTGATTTCATCAGTAGAAGCCATTTGGGGAAAAGGCAGTTAAATCAAATTTAAAATCACAAATAATAAAATGCAATCAGTATGCAGTGATCATAATCATATGGCTATTGCATGAATTCAAGTTGCTCATTCCTATACATGGATGATTTAGAAATTAAACTGTTAATTTAACTGATGGCCATAAATATCCTTACATTTCAAAACTTTTCCAAATATTTAGGCTCTGCAATCATAAGGCTCATTTCATCAAAGAATGTTGCATGTACAGTGGGAAAAGGATCAGAAATCAAAACAACCAGATGGCTGGGGGGGCTTTAATCAGGTCCTCCTACAAAAAGGATCTCTCCCAAGAGATGTGAGCAAACAAAGCAGAACCATCAAACCGACAATCTGTGATCACAACAGGAAAAAGGAAAAGGACAACATACAACACATTAGAAATCCTTACATGAATGACTGGGGAAAACACATGAGAGACGAGAGATGGAAAAACAAAGCAAAGGGAAGATGTCTGCAGTCATCCTGCCAGTGCTGAGAATTTTGCTGTCACTGCCACTCTAGGAGGTAAGTCTGGTTTCTGCTTTTCTAGAAAATATAGCACAGCTCAGAATTGAGAAAAAAACACATCTGAATGTTCTAGAAGACAGAGAAATAATGAAACACATTGATCCTTTTAGGAGAAGTATCTAAATTAGGCTTGAACAGAAATTCCAGCTCAAAATGACATGTTTCTTGTATGTAACCATTACAGGGACAGTTAAGATTGTTACAGAAATCCTATCTGCCCATTATCATACACAGGGCTTATGATGAAGCTTAAACCTAAACTGGTTTCTCCAGGTTCAGATGCAAAATGCACTTGAATACAAAGAGAACTGTAACATTTAGTTTGGGGACAACTGCAACAACATCTTTAAGCCTTAAAATGTATTCTTCTGTTTGCTTTTATTCCTGCTTTCCGATATGTAAGTTTACCTCATTTTTCAGTGGATTCAGCTTGTGCACAATGTGACTCTACAGAATTACATTTCACATGCATGGACACACATTTTTTGTGTGTGCTAGAACAAAACTAAATTTGTCACTTGTCCCCTAGTAGAAGTATCTTTATGGGTGGGGATGGCCTGTCTCAGATGGCAACTAGGCTCACTGCTGGATCACTGCTTGGGTTGGAACTCACCCCATGCTGTGATATACTCCTTTACATCTGACTGTTTTGCAAGCCTGTTAACATGATGATTATAAACTAAACATTGACTACAAAGTAGATAAATAATTATGATTATAAAGTAAATAAAGATGGTGTTGACTGGCTGAGAAAGTTGGGGCTGTTCAGCCTGGAGAAGGCACTTCACAGTAGCTTCCAGTATCTGAATGGGGCCCACAAGAAAGCTGGTGAGGGACCCTTCATCAGGAACTGTAGTGGCATGACAGGGAGTAACAGATTCATATTGAAAGAGGGGACATTTAGGTTAGATATATGGAAGAAATTCTTTACTGTGAGGGTGGTGAAACACTGGAACAGGTTGCCCAGAGAAGTTGTGGACCTTTCATCCCTGGTAGTGCTCAAGTCGAGGCTGGATGAAGACCTGAGCAAACTGGTCTAGTGGGAGGTGTCCCTGTCCATGGCAGAGGGGGTTGAAACTAAATGAGCTTTAAGGTCCCTTCCAACCCAAGCCATTCTGTGATTCTATGGTAAACACACATAGGTATATGTAAGTATATATGTGATATGTACGCACAGGTTATAGGCAGGTAGTACTTTACAGTGAATGTTCCAGGTTTCATGGACATTGAGGGCCAAATCCCTGAACGACAGAAATTCATATAGGTCAATGGAGATTAATCAAAAGCTATTTGAGTGTTTCTTTCATCAACATTGTAAGACTTTGCCACACAAATGAATTAACTGTATGAGGTCAAAGTGTTCGTTAAAAGTTGCAGTGTATGCATTCTAATGATGTGATTTCCTCGGTACTTATTAATCAGATGTGAGCATGTGATACACTTTTTCAAAAGCAAGACTTGATTTTGAGTATCTCAGCTTTGGAGGTGTTCCAGAGATCTAGTTTTTGAGACCTAGTCCCCTTCACTGTGCCTTGCCTTGAATGTCAAAGGCTGCAGGCTCACCAGTCATGAGAAGCGTAGCTCATAACTTTTCTCATTGTTTCATTTCACTGAGCACTGACTCAGTATGATGGCTGTAAAACTCCATTACTGCTAGAATGTCAATGTTTAACATGTTTCTCTAAATTGAACCATATGATTTTGTGTTCCTACCACAGAGCGATTGCACTCCTTTCCTCTCCTTTTAATATTCTTTTTGATAAACTATACTACAGTAGTAATAACTTTGACATCTCAGAAGCTACTGTCCACTAAAAATAAATGTTCTGAGTTGCTGTTCTGCAGAATGGGATGTACAATACACCTTGGATCTCAATTTTTAACTTTTTAAAAGAAACATACTGCAATGCAAAATAAAACTTACTGTGTAAATTATCTGTTAGCAAATGTTATTCTGCAATTGTGCTTTTTTATTATCAAAAAAATAAATAGGTCTTCATATTAAATATTGGAATTGCTTTCCTCTCCCTGCAATATAAATGAAATTGTTGGTATAAAGGAAACAAAACACTCAAAACTTCCTCCTTTCTAACTACTTCAGTGCAGTATAGTATTCTACATTTTCATTAACATTTTATTTAAACTGGAGGATAGATATGGAATTACCAATTACTTTTTGCTTGATTCATGTTATTTCAGAGGGGTATTCAAGAACCAGAAGCTGTCAAAAGAAATGGAGGGAGGAAGCTCGTGAGAAAGGAAAGACAGAAGGTGAAGTTTAGCAACTCTTAAAACATTGCTGCACAGAGACCCAGAGTTCTGAGTTCCTTTCCACTACTGCACAGAATCCTGGTTTTGAAGAACAGCTAAAGTTGTGACTCAGTGTTATCAATAATGTGCACTTGATAAAAATGAAATAATCAAATTCAAATTATATTATGCATCAACATGATGTTTTCCATTAATCTTTCTTTTTCAGCTTTCAGAGTGGAATATGAAGCAGTCTTCTTGTCTTAGATAACTGGATTGACACCCTGTCTAACATAAGGTAAAAATATTGCCATTGAGCATGAAATACAAGCGTTAGATCATCTATAGGGAGAACATACATTTTATACAGACCAGAAGCATAAGCTAAAATTGATGTAGACGTCATGGAGGTAGAAGGAATTTGGAGGAGACAAAATAATTCTAAAGTAATTGGAAGAACTTTCCTAATGTCTAAATCTGTTTTCTAAGTAAGATAGGAAAAATCTTTGACACCGAGTTTAAATCATAAAGCTAACAGATTTTATAAAGTAGCATTTCAAGTTCACAAAATTACACCTGGATTGCATAGGCAAGGAGAGAAAATCTTTTCTGCTGGGCTCTGATCACCAGTCAAGCCATTAAAGAAAACCAGAATATGAAGCAGAGTGTTAAGGAACTGATATGGGTTTGAAACAAAGTAATTGTGCAAGACCGGAAAAGCAATAATGGCAGAAAGGATGACCTTAACTTCACCCTTTTGTCTTAAACTACTCATCTTCCGTAAATACATTAGACATAATGAATAGATAACCTAGTGATTGGGACAGGTGTGTCCATGGAACCCATTTTGCTGGAGCAGTATTGATAAAAAGTGGCAGTATTCATTTTGCAAGTCTTGTTAAAAAGTGTCATTGTTTAACAGACTCCATTAATGGCTCTGGTTATAGCGATTCAGTGTCGATTTTTGCACAGATTTTGGTTGCTACACCTTTCATTTACAGTAAGTTACACTAAAGCCTACAGTCTGAGACTTTGTTTGGTTTCAAGTACCGGTACAATCTAGAGAACAAAACAAGATTTATTCCAGTTTCTTAGAGACTATAGGATTCTCTGCAACCTGTGTTTCATTCCCTAAAATAGAGTCCCTTTAGCAAGTCATTTGAGCTTTTATGTTCACATATGTTCTTTGCGTATGAATATACATACATGTACCCATGTAGTGCCAGAAACAGCAACGTCAGTGTGGAAAGAAAAATCATAAGTGGAAGTCAGGGTTACACTAGGGAGCTAAGTTGAGTGCATGTATGTCTGTATGAATCCACTACATACACAGGTATAGAAAAAAATAGAATTGAAAAGTGTCCACAAACACTTCGTATTACTAAATTCAGGCAACATCAAGACCTTCAGTCTCATTTTGAAAATACTGCCAATGAATCTAACTCTAATCTGATATAGCATCTATATGAAACTATACAAACTTCTATAATAAGGGCATCTACTTTTTTTCCAAGGAAAAGTTCAAACCCAATAGTCACAAAAATTGCATCACAAAAAAAAAAACCAACAAACTAGTTATTTCTTTAGAGATGTCAACACACAGTAAGAGCCATGCATTGCAAGAGAGAAAGTTGTGACCTTATTTCACAGGTATACAATATTGTGTCCTTATATGGGGTAATGACAGCATAGGCCACTGAGGAGAGGGAACATGTGAGAAAGTGGGAAGGCGCTTTATCACTCCTGAGGAGAGGTAGGACGGATGCAGTTACCTCCCACATCTCTCACAGAGGGAAATTAATTGTCATCCTTATTGTTAGACCACAGTTTGAGAGGGGCAGACAGTGGGTTCCATACAAAAAATGAGATTTGCTCAGCAGTCTTTGAAATTCTGCTGTGTTAAATCTGATTGTTGTTACTCAGATGGGAAATGAAAATGTAGAAATGGCATAATTTCAAAATTCTAGTATAAATGTTGTAACTGAGGCATGTTTTCAGGGATGCATGCAGGCCAGTCAACAAAGCAGTGAAGAAGACAGTGAAGTGAAGATCTGATTCTTCCCTTCTGAAACATCTTTGATTCATTTTATACAGCATAGACCTTACTCCTAAATCCTTGGGGAGTTTCCTATGTATGGAACTGTGAAGACAGGGAGAGCATTTTTATTTATGTCACTTATGCCAGGAAGATTTCCATGAGATACATCCTGGTTGGCACTGTCTGTGAGCAAGCTTGACAGAGAAACATGCCCAAATGAAAATTTACACAGTTCTGGAAAGACCTGCAAAAATATTTAAATACAAGGATAGCATAGAACTGTTTGTTTTTCATATCAGCTTCAGTGACAACAGGTGAATGGGCAGAGGCTATTGCAGTAGAAGTCTAGTCTGGACTTAAGTTACATTTGGGAATGAAGCCCTTATCTGCTCCAAGTATCAGTTTGTGAAATGGGTACAATAGGGTCCCATTTCATAAATACTTACAAAAGTCTGTGAAACACTGAAATTATGGTAACAGGTAATTATCTACAAATGAAACATGATTTCTTTGAAAAAAAAATAGAAAAAATAAAAAAGGTAAAAATTATTCTTGGTATACAACAATTCCTTACAGCTTGGCCCAAGATTTTCCCATCTACTGAAGATTAGATCTGATTCACCAGATTTGTTTTCATTTTGAGATGTCAGCATTAAGTAACAGAGTGCTTCTGACATCCCTTCAGTGCTACTGGGCAAGAACACGGCTAAAAAAAATGCCTTCAGTGCACTGCT
>JAWWEW010000078.1:36673729-36707539 GCA_035583185.1 Anabacerthia variegaticeps | reverse complement strand
ACCAGTTTTTAATTTCAAAGACTTTACTGATGAGCACTGCTGAAAATATATACTGGGTTAAATTTGATTTTCAAATACCCATATGAAACAATCCAGGGAATTCACTTTGTCTAGAATTTTGTAACTGACTTCATTGCAAGATTATTTGCTGGGACAAATTATGTGAACTTAGGCAACAACTTGCCAAATGAATGGCCAGGGTGGTACTTTCTTTGATCATTTGGATTGCTTTATTATTAGCACCTAATTAAAATGAGATGTTCTTCTGACAGGCATGTCAGAGGTCTTGCTGAAGGAGAAATTCATGGAAATGATGTGCCTTGCACTACACAAGACTTAAGACTAGATGTCAATAATGATTTCTTCTGGCCTTAAAAAAAAAAAATAATAATAATATACCAGCGTGGAACAAACACTGATTTGAGAAGTAAATTCTATTCAACATGAATAATGATTGCTTTTTCCCCTACAAGAAAGAAACTTCATCAAGGAGGAATGAAATATTGAGTTTTTCAATTAAATGTTTTTAACTGTGTTTTTACAGTGTCTAACAAACTGGAAAACATAGTAAAGGAGATAGAGCAGCAGGGAGTAAGATAATTGCCAACAGTCTACATAATACTGGCATATTTCAGCAGTAATCCAAAACACAGAAATGGTAGACTGAGGAGAATTAGACCTTGAGCCAAACAGATTAAAAAAAAAAAAAGTATTATAAAACCACAAAAGCACCTTCCATGAGTTAGCATCTACTTGCATATTGAAGGAAAACTCTAAAAAAATTACCAAGGAAAAAGAGTCCTAACAAAATGTGAAAGAGCTTTTGGAATAAGTAGTAAAAAAAGACTTCAGAAGGTGCTGGATTGATGCAATCTCTGCCCGCAAGCCTCGCATCGGCAGAACCTGAGAAGGTGTAGAGCAGAAATATTTCCATATTGCACCTTTCCCTGGACATTTATCATTTGCCACTGCTGAAGGAATAATAGTGGTTTGGCAGAGCTTTAGTCAGATCTTGTCTCTTCGTGTGTTCTCATCACTGCTCCTCCTTAGCATCAGCTGCTCTTCCTGCAGGTTAATTGTAAAGGAAGGGAAGCAACTCAAGCAGTACATTATCAGAAGCTCCATCTTTTTTTACTCTAGTTTCAGTAGAGAAAGCAGCTTAACTCACTAGAGATACAGTTTAGCTGGGCTTTTGTCACGTACCATTTCACTCTACCTCACATTAACTCTCTTTGTTGATTTTCAGATAAATTACCAAAACAAAGATGGTATATTAGTACATCTAGCAGATCTTGAATGTCTTACAGCTCACTGGTGTAGATATCTTCTGCCACTCGACTAACGACAAGCTGCGTAATTTCCCATGGCTGGCAGTACCTCTAAGCAATAATGTCTGCTTCCCCAAATCAGTGTTTGATTTCTGCATCTAAATCTGCCCTAACATGAACATCAAGTTGACACTGGCCTGACATCGACTGAACACACCGTTTCCTTTCCAGTCAAGCATGCAACCTACCAAGCAGGTTATAAGACATAAAACTCCAGCAAAATTGTTGAAGTAGAACCCGTTTCTCACTCTGTCACATGCACACTATATTTGCGCATCTGTTTTTCACAGCTAAAAGAGTGGTAACAAATTGGCAGGAAAGTTGTGTCAACTTGCTGTAGTAAAACTGCAAATGGTAAAAACCTATTTAACATTTATTAGAAATGGCCAACACCTCTCACTGCTTGAGTGAATGTGGGCTTTGTTCCCCAAAAAAAGTCATAAACCAGACTGTTTATAATGGTTGGCAGCAATAACATCCATACGACAGACCTCGACATCCAGCTATTTGGATTCATGTCAGCCTCTAATATTTTGAGACATCGATCCACAGAACAATCTCAGGGTTATGATTTAAAATAAATTGCATTAGGTATGTCCACCCAGATGGCTGGGTACCAGCACATAGCTGTTTTTGAGACCAGGCTGATGGACTGTGCAGCCAATGAACTTCCAAATGTGGGCTCAGAGACAGCTCGAGTGTCTGTTTAGACTCTCACACTCAGGCTCCCCATTGTTGTGGTTTAATCCAAGATGGCAACTAAGTCCCACACAGCCACTTGCTCACTCCTATCACAGTCAGGTGCAGGAGAGAATTGGGAGACTGAAAATGAGAAAACTTGTGGGTTGAGATAAAGACAATTTAATAGGTAAAATAAAAGCTGCACACACAACCAAAGCAAAACAAGGAATTCACTCACCACTTCCCACAAGGAGGCAGGGGCTCAGCCATCTCCATCATCATATGTAATGGTTACTTGGAAAGACAAACACCATAACTCTGAAACATCTCTCCCTTCCTCCTTCTTCCCCACTCTTTATATATTGAGCCTGATGCTATATGGTATGGAATATCCCTTGAGTCAGTTGGGGTCAGCTGTGTCCCCTCCCAACTTTTCCTGCACCCCAGCCCAATCACTGGTGGGGTAGTGTGAGAAGCAGAAAAGGCCTTGACCCTGTTCAAGCATTGCTCAGTAGTAAAGAAAGCATCCTTGTATTGTCAATGCTGTTTTCATCACAGCTCTCAAAGCAATTCTGTCCAAAACAAAGCCCCATACCAGTTATTATGAAGAAAATTAACTCTGCCCAAGACAAAACTTGCACATCTGTGATCCAGTTATTAAAATTATTAGAAATGCTTCTTCCCAAAATAAGGTACAAACAAGACCATATGCCAAAGTCAATAGTATGGATTTTATTTAATAGTAAGTGTGAGGCAGAGAGAGAGAAAGAGACAGGAAAAGGAAGGTGGAGGGGGAAGAAAGAAAGTGACAGAGAAAGATTAAAATAGAAAATGTATCACCACTCCATGTAACCCAGTATTGTCTCACCTGTCCGGTTCTTCTTGTTGTCTTGATGGTGAGGGTCCCACAAAGGCAGTGGATTAATATATGTTCAGGAGATGCCCGGCACCTCACCTTGGCGGGGGCAAGCTTTGCAGTCTCTTGCAATAGGCTCTGGATTTGTTACCTTTCTTGGATCACATGCAGTCCTCTGGTGGTGGAAGGCCTCAGAAATGAGCCAGGGGGGTGTTTTGAGGGTTTTGATAGTTTATGACCCTTCTCACCTGCCTCTAATGTGAATGTCCAATGTGTGTATGATTTTCGGGGGGTGTGGGGGGCTATTCCTTTGGTTTGATGTGGAGAGACTTTGCCATCACACAGCCAAAAATCTTTCTCCCCCACCACTCACTGAGCTTAGCTAGGGCTGATTCTTAACACAGAGACATTCCTTCCTGAACCTTGTTAACCTCTGCTCAAATCTGAGATGATTAGAAAATAGTCCTATCTCAAGTTCCTAGTCATGGTCCAAATTCCAGTCAGGAGGCATTGGGAGGGGGTGCTTCAGTGGTCACAGACAGGCAGTTGCTTCCTTGCAGTTTGACAAAAGTCTTTATTTTTGACAATGACATTAATAACGTTCAGTCCATCCCAACATTCTTGTCAAGACTGCAGGCTGTCTATGGGTGACCATGCTGCTGAGAGGATATGTCACACAAAAAGCTGCGCTAGAAACCATGTCTCCATAACTAGAGGAAACTTACTACTGGGTTTTTCAGACACCAGATAAGATGACTGAATTAAAAGTGATAAAATAAATACCAGTTAGAAGTAAGAAAATTGGTGGCAGCCTACCTGCCTCAGTGAAAGAACAGTCACAACCAACATCTTAAACACCGTATCTGTGATATATACTTATCTTGACAGTGTAGAAGGCAGAAGACGAGCATTCACTTTTGGTAACTCACCTAAAATTCAAAAGAAAAAAAACTTCCATCTAGGAATCACCTAACTGAAAGCTTCAGTCTCAATGTCCTTTGAAAACACAAGCTTGTTAGAGGAAAAACATTAATTTATTTTACAGGAAATGTCATACTACTTCTCCCTCTGGTAATCTGAAGAGCATGACACTGTTTTTCCCACCTCTTAGATTCTCCACAGTGCTAAGATACAACAACTTTACTTTTTGAGTTGTTAGTGTTCATTTGGTTTTAGATCCCCATATAAGTTTTTGTTTCACTGCAATGACTAAAGGCATAGCAGCGGGAAGAAGACACTTAGGATTCTGTTTAAAAGTAAAAGTAGATTTGAGGCTAGCTTACAACAGTTTCAATTCTGTTTCAAGCTGATGAAGAAATCATAAACACAAATTGCCATTACATCTTTCAAATTACAAACCAAGGCTAATTGCAGAGAGCACATTATAGCAAGAGAAGGCAAAGCTGAGAAAAAATGGAATTTGTATTAGAAAATATCTGAAAGATTTTTGCTCATGCATTGTTTCTCATTTGTCCTGTCCAGAGGGAACACAGTAAGAAATAGCATGAATAAGCTTCCAACATTGTTAGTTACATTAATTGGCTTGATTCACTGGTGTGCCCTCATGAAAGAGCACATATTTTTTCTTCCATGAAAATAATAAAGTAATCACAAGCAGACAACAGAAGGCATTAGAGAAAGCCTTCTTAGAAATATTCAAAATAATTACCTTTGCTGCTGTATTTATGATGGGAAAGTCCATCATTTTGACACTAATGGTGAATTCAGGCATGAGGAAGGGATTGCAAGGGAAAGGTTGTCCATTACTTCTAAACAAGAACCTTGTAGAAAGGCTGAATTGCTGGCAAGAATGATCATATCTTCCAGTCTCTTCCAATGACTCATGAAATACCTCAGAGTGTCAAGCTGAATTGCCCTGCCAAATTCTTTCATTTTGTTTCTGTGAGAAAAATGAAAGCTAAAAAAAGGAGGAACATTCAAAGAAGATGGGGCATATATCAAGGTTCAACATGAGCCCAGCAAAACATCTGTCAAGCATCTATACTGAAGCTCCCATTTGAAATCAAGGTAAATAAAAGTTATAGAAATAGCATTAGAAATAGTATTTTAAAGTTATATTCAACAGGCATGTGCACATGGGAAAACAGTACTGACAAATGTTTTGCAAGCAAGTAAATGCAAATAATTCACAGAGATTTTAAAATTCTTGTGCATTGTTTCTCTTTTTTCCTTCAGGAGAAAAAAGGAAATCTTCTAACACAGTGGATTTTTTTTGTTTGCTATTGATTTTGATTTTAGGTTACTCCCACTAAATTTACACTTTTTTCATACAGCAGTTTTAAAACATGTTGATTGGAAGCAGAGGTTAATGCAAAACAGCAGCTGTTACTTAGATATTATTGCATTTCCAGCACAACTGGTGGCTTGATTTAAATATCCTTTATAAAGCTGTAGAAATCATAAGTAATGAAGTTGTTATTGCTTGTACCCCTTAAGCAATTATATAAAAAGTCACATGCACACTTAGATTTCAACTAGCTTAAATATCTGAATCAGTCCTTACAAGGGCTGTCCTCACAGGTTTTAGAGGAATTTCATTTGACATCAGTCTATGCCATGTTATTCTCCCCTCAATGGTTACACTCTGCAGAGTTTAAGCATTATGGCAGACAGCAGAATTTCCAGCCTAGCTGTCTGTTGGAACACAGTCCCTGATTAATTCAAAACAAGGTGATATTCAGCAACACATAATTTCATTATTAGCATTTTTTCCCACAGCTTGTGTCATCTTACCACCAACCTTTTGAAACTAGTGAAAATCAGCTTATGAAAATTCTTCTGTTCTACAAACTGTTTTCTTTAGTCAAGATAACCAAGAGGAAATGTACATAAAGGAAGAATATTAAAGATTATTTTTGTCAACTACAAATAACAGATTAATACAACTGATTGTTCTCTCCCTGACCTCTCGGGTATTTACAGCCTATTTGATGAATGCAGTCCACAAGTATAGTCTGCTTGAACTCTAATAACTGGCATTTGGAACACTGATCAAACTATAATTGAATGTGAATTGCCTTTGAATATAATCCTTCTGAAGCCAATTCTAAGTAAAACTATATTAAAAAAAATAAAAATATAAAAGACAAAAGAAGTATTACTTTAAGGCCGGTTCTGCCACTCACAGTCATAGCAAGTAGTGTTTTATAATTAAAATTTCTGATAATGATAATAAGAAAAGTAGTATCCAAGACGAAAGGGAGGGGAGAGCTAAGGAATCAGTCCTTAGTGAACAGGAAAATAGATAGACCATAGCTAAAAGAATCAGAGAATATATTTACACTGCTAATTCAACACCATGAGAATGAGATGTATTTTTACTAATGTAAATAATCAAAAGCTAGGGGAAAAGAAAATGGAGCCTCTAAGGGATGGTTACAATAATGAGGCCAGTACTAAAAACAGCCACATCCAGTATTAACCTTGGCATTTAGAAATAGCAGGAAATGATTCTGGAATCTGGCAGATGTTTCCCAGAGAACACATATCAAATACTGTAAGGATACCGAGGCTGAACCAGAACGGGAATGTTTGAAGTCTGATGTGAAGTGGCAGATGTGACAGGAGAGAAAATCCAGTCAGAAGGATCAATTTAAAATATCTTTGACAATTAAGGAAATGCCAAATGTCATTGTGAAAACTAATAGAGAACACAACAAATATAAGGACTATGGAGAGCTGTGCACATCTGATCTAGAGTTACTCCCTCATTCTTAATTAATAACCATACTTGAACAACTCACTCCCCAGCCTCAGCTGACATACAGCAGGGGATTTACAGGAGAAGAGGGAAAGGGAGTACACAAAAGTAGAACACTCATTCTTTCACAGGCATAGACCAGCACAAGTTTCCTGCTGCAGAAGCCTCGTCCAGTCCTGAATTGATTATTTATAATTCACAAGCACCACATGTTCCTAGTTCTGGCCTGAGATGTATCATAGATGAACAAAGGCTGAAATGACAGTCTTTTCCATAGAAATAGACTATGGTCATATGTATTTCTAAGGCTGAATAAGGTGAGTGTTTTACACATTGCCACACGTCTGATATCACACAGACACAGATTAAGTTGTATCTCTATACCCTGCGTATGTGGCACATCACAGACAGCGAGACCTGCCTGTGACTCCATGAGATAGTGTGCTGGCTGCTGCCTCTTGCAGAGGTAACGCTATCACACAGCAAAGGAGATGATGCTGTGGGTAGCTATTTGTTCCTTTTGCTGACTCCTGTGCTTTCTGAGATGCACCTGGGCTGCAGAAAAGCATTGACTTTGCGAACAAGTATTTATTTGCTTAGATTTTGATGATACGCAGTGTTTCTGTACCATAACCTCTAATTGTGTCTCCCATCTGGCAAATAAGAAATGACACTGGAAAATATGCAAGTCACTGGGAGCTGGAGATGGAACTCTAGAAGAACAAAAATAGTGGGAACATGACACAAGAACTTGGGAAGCAATGGGAAAGGAACCAACTCCTTAAAGTGACTTTGGAATACCAGCTCTTCCTCTGTACACAGTCAGAGAAGTTCTGCACGCCTGGTGAGCAGGACAGATGAAGCTTTGGAAAAATACTAAAAAGAAGCTCAGTCTTAGAGGGCTAATAAGTAACCAATCCAACCTGATCTAAATAAATCCAAGGAGCAAGTTTCTATTTGCAGATAACTCTGAAAGCCATCATCATCATTCAGAGAGCAACATCAGCACCAAGTTTCAGTAGTCCTAGCTGGCATGGGAACCAGCACCACATTGTGGAGCTGAGCTAAGGCCATGAGGTTTTCAGCCATGCTAGAGCAAGTGGTGCTCATGACCTTGTGTCAGAGAACAAGTATGGTGGCTATTGTTTGTTTCCTTCAACTCATTCCAAGTAAAATGGATTTTAGTATGTGAAAATGAATTCCATACACCAAATTTCTTTCAGGCCAGACTTTCAGGTGAAGGCCCTGTCTGCCAGAAGTTTGCATGTGTTTTCAAATAGCTATTTATAAAAACAAGTATATATCACACAGTCCGAGTTCTTTAGAAAGCAATCAGTGCTTGTCTACTTTTGCTCAAATATAGCCAGGACTTGATTATTATTTCTTTTTTCAAATGTTATTCTGTCCATGATGGCACAATTTTCTTTAACCTTTCATTTTTTGACAAGCAATTGTGCTCAACTAACATGAGGTAACTACCCCTTCCCAGGACAAGTCAGCAACTCAGCATCAGCTTGGATCAAGCTGTGTTGATGTTGATTTTTTTTAGCAATGCCCACATAGTATTTTCATGCCAGTTATAACCATCACTGGAATGATAAGGATAGTGCAGCAGGTGAGGCATTTACTTAATGAGAGTGCCAGACACTGGAGAAATTCTAACTGAATGATTTTCACTCCTACAGAGAATACTGTCTCTGTTCAGGCTGGGAGAAGGAATCTGACATGAGCAGAAATGAAGAAAAGTACTGAGATCGGTCAGAAGGAGAGTTTGTCCTTGTGCAGTAATTGCTACCTTACAAAGAAAGAACCAGAAAACGTTCAATGGTATAAGTACTTTAAAGTAGAACTCATTGATCATCCAAATTCCAGCACTAGGAGGAGTACTTTTCAGTTCATAGTCACACAGGCCTTTTTTTCTCTTGTGTGTTTTAGACAACACCACAGATTTAAGTCACTGGAAGGGACGTAAAGGGAAAATAGAGAATCAGCCTTAGATGTCATTTGGAATGAACATAAACTTGTCTTCTGGCATCAATGCAGTGGAGATTTTCATGTCCCCATATGGTTATTCTCCTAGCTGAAGCCTGTAGAGCAGATGTACAACACATGGGAAGGAAAGAAAATTATACTTAGATAATAAAATTAAAGCTGGAAAGTAAAGGAGAGAATTTCAGGAATTACCAAAGTGAGTACCTCCCAGAACACACCGTTTGGGTTATTTCTTTTTCCAAAAAGAGGAAAAAAAATAACCCCACTAACCCTCCTGTAGTTTATGAAAATGGCCTGCTTTATGAAGAGAGCTCAGCTGCCAAAGTCCTGCTGCTCTGCAGAAATGTATCCATGGAGAAAAGGCTGAGTGCCGCTTATGCTTTTGTTTTTTCGTGACTCAAAATGGATGGAACACAGATTCTGTTTTCCATTCAAAATACATTAAATCTTCATTTAGGGATACTATTGAACGGTCATAAGAAGGACAGCTTCTCAGGGAATATCACTTCTTCACTGCCCTCTGACAAGAAGCCTGGATTTGACAAGTGCACTTGATAACAAAAATAGAGTTTCCAGCTAATAATAAGCTCCAGTAAATACAGCAACGGTGACCTTCCAAAACTACGTTAGCTGCATGTCTCTTCAGCTGTGCTCAGTCCAGGCAATATTATGACTGTCTGTGCAGTGAACCGTGCCTCTTTCAAAAGCATCTGTGGATTTTAAGTGATCCCTAAGCATTTTAGAAATGCAAAGCTAATTAAAATTATGAAAGGCTTTCTCTTCACTCTTAACTACTCTTGTTAGCTGTTGAATTCCATCTCAGCCAGAGATATTAGTGGGAAGTCTGATATTATGCACACCAGCATCCAGTTTGGTTAATCAAATTAAGCTTTCTTGGTTATCCTGTTATAAGGACACCTGATGGGACACCTGGAGGGCAAATGCCGGATGGTAGTTTCAAGTAATACAAGATGCTAAATAATGGATAACCTGTGGGCTGCTTCCATCTGCAAAAATATCCAAATTGCAATAGCCTGAAAGAGAAAGCTTGCCGCACTACCAATTAATTTTCATTAGATTTTGCTGTGATGCAAAAGTGGCCCCGGCAAACTAAGAGCTGTTAATTCTTTCCAAATTCTCTATAGCCAAATAGAAACTCTAAGGCAGGGAGGAGGGGGTGAGGAGGACAGTGGCAGGGAAAGAGGGAGGTAGCTAAGGATGACCAATTTACAGCTAAATTATCAAGGGTGTAATAAAATATGGGTTAATGCAATTGCCCACTTCCCAATTCTAGAGACCTGAATTCAAAGTAGGTTGCAAATAAAGCAAGCATGGTAATTTCAGCCTGGTCCCTAAAGAACATCTGTGTTTTATCAAATCATACCACCTAATTAGGCAGTGGTGAGGAGAAACACAGATCTGGAACAGAAAGGAGGAACATTGAGGTCATGACAGAGGTGTTCCTGTGGTAATGTAGATGCTGGAGGTAACAACTTCACAAATTATATTAATTCTCTGTGAGGGAGCACCCCCTTCTTTCCAGTATGAATTTCCAGAGGTAATACAAGAGAGTTATGACAGGATGCCATTTCATAGAACTGGGCAAATAATGCATAGAAAGTTATTTGTTTACTGAATTTAGCTCCTCTTTTACCCCTCTTTTGCTGTCTCCTCCTTGTTTACTTGCAGAACACCTAGTAAACTGTTGTTTTTAATTCTAACCCTACCACTCTTCAACAATAATAGATGAAAAGTAGTGCAAAATGCTTTACTTTCTGGCTTACTTATTAATACTCAAAATGCATCTGACTGGTCAGGTACATTCTGACACGTCTGTTAACCTCCTCAGGTAGAAAGGTGCTGAAGCACTTCTCCTGTGAATTTGCAGCTTTAAAATACAGTTGGTAAATGCATACATATATTGCTGGCATTTCTATGGTATCTGAGGTACTCATAGACACCTTACTTCCCTAAGAAAGCGAAGAGAAAGGTGGAAGCCCTTGAAGCACAGTAAACAAAAATATCTGAGAAAGGAATAAGGTTTAAATGTACATCACTGATAGCACAAGATTATAACTTAGTCATAGAATCATCTGTTGCAGACAGTTGTTAGGATTTTCTTTCCAAGAGTCACAAGCAGTAAAATCTGCAGCTCAGAATTTTGATACAGAAAGATAATGTCAATACCAATGATATAAATAATGCAACTGAGGAGAAAATATCAACAGTCATATTTCAGTCGTTGTACATTATGCATACAGAACAGCAATAAGGCAATATATTTGTTGAAAAACCTGCTTTAAACTCTTTCATGAATAACTCTTAAAGCCTTGCTGTTTTGGGTTCATTTTGATTTACAACTAAGGGGTATTCTAGAGATAAGAAGTATCTCCAGAGAGAGGCTGAGACCCTTAAATCTGAATTAAACAGAAGCCATGACAAGACAAGACATTGTTCAGGTTCCACCTAATATTTTTATTTCTTTTAGAGCTACGCCTAAATTTCTGATTAGACAGGAAGCAGAACAGGCCTAAAGTTTGTGCAAGACCTCAATGAGGTAAGTTTAGTGAAAGGTTTGGTTTAGGTCTTCCCTGCTTCAGAACCTGTGTCCAAACTCCTTAAGATGTCTTTGCTTAGGTTATCTCATTTAAAAAATTGTTTCTATTTGGACACTACTATGTGAGATGGAGTTACCTTCCCTTCTGCTTTACAGTTCAGTCTGTCTGTAAGCAGACTCACTGTCTTATATGCTAGTACTAACATCTGCACTCTGCTTCATAATGCTAACTTTTACCTTCTACATTACAACCCTTTTGCTGTCTTCCTAAAACTCCATTTACAAGCAAGACTACCAAAAAAAGATGAGAAGAGGATGTTGTCAAGATTCAAAAGATGATAATGGCACATTTGAAACTGCAGATTAGAACTTCTTTATAAATATTGCACACATCACTACCTAGATTCACTAATAAAAAGTAATGATCCTTCCTCCTCCGTCTTGTTCTGTGTGCACAAATTGCATACTGGTTTTCTTTAAAACTAACTCTGGAATAAGGCTATCCTCTCAGTTATCATGATGGAAAACATTCCCAGTGGGGGGTCTGAATGGAGTGTTTAAGGTGCATATATTCAGACTTCTGGGCTGTATTTTAATGGCAATACTTGAAATGTACAGTTAAAGGAACCATTTTCTATGCCATGTAAAAAACTGTCTCTGTATTTGTGTTTCCACAGGTCAGAAACAGCTTTCAAAGAAGTTGTACGAAGAAAAGTTCACTCCATTAACACTTATAATAAAATTCTCATTAATTACTGTTCTGCTCAGAAAGCATGAAACTATTCTTCAACAGTCAGAAAACAACAGAGTCTTCCTGACAGCTGAGCTCCAACTGCCTTGGAAAACATGGTCTGGATTCTAGGATCTGGCTGAGGTGATACAATTCAGAGCAAAAATTGCATTGATGGTCACTATCAACCAGAAGCACACTACTAATGAATACTAATGAAGAGTTGCCCTTTGTGGAGGCTGAGGTCCAGAGCAGTTAAACCTACAGAGAGTTCTTTTATTGGTAGAAATTACAGGTTAGCTGCCCAAGAAAAATCTGTCCATCTCTATGGAAGACCTGAGATCATTCGAGGAGTTTCCTATGACAGCATATAACTTTCCAAGACTTTTAAGGAAACATGAGGTCAGTACTCCTGCAGTATCTTAAGATGATAAAAACAAGACAAGCAGCTGATGAGAGAATATGTTTGCTTTTCTGTTTATGCTGTTCCTTTACTGGTTTTAGCTTCCCACTTGCGGTTTCAGGGAAACATCCTAGATAAATATGCAGCACAGATTAACCCACTAACCATCACACCAGCACACTACTTTGTACCTTACAGAGAGAGGATTCTGAACACTGTGTCTAGTTACTCTTTTACATAATCTTGCATGAGAACTCTGGTCAGCATAGATGAAATATGATATCTGTACCTTAATGCTATGCTGCCATAATAATCCCTCAGTGAGAAACTATTTGAGAGTAAATATTTTTGCTTTTGAAAAAGTTGCAAAAGAAGTTACATGAAGTTATTGGGCCTATAAACAAAGGTTCTCTTTGAAGTTCAGAATGCCCTGGGACCTACAGCATAAATTCAAATTGATTTATAATCATAGAACATGAAGACTCCAAAATTATTTTGCATACAACTTTTGGTGAAAATGAGAAAAGTAGGTAGATAATTTGATGCAATCACCTGTTTCATCAACAACTATCTTCTGAAAGCAATCTGGGCCAGATAAGAAAGATTCATAAATGGTTATTACATTGTAAGTACTGTAGCATGCAGCACTTGCTAATACCTTCTTTCAATTTTTCCAGTCCTAAAATGATCAGATTGTGTGCTTGAATGGGAAATTTTTTGGAAAATAATTTACCTTAGCTTAGAATTTTCATAGAGAACTCCACTGCAAGTGCATCACTAGTGCCTGCGACCCTAGCAAAAGAATTTATCCTAGCTGAGAAAACTTTAAGATCATGATTCTCTCTCAGACCCTGTAGTGGTCATGTAGGAACCCTTATTCACACTCCTTGAATAATCTGACTGAAGATGCAAGCAATGCCAGGGAGAGCACGATGAGACATGTTGACAGAGAGGCCCCTTTATTCACCTTCTCAATGGATTTGACTACAAAACTACTTCCTGACTAGTGCTGAGATGACATCAATTAGGACAAAGTGATCATTCCAGAAATCTGGATTCCTTCTCAAACAATACTTAAATTAGAAAAATCTATTTCTAATAGCTGGATCAAAACCTGGCAACAGCTGCAAAAGCAGTGATGAGCTTTCCTTTTCAAGGGAAGGGAGAAAAACTGCTGCCAACACTCATTTCTCACTTTTCAGTCCAGTGGATCCCGCAGAGGTCCGTATAATTACCCTCCTGTTAATATCACCTAATGTAGATAGAAGCATCTGGTCAGGAAAGTGGAGGACAAATTTTTGAGCAGAATATTCTAACTTCTTAAGAAATCACAGAGGTTTTTTAAGGATTATTTTTACAATACAAAATGTAGGACTGTAACACCCTGCAACCTATACAATGCAACCCTGGTGCAAGCAGAAATTTGACAAGAAGTAACTCTGAAAGATAGGACCTAAACAAAACTAAAACAGAAGCTATAATGAGAATTAAAATCTCTGATTCTTAGGGGATTCAGCTTCAACCAAAATTCAGTTGTGGAGTAGGAAAGGCTTTAAATTTCTTTGCACTCATTTGCATTTTAGCACGAAGATCCTGTCCAAGAATAATTAGCATAAGATACTTCAGAAAATGAAAATTATTTTTAATACATGGATTGTCCTTCTCCTCCTCTTCCATCTGGATGATTAAAATGAATGTTCTACTCAGTCTCATTTCCTGGTTTCAGGATTAAGCTTTTTCCGTTTCTAAGGATTATGCTTTTAAACATAAAATGGTTAAAATATTTTTTCTTAATTTGTGTCTCTGGAGAGAACTTTTTGTCCCCACTAAAAGAATACTGCACAGAAGTCTGAAGTCTGTGCACAACTGTCAGTGAATATAATTGAGAATTATTCTAGCTAATTATAGTTTATTGATATGCTAAACTAGAACATGCCACAAAAAGAAAGTTCTACAGAAAGTGTGCAGAGGGGATTAATTCTTGAAAGCCTGTGTATCCAGCATTTGCCAGATCCACAAAGCCCAGCCAGTCAACAGCAACCTTAATTGCCCCATCGCTCTTCCTATATATACAAACCACAAGAAAATCTTTAATTCTTAACCTTGTCATCCCCCCATGGAATCTTTGTCCTCCTATGTACCCAGAACAATGTGTTGGGGCACAAGGGGTGAACAGAGATCCCAAAGTGTGGGAAGAACCCCACCTGTCTGGTGCAGAATTTGAAAAGCATGGGGCAGAGGAGGCAGTGAGTTGTGGGAAAACACCAAATGGTGGCACCACTGAGTGACATGAGTGCTCCAGCACCAGACTGATCTTCCCTCTGCCACAGTCATTCTACATCATGTCATTCTCCAAAAAGACATATTTCTTACTTTGTCACAGAATGGCTCTCGTTTGGACGCCCTCTGTGAATAGTCACTGGAGTTGCAAGTACAGAGTGTGTATGTGCAGGTGTATATGGAGAAGCTGGACCCTATGAGTTTCCATCTGTGTTCCCATCATTGATCTCCTTTCCTCTGCATTGCAGGCACACGGCTTTCAATGTGGGGTAATATTTGCTCATCCCCTATTTACCAGAATACATCAAAACGTCTAAAAATACACTGAATACAGAGAAAATTAAGCTTTGGACAACAGAATTCTATTTGTCTCTAAATTCACTGAAGTCAGTGGGCAAGGTCTGTCAGTGTTGTGCATCAAATGAGTTATGGGTCCTTGGGAAATGAAAGCACAAGGCCCAATGATTGAAAACTTTATTTTAACACAAGCTCAACATAGGGGTAAAGGAAGATGGATGAAGCAATTTTAATTCCTAAATTTCCCAACCCTTAAATTTTTGCCTTACAAAGTTAATAATTAATATACATTTGAACATTTTAACATGTCTTTTTTGGTGTATTACATATTTCATTCAGTGATATGACACTATGACTAATTGATTAACAGTTTTTAATGTACTTGTAACATTTTGTCTTTTAACTTTGCTGAAAATACAATAAAACATTATTTAAAAAGTAATCTAAGTCATAAGTGATATAAACTAAAGAATTCAAACTTTCTTGCAACTGAATTAATTTTGCAAATAAATCCACGCAAGCCTGACAACTGCTAGACACCTTTTTAGTTGGATGTCTTGTCTAAACCCAAATGTTGGTCCTGAAAACCCTATTACTTTTGTCTGACTTAGCACAGGCCAAGTGTGAAGTCTTATTTCCACCTTATACATCCAAATAAGACTGTTTATGCTGTGCTTAGCATGGCTCTGAGACACAAAGATGTTATTGCCTCCAGCATACCACTACTTGTCACTGCTGCACTGAGAGGAGTTGACCTTAAGCTTGACTGGCTGATTGTTCTCTAATCTGTTTCTGAAAAATGAACCAGATTTACAAAGAATAAGTGAAAAACACAAGAATGGTCAGAGGCAGAAGAGATGCATGCCTACAGCCTGGGGTTAGAAACATTATGTTTAGATGTCTGCTAGACTGAAGTGGAACAAAAACCTCATGCAACAAACTGACAGACCCAGCTGGAAGACAGCAGGTGACAGCACTACCTCCAGCAAGGAACTCCTAAAGTTTATTTTCACTTCCACTCTAACTCACGCACACAGAATAACCAACAGACACACAGCAACTAAATGTTCACAGAGTGCAAGACAATTCCAACAAAACTACTGTGATGGTCCTTGGTGAAGGTGTGAGCTTAGACTCAGTTATTAGCCTCTCAAATGATATGCTTATTGTTGAAGAAATTCCAACCATATATGTAGACTGAACTTGCCTGAGTGGAATGGAAAGGAAATGAGATTTGGTGAAGAGAAACAACATGAAGCAATTCATAAAGCAGAGATATCAGCAGATGACGTGGCTAGAGTCAAGGAGGCATTTATCAAGACTGCAGCACGACAACTGGACCTCCTCTACATTACCTCAATGAAATGACATTATGCTGCTGAAACGGCTCCACAGCTGGCAGTAACAGTCAACAGGAGTCAAACTGAATCCCTACTGTATTTGATTGGTATTCTTAAGGAAACCACTTTTCTGCTGGTATTCAAAAACTGGTCCTGTCTGAGAAATCCATTTTTGACTGAGTCTGAAGGACAATGAGTCTCTCACTGCCTGGTATATGTGATAGAAGTTTCACTCTTTTGATCTGGGATGAAATCTCCATGACATTTTAATACTAGTGGAAGAGGAATCTTTTTCTTGAACAGCAGCCATAGGAGAGATCGCTTACTTATCTTTCCCTCTTTGAGGAACAAACTGATTGTCAGATGTTATCTGAGTGTCTGGGTGGAATTTCATCCAGTCTGAAGCATTCCTGTTTCATTAAGAATCTAATATCCATTATGTGCAGTGCTAGTAAAAATTACTTCAAGTTACTTTGAAAAGCTTAACTACTGTCTCAGTGACAAGGTGACATGCACTGTTGAAACCACAATGCAGCTGAGGTAAAGAATAAAGGCTAAGTTCAATACATCCAGTTAGGATGCCTAATGGTTTAGCCTCAGAATACAATCTTACCTCCTGAAAGCAAACATACTTCCACAGAAAAAGCTGGGAGGAAACAAACAAAAACAACAACAAAAACCCACAACCAAAATAAAAACTAAAAACAACCAATAAAAATAACTCTGTGTAATGAAACCCACAAATTTGTGAAGCCTCTGCTCAACTGCCAGTGGACATCTCAGAACGTTTCTGGTTTCATCCTTGTACCACCTCACAATTTAAAAATTGTCAGAGGACTGGCTTGTCAGTTTGATACTATTGAAAGCTAGGGTATAACCTTAATCACCTACTTTCAAAATGAGAAATTTCACTTTTAGCAATTTTGTTTCTTTCTTTGAAGGGATTTTTTGTGGCTTTTTATGTCTGGGTTAATAAAAAGAAATGATACATTATATTGCATGCATCTGGGTTTGAGGTGTTATAGCAGAATCCAAGCCCATTCAACAAAACAGAATGTACACATTTTCTAACCTTAAACCGTACAAATCCATGAATGCAGACTAAAATCCTAAGTTCCAATTTAAAAAATCTGTAAAAATCAAGGAAAACAATAAGGTCAGGGTACACTATCCATATTCCAATCAGCCCCCCATCTGTTTCCTGCCAGACAGGACCCCAACCTCTAAGTAATGCCAGAGTTTAGCTTCACTCAGTTGTGTCTGATTAACTTAATGCAGGAAGTCATTTCCAGATGGGACCCCAATTTAAATCCAAAAGCTATGCCACTGTCTGGCTCATCAGGGCTTCTGTATCACATACAGCACACCCGAAGGGATGGCAGCTTCTGGCAGGCAATACTTTTCCAATATCCTACCAAGGTAGACAGAATTGACACAGTAGAAGGGCAAGGCTGTACATTTATATATATATATACATATCAAGAAACAAGAAAACTAGCTTCTGAACTTTGTGCCTCACCTTTCTAAACTTGATGAAAAGTTCACACTTGAGAAAGCTTTCTTAGGAAGACTTGCTCATTTTACTTCCTTTATGTATCAAAGAGATTTTAAACAGTTCATGGTCTCCAGATCACATGATACACAAGAAAGCCAGATTCCATGAAGCTCACATGTCAGTTTGTTCCTAGTGATTTACAACACTGTGAGTATTAGATAACTTTTGCAATGGAGCTGCTCCCAGCTGGCCTACATGCAGACTTCCATCCCATCGACTGAACTGCAGCACACTTCCATTATTCCTGAGCTACTTCCCAAAAGCATCTAAAGGAGAAATGGGAAGCCTTGCTTAATGCTGCAGAGCAAGTTTCCATTGTGCACTGCTAAAATTCTTTCAGAACTATATTAAGATTTTTGTTCTTATGAAAGCACTGAAAATATTTAAATCAATAGACATGAATATTCATGCAGAAAAAACAATAGACACAGTCCAGCTGCTGGAATTATCATTGGGGTGGGGGAATGGGAAAACAAAGACTACGTGTTAAATTACGTTGCTCAGAATTAAGGGCTCAAGGAAACATTAGCTCATGAAACACAAGCCAGACTCTTGCCAATGTGTTCAAAAGAGGACACTGATGTATGTTGCTGTTTGAGATATCCAGCTTTCAAAAATCAGGTTTATCTCTTTAATGTCTGAGTCCTAATCTGCCCGGAAGGCTGTAAAGGGTGTGTCCCTGTTCAGGTTGGATGATGGAAGAGCAACCCTGTTTTCAGCCAACTTTTACATTCTCACACCCTCACCCACTCAACCCCAGACTGGGTACTCAAAGTCACACCATAGAAACTAGCCATAGAAAATGTAGGTTTCTGAGGTAAAAGACAAATGACAAAAGCTCATTTATCTTAGCTTCTCTTGAAAACATTCACCAAATTGCACTGTGCCACCTGCCTGACTGATCAGTTGAAATTGATCTGTTCTGGGGAATTTTTAATTTTATTGTTATTACCATAAATTCACTCATAATTCACTACATTACACTAAATTCAGTTGAGACACCACTAGAGGTATCAGGTGTTTAATACAGACCACTCCACATTGATTACAGAGCAACTGAGGAATATTCAATAAGAAAATACTGAAAATTGTGTTGGCAGACACTAGTATCACTAACCATGGCTTATCTGAAACATTAATGTTATTACCCCTTCTCTACCACATTGTCATATAGAATCACTAATGGATTGTAAAGAAAATAAGAAACATTTGTTTACTAATCCTACTGGTTGAAGAAATTTATGTGACAAGAGAACACCAAGGAGCACTATGGTAACAGCCTTTTCCTAGATGATATTTTGACAAAGAATAGGCAGGCTGTAAAACAAGAAATAATAGTATTTTAAACCTCCACATGAGCATTTCAGAGCTGTACTCCTGCTGAAATGCATAGGCCTTTACTGTAGGTCCCAATCATCAGGTCAAGATCATGTGGAGGATTCATAAGGATTATGAGCATACAACACGTATGAGTAGTGTGATTACAATAGGTACAGATCATCTGTTAACTATACAAAGAAGCCTTCTTGTGCTTTCTGCTATGCTGTACGATACATATGTCTTCTGAAAACATCTGAATGGTACCTCATTACAGTCCTTCAAATCTCTCCTTAAATTGAATTATGTCACAACAGCTACTAACAAGTTGAAAAGATTAGGCTTTCAGTGTCCTGACTCAGAGAGCCTTTTGTGCCACCCAACACCATTCAATGTCCTCCATCTGCATGTCTGTTTTATGCCTGGCTGGAAGCAGGTGTGTCATGCTCTGTAATCAAGAATGTCTAGCTGTTACAATACAAGTAGAAATAGCATTATTACTATTATTAGTATAATAATAACCCTGCCATATTAGATTATTTTCCCTACTGAGGCAACCTTAGAAAAAGAAGTCGTCTCTCTACTTCAGCAACTACACAATGATTTCACAAGCATACCCCCACAAGAGGAATCATTCAGAGACACACCGGGTGTATATGAATGACACATTTTTGCATTTGGATTCCTGATTCATCTGACAGATGTGAGAAAATTCATGAAGTTAGACAAGTCCCAAGTGATTGCACGTGTCTGGATGCTGTAAAGCACAAGTTATTCCACCTACTTTGGCACTAAAAGTACTGAGCTATTTTTCCTTCTGGTCTATTTTCGGTTGTGATATAGCTACAGTTGTGCATTATTAGCAATGCCACCTGTCTTTTCACATTCATTAAGAATATTTTACAGACTTTATAATAATGAAGAGTAATGGCAATTTATACCCTCATATTTAATCTGACCCCTCATCCTTTGAAACCTTTAAAATTAAAAGCTCCCAGCAGGCATCTGAGGTACTGTGGATGACATAAGGATGTGGAGAAACTGTTTAAAAACAAAATAGCATAACAGAAAAGCTGAAATGTGAAACAGATGCCAAAGTCATATGTTCAGTGCACATATATATGTATTTTGCCATACTTGTAAGGCACTACCCACTGCAGCATTGATAACAACCTACACACAAAAAGATTCTCCTAAATTTTTACTCTTACATAAGATCTATTGATATCAATAGATAGACTGACTGCTCCTGATGCTCCTCTGTGCCAGAATTTGATCCAAACCTCTCTGAGGTTCCTAGAAGTCCTCTTGCTGAGCATCCTGAGCTTTAGGCAAGGTGCTTGTGGACTCTGCAATGAAAATTCCAGATGACGTGGGCAGGCTTTATTTCCAAAACAACCAGTGCCTCTCCTCACTGCTCTTCAACTGTCTCAGAGTCATCCTCTATAAAGCTCAGGAGCATGGCACTCACGCTGTGCAAACAAGCGATTTGTTTTCAATTAATGATCCTCACCATCAAACACACAATGGTACTCAGTTTCCTAGTTTATTTTTTTTGCTTTCCCTCCCTCCCTCCCTCCTGCTGTTTATTACTAGCTAGTGTGATCTCTGTCACACAGACTGCAAAATCTGTGGACAAGCTGCGGTGTTTATGTATTTGTACAGCACCTAGCACAGTGTCATTTTGATCCTGATTTGGGACTGGCACTCCGAACACTTTCTGTAACGCTGCTTTCTCTAGAATTCACAAGCATATAATGCATTGCTTAAAATTAAATAAATCTATGATCAAGCATCAGAACGAGTTACAAATGTATACAGGCAATACCTCTACCTCTGATCTACAGGTGGTTTCTTCCCTCATAGGCTCCCTGCATCTTCTTTTTGCTACGTTCAGAGGGTCTGAGAATATATTACAAGTAACTGCATTTTAAATAAGTAAATTTTGGACTTGTAAAGCACATGATATCCATTGGTTCTCTATACCTTAAAAAAAAAATGTGCCCAGTATTGTACTTCCAAAGGCACATTAATTCCTTAACTTGAAACAAAGCACACAACATTGAAATAAAAAATAAAATAATGCTGTGTATACCAGAGGTATTTCTTACATTACTCACTTTTAATTCCTTATGATATTGTGTAGGCCATTGGCCTTCATCAACAGAGAATGTATACAGTCCTCTGAAAAATGTGGTTTTTGCTCCTGACTCCATCATTTGTTTCATGAGTAACCACAGAAAATTGCCATCTGTAAGTTTCGCTAACAGCAGTTTACAAAACCATATGATGCCATAATATATTACTGAAGGTGTAAGATGTTTGGGGTAGAGAGTTCATGCTATTTCATCTCGAATTTATACCACAGCTAAGGAAGTAGATCCACCAAGGAGGTGCCTAAGAAAGCTGTAAGCCCCCTTTCCCTCCTAGCCCATTAGCCAGAAGCACACAATTTCCTGCCAAATCCCACAGAGCACTGACAGCCCACTGAGGCTGAGCAGCTCAACACTGTGTTGCTGAAGAGCCACACAAATGGTACTATCAGTATTTCAGGAAATGATGCTGTGATCCTCCAGCAATAGAAAGCAATCACAAAGTAATACTTTTCCATAAGAAAAAAAAGTAAAATGTAGTAACTTTTCATGCAATATGTGACAAACATATCAGTGGGACAAAGCATCCATCAGTTAAAGTAGGCACTTGTCACTTAGTAAAAGCAACCGCAAAAAAAATGTCTCTCACTGGAGGTCACTATACTCTTTGAAAGGTAGTGGTTGATTCAACATGATGTACATCCATCCAATAATACCCACATAGGATGTCACATTATCTTAAGGAATTTGATCAGACTTTCTCAGCCAGTTGGATTTGCTGGTTCAGCAGTCTTAATGACTGAAAACAGGGATGAAATACTTTCAGTGCCTGCTTTTAAATTATAAAGTTACAAGGAGGCTGAATCTTGATTAAGAGACTGGCAGGCAGCTGTACCTTGAATGACTGGTGTGATGCACAATTTCTTATCATCCCTGCTCAGTGAACCAGTAAGGTAACCGGAATCAAAAATGATGTCTTGCATGGAGAGTTTACAGCATGATAATTGTAGGAAATGAATACAATTTAAAGCTTTTAAAAGACAGATCCACTACAGGTCATTGTAACCAACATGCTGCTTGAGATTTGCTATGAACAGGAATACCCATGATACAATGAAAAAAAGTGGGGTCTAAATCCTCTAGATTTAAAAAGAAAAAAAAACAAAAACCCACAAAACACAAAACAAAAAACCACCACCCAAAACCACCACACAATAAAGCAACACACACATGGTGTGCACCAAAATCTCTACACAAGTTACCTGTATGATCTTACGTTTTGGCCCCAGTTATAATCTCATTACAACTTTTAATCCAGTTTGACCAATCAAACTTTGCTTTTCCAAATTTACAGCTGTATTTTCAAAATAAGAAAGAAGTATTTTAAAAGCTAGTGGCTTAGAAATTCTAGGAATGTTGATCTGGCATGGCTCATCCAAAAAAGAGAGAGAGAAATAGCTCATCAGCAGATAGTTTCAAAAATAATTTAGTTGTTTGTGTTTTTTTACCAAACATAGTTTTGGATTCAAAGATACTTTAGCAAAGCCACCCTTCATCCTACTATAGCAGCATTCATTAATCACTACTATAGAAATCATAAAGATAAAATCATTATATTACTCAACTGAGTGAAAGATTCAAGGAAAAAAAGATACATCTCCCTTCCCATCCCATCTGGCAACTTCTGAATCAAATATTTATACTTTCACTGGGGGGGGGGGGGTGTGCGGAAAGACTGTTTCAGACTCAGAATACAGTCAAATTACTTCCTGTAAAGTATAAATATATGCTGTATAAAGCCAAATGTGGACTAAAACCCAAAATCTTCAGAGTTTCTATTTTAGATTTTTATACTACAAATCATGCACAACTTCTCTGTGGCTATATTTTAAGAGACCCAGTAGAAATTAAGTCTCAGCAAAACAGACTGTGCAATCAGGGAAGCAATATATGAGCAGTCTGGGAACACATAAGCAGGTGAGAATCAGTATGAGAGATTGAAATGATTAACAGGTCTGGTAGTGAAAATTTTTAAACAGTTTGACTAGGCAATTAGCATGAGAGTTGTGACAAGAAAAGCCTGTGTAATAACACATTACTGACCCCTCAATGAATTTATTCAATTGTAAACTGGCTGAACAACTGGATTTTAATCACATTTACCTTTTTTTTTTTCTCTTCCAATAGAAGCTGAATAAGTAACACCATTGAATTACTCTCAAATTTACAGATTTTCAGAACAAGCTTCCAGATTGCTAAACCTATGGTCCACATGGACTGCAGCCCCAGTGGGCAAGCTCTGCCCTTGCTGCTGAGCCACAGCAACCCATCTCACCTCATGGAGCCTCACAAGTGCTCTGCAGATCCTGTGGGACTATCTGAGCACCCTCTGCTCAACAGGTCTGTGTACATAACAGTATAACCAGGGTTTGTGTCAGGTGTCTCAGGGTAACTCAGAGAAGCCTGAAAAATGTCATGCCTGAAACCAGATTGTGGTAAACCGTAGGGGTTTTGCTTCTGAAATTGGACAAGTACAGAAAAAGTACTCAAGAGTACCTTAGCAATTATTTTTTATTATTAACAATTACCTTAATTTATTTGGTCTAAATTTTACTTGATGGCAGTGGGGGAAGGCTAACAGCAGAACTAAGTCCATTTCTTTGTATCAATTGAATCATTCTAACAACCTGTTCCTATCTTTGCCCCCATCGCTTGAAAGTAGTGTAGTTTGGCTTAACCAAGCCAAAGTCTTTTTATAATTTTTTTAATGTACAGCTAGGTCTGTGGCCAGAATTAATACCACAGATTCTCAGTTCCTCATAATTTCATTATACTACTTAACCTGGGAAGGATACCTGCTCTTCCGGCTGTGCATCACCATTAACTCCTATAAAACCAGAGAATCTGCTTGTCCTAAACACAAGAAATTGGTTATATGAACTCAGAGAAGCTCAAAAATAACAAATTTGTGTAACTTTTCAGCTCACAATCTCAACAAACTTGAGAATTTGGGGGGAGTGGTTTATTTCTCAAACCATTTATAAATAAAAATGCTCTTAGTTGATAACAAACTTGAAAGATCATCTTAAAGAGCTAAAAATTATTCTTCATCACAAAATGTTTGTTTTCTCAAGTAGACAAAAAAGAACAGATGAAACAGAAAGAAAATATTCAATATTTAATCTATATTGATACACAATCAGCAAGATAATCAATAATCAGATAGACTCAGAGTGACTAGTAAAAAAAAAAAAATTTCCCTTTGTAGAAACCAAATGGGCTACAAATTATTATGGATTTGCGATAAGGCAAAACTGCCAAGTTTTTGCTTGTTTTAATGTAAATCAGTATTTCATGGATGCTGCCTCACTATTTTGTTGCTCTAGGTTATTGGGTTTGATTTTGGTTTTGTTGGGGGTTTTATTAAGTGACACAAATGGCAAAGAATGGACTTCTGGTTTTCTAACTAAATTAATCAACTAAAATAAAAACAATTAAGATTTCTTCTCACAGATTTAGTCAGGAAAGGGGCTCTTGCTATTCCTGTCCCCAACATATTTGTTTCTCCTTGTTGGTACTAAATAATTTTAGGCCTTTTGGAGATCAACAAAAATAGAATATTTATGCTACTCGAGAGTGACAATTACAAAGAAGACGATCGCTTTGCAAAAGACAAACCAGCTTACTCTCATCTACAGTTCTGCAGCAAAACTGCTTGTAAAACAAGTCACACTGGTTTAGATCAAAAGAGACGGAAAAGATGAATTTTTCTGGAAGAATAAAAAGAAAAAAAAAAACCAGCTAGCAATCATAGATAGGACCTGCAAAATATGGTTAATTCAAGAGTTCAATGAACATCTCAACCCACTCAAATACTTTATAAACAGCAAAAAATAGCTAGATTAGACAAATTCAGCATTTATGTGCTATCGATTCAATTATATATTTATGCTGTGTATATCTTCTCTCTAGAAAGGATCAATATAATTTAATGTAGACACAAACAAAACAAAAACCAAACAAAACCCAACCAACCAACCAAAAAAAAAGCAAACCACCACCAAACCTGTGTAAGAAAACTGAGACAGTAGGTATTAGAACTAGGACTTCATTCACAGCTGTCAGATTTAAGAACAATTACTGTCCCAGAAAAAACAGAAGAGGCCTCCCCGTCTAAGAGGCAGGAAAAAGACAAATATATAAAGATGTTGCCCAAAAGTGTGAGAAAGGACTACTGCCTACAGCAAAATGACACATAAATGCTTCTTTCTCCCTCAAGCATGTGGAGAAATCAAGTTCTTCTCTAAGAATAAAAATTTTTACTAATGAAGAAACAATAGTTTTTTACAGCAGAGTGGTTGTGGCTCTTACTGTCCCCCTGTAGATATCAGGAGTGTCTCAAGGCACAGGACTTTTGCAAAGCACTTGTACCAGACCTGCAGGTAAACTCCTAGCTGCTGGCTAAACATCACCCTAGAGGAATTTTCACACTGAAACCCATTTGAAATCACCCCCTACCTCTCTAAGGGAAAAAAAGGTCAGCTCAATATAGTGTGGTCCTGTTATTATTTGATTGGGTTTCTCAGATTCATAAGGATCAGACCACGTTGCAAAACAGGTATCCAAAATCCCACTGAAAATGTTACTGATTTTTTCTGGCCAAAGAGTTGGGAACAGTATATTAGAAGTTTCAGAGATCAGAATTGTATTGTGACAGCTTCCCAAGAGAAATCAGAGTTTCTTTGCATTCAGGATTAACAGGCAGCCCCTTATCCATTTTGGCAGCAGCCATCAGCTTAAACAGAGAGAAAATATGAGAACATTTGTAGCCACAACACCAAGTGTCTACATTAAAGTATAAAGTAATAAAGCCTTTTGAAGTTACCTGAGTCCCAGCATCGGGAATTTTGCACATAAATAAATGTGTACTAAGTAGCGTAGAATCAAGTCTCCCTTCTGTGTCCTGGTGTCTACTCCAAAAACCTCTGTACTCAGGGCAGACTCAAACTTCAACACTTTTCAAAAATTAATGTGAGGCTAGTGATCACAAAGAGCAAAGATTTGTTTGTGAGAGACCTTTTGTGCTTTACCAATGGTCGGGATCACCGTGGGCTGTGCAACAGCAGCACATATCACCCTGCTTGCAGGGCTAGAGGATACAGCCCCAGAAATTCCCTGAACACCCCTTCACGCACTTATTTGCAATAAACAGACGAGTCAGCTGCAGAGATCACATATTTTTTAGCTTACTTTTGAATTGTGTTGTTTCAGGAGTTTATAAATAGAACCTTTTTCACAGTCATTTTCAACAGTCATGTAATTTTTAATAAGATCTGAAAATGTTTCTCAAGGCAAGGTCAGGGCTATACAGCTAGGAAACTGATGTCCAAAATGCTGTGCCCCTGCATGCCTCACAGTGCAGCTGATCAGGTTGCCAAGGCTGTAAACACACCAATCAGTATTGTACTTTCAGACAAACCAAAGGCAATTCCTGTTCAATTCTAGATACAAATTATGCACAACTTAATCACATTCCATTTCCCAATTATGCCCCTACCCCTGAAAGCTATGAAGATTCTCATGGTAAACCTTGCCCATTAGTCTCAGAGCTAAACCCATTATACAGAGCTATAAATCCTAGACTTTTACCTAGTCTAATACAATAGTCAGTTATTAAAGCAACCAATTCCATTCCTTCTGTAGTATGAAATAAAAAATGTAACATAAATCTAATTCAAGAAATTTAGGTCTTTCTTCCTATCTCTCTGTATTTATCTTATTCCTTTTAAGACTATGTACTTTATGATTACAAGAGTCTTACAGAAAGCATGAGAAGCTTTACAAGAATCTTACACAAGGCACAAGTACATTTGAGATCAGCATTACAGCAAACTTGAATCAACAGAGCATATTAATTTTCAACAGATCATCCCTAATTTACATCAGTCAGGGATCGAGCACTTTGAAACTATAACTCCACACCAACAAAAAAGAGATCAACAAGGATGTACCACCAGAAGATGCTGGCATCTGGGAAGAAAACCCACCATACTTCTTCCTCCAGGATCAAGCAATTTTGTAATGCTCCTACACTCCTCTCTGCACTATGAAAAACTGTTTCTGCGGCAGAGCCAGATCCCTCACCTACAGTTGTAAAGTCACAGCCATGCAACAGTGTTTAAGAAACTATCATTAAAGGAGAATCTGCAAATTCAAACTGTTTTATTTCATTATGTAGATTTGTTTGCCTGCTAAAATAAAAAAATGCTTAGGAAGGGTAATGAGAAACATCTTTGTCATCATAATCTACTTGCTCCTCAGCTGCCACAAATCAGTGCTGCTACACTAACTTTGACTTATACCACCTGTAGATCTCACACTTGGTGCTGCATGTAAAGTAAATTCATGTCTAGAGGCCAAAAGCTCAGCTGGATTATATCAGCACATTCCCTTGTTTGAAGTGCATGCAGCACATGGATTTGCTACAGCTGTGGGTCTAGTCTTGAATTGTTTGTTTGAGTTTTTAACTTTGAGTAACCTACCAGGCATAGAGTGTGATAAGGTTGGCAAGAGCATCATTAATAAAGCTATGTGTTTGACTGCATGTTATTGTCTGATTATTGTGCTTTTGAGGTACATATACATAAATATACAAATTTCTCTTTGATAGTTCATCAAAACATTTTTCAGTAAAATGTTCAATGTGATGAAAGAAATCATACAGATGTCAGGGTTTGTTTATGCCTTGAGTTTAGTGTCAGAATTCACTCTCCCTTTTCTGCTGGCGTTTTTTTCAAGGCACTTAGAATTTGTGGAATTGATAAAAAAGAGGTACATTTTGTTGTTTGTCTAGCTAGAACCAAGTTTACAGCATTTTTTTCAGCTTAGAAAGTCTGTTTTATTTAACAACGCCAGAATTGTTAAGCTTGGCAGCCTAAAGTCAAGAACCTAAATCTGTATTTAGGCATGTATATAAGTGGCCTGTTTCACATAGGCAGTGAAGACCTTCAAAACTTCAAATATAAGTCAGCACCCAGCGCTTCTGAAAACCAAGTCACTCAGCTGCACAGATATGCAATTACCCACATTTGAAGGAAATGCCTTCATTTGTATGACTGGTATATGAAGGGACATGGTGTGCCCTATGGAGAACACTTTGAACACATCTTTTGAGAATTGTAATTCCTTCTGCAAGTCCTCTCACAAAAGCAATAACCTTTTAATTAAATGTACTATTGATTCCTTTCCTCTAGATTGAATAAGGTCTGACTAGTGAATTGACTAATAATGTGTTCAAAAGACCCCAGTGTTTTGACTCACTTTCTTCTCATTTAAACATTGTGTAAATCTCAGTTGTTGTCTCTTTGGTGGTTGTCCAGAGCTGGTTGTGTGGCTGAACAGATCATCTTCTTTTTATTTGTACAATAGCATGGTAATTGAAATGCTGAGATCTGCTTAAGTCTTATTGATCACCAAATGACCTTCTCTAGTTCCTACTTTCAATGCTACCAAAACATCCAGGGTGAGCAGAAATATTTGTTAGAAAAGCTTTCATTTATTATCAGTCTAAGGATGCTATTGCAATGTACTTGTTGCTGCTCCACTCATCACTAAGCTCCTGGTCCTGAGAGACAAGACACACCTCTCACTAGTCCTAACACATTTCTAATCAATTTATTTGCAGTACAGCTGTTTGCAAGAAATAGATGTGGCTCATCCAGACTGGCACTAATGGTATTCCAAAGGTGCTCTATAACTGCTGCATGGATTTCCTAACTTCATTGCACAGGCTGAGCACCCGGGCTGCCAAAGTGAGTGAAGCGGGCAAGGGGACTCCATCTAGAATAATACTAGTTTTCCATTGCATTTTGAACAGGGCTTCAGAGCATAAGCAATGTTATCTTGGTTTTGCAGTTCTGCAATCAAAACCCAGAAGGATATGATACCTAAAAAGTGATGTAATTATGATTTGTTTGCTCTTCTTCCAATACTGTAAGCAAATGTGCTAGCATGGGGCATCCCGTCTAATGTGGGAAGTGTGAGCAACCACACAAAAGAAGGTATCTATAATCTTCTTGTCATAAGCTACAGGAAGAGCTATTCTGAAGATATTTTTTATATTCTGGAGTACAGCTATAAGCTCCTTGGCAATGAACCCTTGAGATATGTGTATGTGTGTATATATATATATGATCCTGTGTTATTGTGGACTCTGAAAAATCTCATCAGGAACCAGAATACATGCTGTGTTTTATTATTTTATTATACTATATTGATTATACTACATGCCTGATAAAGGACAAACAAAAAGGTACTGTCTGAGCAAACGCAGAATTTCTGTATAATACCTGAATTATGACACCCTTTCAAATGCAAAATTTACCTGCAATCTGAATCATATAAACAGCACCAGCTTGAATTGTTAATGGAACTCAAAATCCATTTTTTCCCCCTGACCTGGAAGGTCCATATTTTCTTTTTCTTACCGGGAACTGATTGCATTGCTATGAATTTAAGCAAACAGGCAAAGCAATGTTTGGCTGCTGATTCCCTGAAGTATGAAAGAGAAATTATAGGATTTTGGTCTTACAAAGAAAGTCTCTTTCGGATGTTGTTCTTGCAGCACTTCGTTTCGACTGTTAACTGCATTGTAGTTCATCTGTAAACATTTGGAAATTATCAAGCACAAAAGATAAAACACTAAATAGCAGAGTCAAGAAATGACTAAAATGCAGAGTCTGCATGGACTGTTACATACTTACCACAGAAAAGGAGAATCTATGGCTGACTTAATAGTGCATACACTATATGCCCCAAAAAAATTTACCATACAGAACACAAGATCCACTTTGTTGTAACTCCATTGAGTTTCACTCAGTTGCGCTGAGTTGAGTATCTGTAAACAGATATAACTAAAAGTATTTGGCTCATGCCATCATTTCTTCACCGACTCTTACTGAAGTGTTCTATTTTTACTGAAAGTGTATGTTTCAAATTAGAATTATTTATTAAGTTATAGTTTAACTGACAGCCTCAGTTTGTAAGTAGCTCAAGACGGGAAAACTGGAGATTTTAGAAGTCAGGCTGATATTCACTCGCAGGGAAGTATAGAAGGAGCTTGTTTAAGGACTTGCCAAAGCCGTATAATCTTATAATTCAGTTTTATGAGTAAAGGTTATCTACTCCTACAGTCTCTCAGAGATTCATTTCTCAAGAGTCAGGCCATGATTTGGATACATACAAAAATAATGATAGAAATAAAAGAGAAAAATGGCCTAGAGTTCTCTTTTAGCCTCCTCATATTCCAGGAAATGTGGAAGTGTAACAAATCTACCACTGTCTCTCCTAACCAAGCAGAGGAAAGGGGTGGTAAAATCTTAGATCATTCAGACAGGTTAAAAAAGGATATAGTACAGAAAATGCAGAGGATCATTGATTTGTTTTTTTGTTAGAGAAAGGTTGGCGTTTCTAATATCTGCAAGTACTTTGAACAGGAAGTTTTGTAACTAATAATTATACTTCTAGAATTTCCCTTGAAAGATTAATCAAATAATTAATATAGTACTACTCAAGCAGTAAGAAGTGACAGCTTTTAAGTCCAGTCTGTCAATGAGTCAGGAAGTGACACCTTCCTCTCACAGCTAGGAAATATTCATTACAAGGAATGAAAAGTTTCTTAATTAACTGAAAATAATATTGAGTAAAATACTTTAGGGAACCTCATACAATTCACTCTGCATTAAAAAAAGTGACCTTTTTATTTCACTTGGTGTCTAAGCAAAGTCCAGTGAACTTTTCCACTAAATTAAATGACATTATTCTCTTTTATCTGCTGCTAGACTTCAAAACTGTACTGACAAAACTGAGCTCAAAATTGGGTTGATAAATGAAAACTTTCCTCAATCATATTAATTATTTTCCATCTGCTCTACACATTGTGTACATAAAAAATACATTACAAAATGTATTCAAACTTCTTTGGGGTCCATTGCATCATGGATGCAACAAAGAAAACATGCTGTAGAACCATGCCACTTTAAAAATGAAGCAAAACATATATTTCCTTGCTTGTTAGACTGTATTACTAGATTTACACATTTTCACATGACTTCACAGTTTCACCACAACCTCAGCAATTATTCATATAATAGAATGTTTGAAAAGCTAGATGGTTCTATTCAATTAAATGTCTCCATTTTTCAAGCCTCTCATGTATTTTCTGGCAAAATCATGTTGGAATGGAAGAATAAAAATCAAGTTTTATTGCCTTAGTGACATAAGTGTTCTCAGTCAGAAAGTATAGGTACTTTTTAATGATATTATAACAATAAAATGAGACAGATGTCACTTTTCCTGTTGTAATTGCTAATAAAGCATATCTGTGCCTATTGTTTGAGACACAATTTGCCTTTGGTATTGACAGTATTCTCCTGGCACTAATGGAAAGAAGTTAGCAGGAAGAAATCTGCTGGGTAGGTTGCAAAGCTGATTGCATGGATAATTCCACTAGAAAATAACTACCTGTCTCTTGGAGAGGATTTTTTTCTTGCTATTTGCTGAGCTTTTAACAATTTAGCAGTACAATAGAGCTTTTTAGATACCTTGAAACACCTACACAGCAGGTTACATTAATAGGCACTATTTTAAAAATTCAAATTCACCTTCATTGAAAAAGATATGTCCAAGCATACAGAGTGATATCCCAAGAAGTTAAATATGTGGATCTTGCATTCATGTATATAATTACGATAGACACCAAGTTCCACTGTCCCTTTGCCTTTCTGATAGCACCTGATGCCCTACACAAGCTGTGAAGTATTTAAACTGGAAAGGAAAGCTTAACCTTATTCAGTTTAACTTCACCCATTCTATTTCCTTACTGAATATGAAAAATCCACAGATAAAATTTACCACACTTAAGATAGAACTCTTCTCCCACAAGAGGACTATATTAGCTAGAAGAAAGCTGAAGACAGTAAAATCCTGCCAAGCTCAAGGAAGTTAATGCCCATTTGACAAATGCATACACTGCTAACAGATATCACATAGCAACTCCTGGACAACCTTATCAGACTTGATGAAAGGTTGTAACTTGAGGAAGTCTGGAAACAACTCTCATTGCTACAAGCTTTGGACAAAGCAACTGCCTCAACAAACTTGTTAAAATGCTGTGAAAGGCAAAATCACAGACTAGAGACATGGGTGTTGAAAAGTTGTTGGATTATGTTGAATGCAATATTGCTAGTTTGGAAGGAAAAGGAAGGAAGAACGGTTGTCTCCAGAGAATGTTCTGTAAACGAATGCAAAAAACTGTCTTGTTAAAATTACAGGAGCTGGAGGCCACCACTTCATCTCCCTCTTAACGGGTATGTCTCATAAAAAGACCTTTCCCTCAAACAGAGTAATTGTGTGAAAAAACTATGTACTTTTTAATCCACTTTTTTTGCCCATAGAGTGCTGAGCACATCCTCCAAATTCAATGAATAACAATTTATGCTAACTTCAAGTTAAGCAAGTGCACTTAGTTAATCATTATAGTATTAGAAAAGCATCAGAAGGACAATTCACGCAGAGTATGCTATACAGTTCTTTGCAGTAACATCTTATATTCTTTATATTCTTAAATATATAAAACAGTAATCCAATAGATTATTAGTTCCATCACCCTTTCCTCCTCTCTTTCTAGTCATACAGACGTGCATCTTAGAACATAGCAACTGCCCTTGGACAGTTCTGATTTAGATATAATTGTCTTTCAGGGAGCAGGAACTAAAAAAAAATAGTTTCTTTGTCTTTTAAAATCAATTTTTTCTCTTGAGAATGGTGCTGAAGTGTATAAAGAAAACTTTCATAACACTGAACTTCACTTAGTATCAAGAGACTTAATAGTCATATCTGAGAAGAGATGTGGTGAATCCCTGACAAATCATGTTTTTATCCAGCTCAATCTGAAGGAAAAGTAGACAAAATAGGTAACAAAATTCTTTCTTTTAGACCAAAAACTGTAGAAAATATCAGTTTTCAAGGTCAAACAAGTTCTTTCTTCACTTGGTGTCAATTACAAAATCAAGGTAAAGGAGACCCCTACACTCCCCGTGAAAGCACAGAGGTGTTGGCCTGATTTAATAGCATTGATGGTAACTCTTCTTTTATTAAACTTAGGATGGTCTTTTATGTTTCCTAAACATATATTTCTACCCTGATTTCAGGAGGCAGTTTATTTTATGCTATAGCCCACTGTGGTAAACTATTCTTCTGATTCCAGAAAATTCTAGATTCCAGGTAATATGTCTATGTATACAAGAGGAAGCTTTGTATCTTAGCTACTAACAAAACAGAAAACAGTGGACTGTGTTCTCTTAAAGGCTCAGGATCCATGGGAAAATATCTTTTGGTTGTCTCTTAAGATACTGACATTTTCAAGTATAGTAGACATACTACAAATAAAATTAAACGGCTTTGAAATAATAGAACATGATAAAATTAACCTCCTGCCTAGTAAAGATAAGTTTTTAAACAGTTTTCAGGAACATATATATCTATACCAACAATACTGCAATATCATCTCACTTCACCCTCTGCCAGATGTGCTGGTTTTAAAGGTAAACCAGCAGGAGAAATGGACCCACCACAAGAGAGTTTATAAGTCAGAGTTACAAT